>JAQQAC010009376.1:3455515-3775662 GCA_029783875.1 Phataginus tricuspis | reverse complement strand
TGTTTTTTTTCTTTGTCTCAAAATGGTAAACTTTCACAGAGGCAAGCTGAAGAATGTTATCCAAACATCTGACACTACAACACAAGGATTCTTCCCTTCACACCCCTAAGAAAACTTCAGAAAAATAGTCTCTTTCTTCTTGATTCAGATCCTGGGTGTTGGTAGTTCCAATATTTCTAGACAAATATTTCTATCAAATAATTTGGCCTGCCCAAGATTATTCATAGACTTAAATCCTCCTTTAGATTGGGCCCTAAGTTATAACTTAACAATTCTTTTGCTCTATTTTCTGTTAGTATTATGAGAAGTCTCAGAATTTTGGTGACCTAATATTATACTTTTTATCCTTGTCCAATGAGAGTATTATCATTTGCTAAGAGATTTTTGGCCTACATGGAAGATTTCCACACCTGCAGCCAGCCCTCCTCCACTATCTGCAGAAAGTGTTCTTTTTTTTTAACTGAAGTGAATAGGATGAATAGGTCTGTAAATATAATGCTATCTCCAGTCGTTGTGCTGTATAAATGTCATGTTATACTAGAATTAAACAAACAAACAAACACGATTCCAGCAGGAAGATTTTTTTGAGATGAAATCACAAGCACAGAAGACATGCAGCTTATACTGGGGCAGAAGGTTAAGTATAGAATTTGGAACCCAGACCTCAGCTGGACGCTGCATCTGTAATGTTCTAGCTGTGGAACTTTGAATGAGATACTTCCTTTTCCTGACTTTAATTTTGTAACTTTAGAATAGGAATAATAATAATACCATTTCTTAGGGTAATTTAGGAAGATAAATATATTTGACGTGAATCCCTAGATTGCTTCCTGGTCCTGACTGGCAATGGTGCCGTGCTTGTTTTTATTATTGTTCCTGCTTGTGTTACTGCTTTCCTCAGTTTCCTTCTCTGCCTCTAGTCCTTCTATCCACTGCTCACATGCGCTGAGTGTCATTAATTGCACAGGGTTTTCAGTCGTGCAGAACTGGGCTATTTTCTTGTTTCTTTCATGCTTTGACCATGTGACTAAAGATCTGGTTGACCTCAGTGGGTCAGTTTCTTCATTAAAAACTGGGAACAATAACACCTGTGAGGACTAAATATGATAATATATGTATGTGAGTGTACATGAAATCTGGAGAACACTGGTCTTCAAAGTAAAAGTTTATAATAAACTATAGTGTCTATTAGTAATACCTGATATCATTGCCTTTATGATAAACCCAAAAAGAAAAAAAGCAGGAACATCTGGCAAAACACATATAAGATACTTAAAACTTCTCCTGGTTTGCCCCATACCCGTTCCTATCATCACATTTTCTCTCTCATATCCAAACCCCAAATTATTTTCTTTGTTTGCTTTCTGAGGGAGAGACGTTACAGGGAGGGAATCAAGCAAATAATGCAGCTAGAAAAGCTGTTAAAATGCACACCCCTGAGCACATTTTAAAAAGAGATACTAAATAACCCATTGTCTCCAAAGAAAAGAAAAGCAAACAGATAAGATCACAACACACCCCATGAAAAAAAATCCCAAAGTGAAAAGGTAGTTATATAAAGAGCTGGTGAACAATATACGTTCTATAAATACATATGTAATTTCATCGTCTGCTGTTTCTGTTAAATGTCCTCCCTTTCAGACTGTTCTCACACATCTGTTCGAGACAAAGCCACTGAGCCTCTTAAATTACTCACAGCTCTTTAAAAACATACACTTTGGGTTGCAATTTTTAAAGTATTTAAATTTTATTTAAATGTGTTTAAAGACGGTTTTATGTCCCTGGATTTGGAAGGAAATAATATATTTCCCATAACCAAACCACTTAAACATTTATGAACTTCACTCAATGCTAATTAAATCCAGAAAACATGTTGGAAAAATTTAAATTTCAGGCTTATTTAAACCACACCTTGTAAGGTACATTAACAGAAAATGAAGGTCCAGCAGGTTCCAGTGAAAAATCAACTAGCGGGACTTTTTATTTTGGATTTATTTGCAATATCTTCTTATTCCTAAAGATTCTGTATGATTAATTTATCCAAGGTATTTTATCATTTCATCTCTAGGACTATATTACATAAGTATTAGCTGAACCATCATATAGGTCATCATATCATGAGATCTTGAAAACTGTTCCTTTGCAATTCAAGAGAATACTCCAGCAAAAGTATTTATGTACACCAAGTATGTTCTAGATATTTCTTCACATGATCCTTCCTCAGAGTTATGCATGATATTTTCCATTTTTAATAAAGCAAGTCTATTATTTTGTGTACAAATTATTTTGGTTTTAATCACTTTTAAAATACTTAAGGGAGAAAACTGGTTCCAAGTTTTGGCCAGAAACCTGACTGATAGAATGAAAAACTATTTGGAACAACAGACTACATGGTATGTGTTCTTCAGCAATCTGTGGAAAAGAGGCCTTAGTAGGACTATTGCTCATGAAGAATGGCCTCTTTAGTAGACCCATTTTGCAAGGGCACACTCCATTGGTTACGATAGACCACCATGAAGAAATCAACTCCACAGATACAATCCTGCATTTTTCTATTTTTTAGCCAGAAATAAAGGATACCATGACTTTTTTCTCACCAAGGAATAGAAAGAAAACAGAGATGGGATACAAGAGATTGTTCCTAAAAGCAGAAAACGAGTCTTACATCCCTTGTCAAGTTTGTGTGGAAAATGACTACAGAGATCTTTAGAAATGCCAAGGATGAAAATTAATGTCCTCTTCAGGTAAAATGCACTGTTTATAATCTACTGAAACCTTATGTTGGCCAGAAATAGAAAGAATTTGACAGAGGAAGACAAGGTCACAGTCAGAAAGCTCAGAGCCTGAGGGAATGTTACAAGGATGTCTCTGACGACCCTAAAGGAATAAGCACACACATGGCATTTCCTTAAACACCGTCTTCTAGCTATATGATTCTGATTTTGCTCTTAAAATGACAACGTATTTTTAATTAATGCATTCTAATCAATATATAAGAAACTGAATTATGTCCTAGATTGGGCTTTGTCTGATATTCACGTTTAGTCAAAGAGGTTAGATTGAGCATCTTCAAAGCTGACAGCTCATCATTGGGTGGCAAAACCCTGAATTTTAAACAGTCTAAGAAAAATTTGCTTCCAAAACCTAACATCCTGAAATAGGTAACTTCTGGGTGGAGAATGCTAGCATTTACGCCATTACTTTAATTATCCAACAAACCTACTACAATGTTCACAATGGGGCCTTTCTTTTTAAGGCATAAACCTCGAATATTGCCTGAATATGTGCCTATAAAAAAGACTTCGGAAAACAAAGGGACTGTTTTAAAAGACCGACATGATGGGAATATTGCTGCTGGCACTGTGGGGTGTGCTGTGCTTTATCGCACCGGAGAAGAAGAATGAAAATGAACACCTCCGGGCACGGTCAAGAGAATCTGGGAAAGAAATTCTATGATTGACATAAAATAATCTCTTTTATCTCTAAGTTATGATTCAAGCTGATTTCTTACCTTTACCAAATCTCTTATGTGAGTATGAGGGCATCGAGAGGAAAAGATGGGGCCTGGAAATGGGAATGAAGATGATGAAGGTGGATTCAGAATGAATCTGAGTATCCTGTGCTCCCTAAAAATCCATGGAAGTGTTCCTCCCCCCGAAGATATGCCCCTCCTCCCCTCGTGGGGGAAGGAGCTTCTCCGGGCCTGCGGATACCACACTCCTGCCCCAAAGGCCCACAATCACTAGCCCTTGTCTTCGCTCCCGCGCTGGAATCAGACCCGCCCCAACCCAGGGAGACAAGCACCAAGTCTGACCTGGGAGGGGCTGACCAAACACTGCAAAACAGATTCATATCAAGAGAAATTAATAGATATGTGTAGAAATGGCCTGTAGGTGGATTTGCCCCGGGCAGAAGGAAAAACAAGATTGAAATGGCCAAATGTATCAATATGGGTATACTTTCAAGGGTTTTCATCCCATATGTTAGCTTGAGCAACTTGGAAAGGCCCTGGCAATTTGCTCATATAGTTGACTAAACCCAGATGTCGTTTTGGTTTTATTGATTTACTTATCTTATTGTTCACTAAATGAAGTTGAAACATGCCATTTCCTTGCTGTAATATAGAGGAGCAAATGTAATGACTTAGGAAAAAAAGGAAAGCTGGAGTGGTATTCTAACGTGTTCCTGAGCCCTCCCTCTCCTAGGAGGGCTCACAGGACATGCTTTCCACAGAAGCACAGAGCAGTATTTGGGGCGGGGAGCACCGCCATTCTTGGAAATCTCTGCAGACATGCTCGGTAGGGTGGGGTGACAGCAGGTCCTGTTGAGGAAGGACCCACTGCTGTTACAGCGGGTACTGTTAGTCCTCCTCTGTTCCTTCCACTAGGGGCCTGGTGCCATTAGCATGAGCAACTCTACCTATCAGAAAGAGAAGTAGGAATATTTGGGGCTACACGACCCAACTCTGAGCCAGCCCTAAACCTGAGGATGTCTTTAAGTCCAGGTGGGGGTTTCTGAGAACTGGGTGATAAATAGGCTTCTGGCTTGTTTCCCAAGGTATCCAGTGGGTCCACACATTTATCTGTAGCTTCATTTCCCATTTTTGAATATCAGACAGTACTTGACAAATGGCACAGTCTCCTCATTGGTTTACAGACCCATCCTCTAAAGTTGCCTGAAAATATAACCGTGTTCACAGTGACCTTTCTTCCCCTCTTCAAAAGGAAAGCATACATTTCACCCATACCTCACTTTATGACAGCACCCTTAGCTGTATTACAGAGTTTCTAGGGCAGTCAAAAAGCCCTAAGTATTGGTCTGGGGCGAAGATGTCTTAATCCGTGGATCTTCCTGTCTTTTCTAATCTTAATCATGTTCTTATGGGGCTGAAGCTAAAGTCATAATAAATATTCTGAATTTGAAACAACTGAAAACACTAGAGCATAGTGACAGCGTTTTTTTCCAAAAACAATTAGAATGTTCTCCTGAATTACTTTTTAAAATCTCTTCACATTGGATAACACCAACAAACACATTCTATGTGATTTCTTTAAATTGGGTGTGCATGGCTCAATAAATAGTTAAAACATGGTTCACAAGTTATGTCAAAAAATATTCCAATAAGTTATCCATCCTAAATGTATGTAATATTATAAAATATCTCTTAAAAATAACATGTAATGTCATATTTGAAAATTTAAATATGCATGAGAACATACCTAGATTTTCAGAATTCCAATAATGAGTAAGCAAGCAGAACTTTTGCACTTTCGGGTAATATCACAGGGTATCATTATGCAGAAAGTTGAGATGCAAACAGTAACGGACAGCAAGTACTGAAAGTTCACTCGCCAGCTTAGTAATTGTGCATCCATTTATTTTAGTACATTATTGGCATTTGTATCGAATGACAATTATGGATCAACATCTTAAGTTGTTTTTTTGTTTACCCTTTTTATCCCAGCCTAATTCTGAGTGAGATGATCCGGAATGCATGAAAGAATCTGGGGGTGGGGAAAGTGAGGAGGAGGAAGGGACAGGAGCAGAGAAGCGGGCATGAGCAGCCATCCCTACAGGCCAGCTTTAACGTGGACATAACTGGCTAGGTGAGAGTGTCCAGCAGCTCTCTGTGGACAGCATACTTTCTCAGCTTCCTTCAAAGCTGGAGGAAAGAGCAAAGGTTAGTCAGAGGATTATAAGGTGGTGACATCCATTCAAGTTTTTCTGACATAATCTGAGTTTAAGTCAAAAGGGCATAAATAGAAGATAAACAGGATTTCTCAGTATATCAGACTTATTATCAACTGAAACTGGAATGAAGTGTTTTCAGGATTGATAATATAAGACACTGTATTATTTCAACATACATGATGTATCATGTCATAAGAGCAAGACATGCAATGGACCATAAAAAACTTTCAAGGAAAGGTTAATTTTATAAATAGGTGGGAAACACTTGTTGCAGGAACACAACAATCTCTAAGATGCATCTCTGATATAGGGACACACAAAAACCATGCCCACCTAGAAAATGTCTATGTGGGACACACAACCTCAGGTCAGGTAGACCCTAGCCCATCATGACATTTATGATCATTTGAAACTTGAGGTGATGCTGTGGATACACCTATAAGCAGATCTGATCATGTCATTTTAAAGTCTGACATGATTTCCATCACTGTAGGATACAAACCTTCAATGCAGTTTGCAAAGCCCTATGTATTTTTACCCCAACATCACTTGTTATTTTTCTCTTTGTTATCTCTACCTTCTAGTAGAGCTCTTCAAAGAGTCCATCCTCTTCTCACCATAAGACATCCCACATGCTGTCCCATCTTTTGGAAAACTTGGGCAATTCTACTTATCTTTCAAATTTCAATTACATGTTACTCCTTGGCAGGATTTCTTCCTCTCTCCTAGCCTTAATCAGGTGCCACTGATAAACTTACTGTCAGATTCAGAATGCCTGAATACTGTACAATGATAATGTGTAACTATTTAACCCTAGAATAAAGGTTAAAGGGTTAAAATATAAAAAATACCAGTAGCTTCAACAATTTGTTAATGGATACAAAATTTAAAAAAAATGTAAATGGAGTCACCAAAAATATAAAAGGGGAAGTAAAAGGGTAAAGTGTTTATATGTGATCAAAGTTAAATCGCTATCAACTTTAAATAGACTGCTACATCTATAAGATATTTTATATAAACTCCGTGAGAACCACAAAGCAAAAATCTACACAGATGCACAAAAGATAAAGAAAAGAGAATCAAAACATACCACTATGGAAAATCATGAATTTACAAAGGAGGGCAGCAAGAAAGGAACATTCAAAGTGAAGAGATGGCAGAAGATACTCCATGCAAGTAGCAACCACAAGAGAACAGGGGAAGCTAAAATAAGGGACAAAATAGACTTTAAGCCAAAAATGGTAAAAAGAGACAAAGATGGCATTATATAATAAGGAGGCCAATTCATCAAGAATAAATAACAATCAAAAGTATATATGCACCCAACATCAGAGCACCTGAATCTATTAAGCAAATACAGATGTGAGAAATAAATAAAATAGCAGAACACTTTAATATGCCATTTGCAACAGTAGATCATCCAGACATGTGGAGAGCCATGACAGCATAAGCACAACCATCTTAAGTTCAGCAGCCATTCTAGATGTGGGGAGCCGTGTTTAGTTACTGCTTGACATAAGTGAAGCCATGTTGTGAACTTCCTCCATATTGTAGAGAGAACTTTTTTATTGTCCTTGAACAAGTTGTTTTGAGACATGAGTGTCCGGGAACAGAGTAACCGTTCCTTGGTCCTGGGAACGGGAAACTTGATGAAGAAAACAACTCTCTGTATGATAAGGTAGTGTCTTTGTTGTAATGCCAATATACTTTGGATAGTTTCATAACAAAACTGCATATATACTAAAGAGAAATAAAGCATTTTGGCTTTCTGCACCGACAGACTGCCCTCCTGTGATCTTTGTATATACAAACCCTCGCCCCCACCATTCAGGTACTGTTCGACTCCTGCCGGCAGGCTCCGGCACAGACAGAAAACAAATAAGGGAACCTAGGACTGGAAACACATTTTAGATAACTGGGCCTAATAAACATATACAGACCATTCCATCCAACGATAACAGAATACACATTTTTCATAAGTGCACAAGGTACATTCTATAGGATGGATCACTGACAGGTCACAAAACAAATCTTAGCAAATTTAAGAAGATTGAAATCACCCTAAGTACTTTTTCCAACCAGAATAGTATGAAAGCAGAAATCAGTAATTGAAGGAAAGCTGCAAAATGAACAAATATGTGGGACTGGACATCATGCCCTTGAACAACCAATGGGTTAAAGGAGAAATCAAAAGGAAAATCAAGAAATATCTTGAAACAACTGAAAAATGAAAGCACAACATAACAAAATATTTGGGATGCTGCAAAAGTAGTTCTAAGAAGGAAGTTTATAGTTACAAATGAATATGTTAAGAAATAAGACCTCAAATAAACCACCTAATTGTATACCTCAAGGAACTAGATCAAGGGAATAGAACTGGGAGGCCAGCCATACACCCCACATATATGGTCAATTAAAATTTGACAAGGGAATCAAGAATACTCAATGGATAAAAGATAGTCTCTTCAACAAATGATATTGGGAAAAATGGATATTCACATGCAAGTGAATGAAACTAGACCCCTATCTTATGCTGCTCACAAAAATTAACTCAAAATGGATTTAAGACTTAAAACCTGAAATCATAAAACTCCTAGAAGAAAACATATGATCAAATCTCCCTGACATGGGTCTTGACAATGATTTTTAGATATGACTCCTAAAGCACAAGCAACAAAACAAAAAATAAACAAGTGAGAACTACATCAAACTAAAAAAAATCTGCAGAGCAAAATAAATGATCAACAAAATGAAAGAACCTATGGAGTTGGGAAAAAATTTGCAAATCATATGATAAGCAGTTGATATATATATTATGATAGCTACAACTCAATAGCATTTGACTCAAATAATCCAATTTAAAATGGACAAAATAACTAAAAAGCATTTTTCCAAAGAAGATATACAAATTTCTAGTAGCTGCATGACAAGGTGTTCAATATCACTAATCATTAGGGGAATGCAAATCAAAATCACAATGAGATATCATCTCACCCTTGTTAGAATGGCTATCGTCAAAATACATGAGATAAATGCTGGTGAGGATATGGGGAAAAGGAAACCCTTGTGCACTGTTGGTGGTAATGTAAACTGGTGCACCAACCATGGAAAACAGTATGGAGGGTCCTCAAAAAATTAAAAATAGAACTATCATGTGATCTAGCAATTCAACTTCTGTGTATTAATCTGAAGGAAATTAAAACACTATGTGAAGGAGGTATCTTCACCCCCACGTTTGTTGCAGCATTATTTTCAACAGCTAAGACCTGGAAACATCCTGTGTCTATAAATGGATGAATGGATAAAGAAAATATGGTATATATACTATATTACATTGTTTATTTTATTATTTTATTTATTACACATCGTTATATATTTATTATTGTGTTATTTATTGTAATAGCATGGAATATTATTCAGTCATAAAAAATAAGGAAATTTAAGCATTTGCAACAACATGGATGAAACTTCAGGGGATTATTCTAAGTAAGACAGAGAAAGACAAATGCTATTTGTGCAATTAACAAATATTATTTGTCAATTAAAAAAACAAACTCAAAGAAAGAGATAACACTGTGGTTAACAGTTGTGGGAGGGGGGGAATTAGGTAAACTGGATGAACTTCCAAAGGTACAAACATACACTTATCGGTAAACACTGCGATGTGATATATGACATGATGACTGTAGGTAACACTGCTGTGTGGAATATATATGAAAGTTGTTAAGATAGTAAATAGCTACTAAGCATTCTCATTCAAGGAAAAATAAACATTTTTCTTCATTTTTTTTTGGTATCTATATGAGATGATAGATATTAACTTCCTGTGGCAATCATTTCACAATATTTTAAAGCCAAGCCATGTTGTACAACTTAAACTGATACAGCACCGTATGCTGATTATACCTCAATAAAAACAGAAAAGAAAATGAATCTGAAAACAAAACTACAATGCACAATTGATACATATCCTGCTGTATTAGAAATGTAGCAGAACACGTAACTTGTATAACAGAAAGGTGATGCACATTGGAAGATTAAAGTCATTTTCATTGCTTCCGAAGTTTCCTGAAGGCACCTCTTACATCCCTGGCTCAGTTACCTTATATTATGATTAGTCAGTTCTTATTATTATGGTAGGATACAAGCAGTTGTAATTGGTAGTATAAATAGTAAAGTTTCTTTTTTTGGTCCTCCTTTGCCTCCTCCTGTTTTTAAAAGTACACCTGTCTCTTTTTCCATTGCATCTGTTCCTTTCAGGGAGGCAAAGGCCCTGCTACTTTTGTTCAGCCTTGGGGCCCCATTGCCTCGGCATTGGCTGTCACTCAAAAATATTTGCTTAAATGGTATCCTGATTTTGTACTCTTGTTTATTATAGAGAATGTTTTAGTCTTTATAGGCTTTTAAAAATTGAGCTGTAATTTATATTCTGTAAATTGCACAGATCTCAAGGTTACAATTTGATGATTTTTGACAAATGACTATATCAGGTAACTGTAAACAGAATCAAAAGATAGAACATTCCCATTACCATGGAGAGTCTGTTCATATGCTTTCCACTCATTCCTCCTAACCCAAGAACCACGAACCACTATCACGACTTCTTCTACCATACCTTAGACTTACCTGTTTATTTTTTAACTTCCTATAAAGGGGAACATGCCCACTCTTGGTCAGTTTAAGGTTTTGGCATTCTCTCCATGTCACTGAATGTTATCAATATTTTGTTCCTTTTTTGTTGCTGAATAATACCCCATTCTATGACTATAATGTAATGTATTTCTTGTTGTCTTGGTGATGAACATTTACTTCCTTTCTTGTTTTTCTTTAATTCATGTAAAGGCGTTACACATGTCCTTGTACAAATCTTTTTGTGTACATGTGGCCTTATTTCTCTTGGACACAGAGACCTGAGTTTTAAATTGCTGGGTAAGAGAAGAAATATTCTGTCAACTTTATTAGAAATTTCCCAGCAGTTTTCCTAAGGGCTTACACCATTTTACATTCATATCAGCCATGTATAAGGATATATTTTCTCTCTATCGTTGCTAACACTTGATATTGTTGGGTGTTGTTTTTTTTAAGCCATTCTTATAGGTGTGTGGTGGCAATATATTGTGGTTTTATTTTCCATATTTAAAAGGGTGAGCAGTTTTTAAAGTGATTGTTATGAAGTGTGTATTCAAACACTTTGATTAAATTTTTAAAATCAATTGATTTGTATTATGTCCTCATTTAAACAAATGTGACTTCTTTGTATTATGATTGTTATTGTAAATAATATTGTAACAAAATCCTTGAAATTATTTTACACTTTTAAGATACATTTTACAAGAGATTCGAGTCAGAAAGTATAGACAATTATATATATATAAATACATATACACACACACACACACAATATAAAGTATAAGTATAATACATTTAAATAATTCCTCCTCCCTGCACTTCTGGTCCTATATAAACATACATTAGAGAACTCAAACTAGGTCTTTGGAGATTGGATTTTAATTCTACATTCCACTAATTATAATTTTCAGATATGAACTGTGATTTTTCCCTTTCCTGTTACATTTTAACCATATTTTTCATCTATTAAAAAAAAGAGTCCTCCCAAATACAATGTAGAAGAAAAAGAATGTTTATGAAGAATCTACTATCCATGATCTCATTTGATGTGCAGATCAAACCAGCAAGTCCTATTCTCATTTCAGTTCATTTATTCTCATTCTTAATGAGCCATCCAAGGATATCCAAACAGTAAACGCTAGAGACAGGATTCAAATCAGGTGGCCTGACTCGAACTCTCAATAACTCTTCTCCATTCAACAGGCTGCTTATAATACAATTCCCCAAAACAGAGTAACAAAATGAATATGAAAACACAATCTAACTTCCATTTTTCTAGTTCCACATGTAAGGAGCTTGGAAGTATCCACTCCATCCTAACAAGTAAAAACTGAACACATACTGAAAAATCAACGACTCTTCTTGGATACATATCACTAGGGAGGGCACAGAGCAAACTTGCCTTCAAGGCTGGAGAAACAGGGAGGCGAGACCAGGTCTGCGCGGCTCACTTGAGCAGGCTCGGGGCAGAAAATGAGGCAGGCAGGTAAACATGAGCTGTAAACGTGGACATACTGGAGGCTCAGCCCAGACACATCCGAGACTTAAAACTCCAGGTGGACCCATAGTGGGCCCAGTAATATTGAGAGACTTACCGTTAGGAACTTGAGCAGGTTTCCTACAGTAAATACCAGAGAAAAATCGTCTCAGGATCCTGGCAGGGAAGCAGGAAAGGAGCCACTTTGCACTGTGGAGAGCACACCTCTTCCTGGCAAGCCTTGTCCCCAGCAGAAGCTAATTAACACAGCCTAACTTGCTGCGGCTATCAGAGCAGAGCTAACACCTGGGGAAGGGACACACCCAACTCCAGCCGCTCCGGCCATCCTGTCCTTCCCAAGAGGGGGAAGAAAATGAGAAACACGAGGCACGGGCTTGCTAAAAGCCTGGGACCTGATCATAGGACTACAGAATAATCCTCACTCAGCCCATACACCCAAAATCACGTGCTAAAGGCCTGTTTACAGCAGAACCTTTTACCCGGTGCATCGTATCTGGCTATCGAGGGAAAAAGACCTACCTAGCCCAAAGGAAAAAAAACGCAATTTGAGGAGACAGACTATGCATCAGAACTAGAGTCAGACATAGCAGGAAAATTAGAATCATTAGCCGGGAATTTAAAACAACTTTGATGAATATGTTAAGGGCTCTGATGGAGAAAGCGACTGCCTGCAAGACCAGCTGGGCACTGTAAGCAGAGAGGTGGAGACCCGATGAAAGAATCAAAATGAAATTCTAGATATAAACAACTACAGTAGAAATGAAGAGTAACTTTAATTATTGGTAAACTGGACACAGCTTAGGAAAGACTCTCAGCTGGAAGAGACATGCATGGAATCAGAAAGCAAAGAAACCAAAAGCAAGTTATTTGAAAAGATGAGTAAAGTAAAACTGATAAGGCTGTTTCAGAAGATGCAGAGGGTAACTACATCAAAATGACAGTCATATTTTTATGTTCCATTATAATGTTTCCAAAGTGCGTATGTGTCCTGGTAGTGTGAGGGATTTTTGGTTGTCAAGATTTCAAACACTGAACTCTGAGATCCTGTACAGATTAAGTAAAGAGGTGTAGAGGAGGAGGGGTGGTTTTGAGGCAGGAGGAGAGAAACTGACTGAAGCCAGTTTCAGATCTCAGAGAAAGAAACCTTAGGCATTTTCCTGATAGGTT
The DNA here is from genome assembly GCA_029783875.1 of Phataginus tricuspis. Lineage (NCBI taxonomy): Eukaryota > Metazoa > Chordata > Mammalia > Pholidota > Manidae > Phataginus > Phataginus tricuspis. Next base: position 3,762,677 of record JAQQAC010009376.1, on the reverse strand, counting down.
TAGTAATTTATGGGTTAAATTTTGGTACCTTTTATGTTTTAAAAAGTGGCCTGTTTCTGAAAGTAATACTTTTTTTTAAACATTTAGGTTGACCCAACGAGAGCTCTTGCCCCTGCTGTGTCCATGAGAAAAATCCGATGGAGTTCTCTCGGAAGATTTCAGTAGTTTCACGTTATTTCAGACCACGTGTTCACTTGTCGCTACTAAACGCAATGTGAATAAAACTGGCATGTGCAAAATAAACGCTCTGTAATTGTTGCATCTTCCTATCATGGGATTAAAAAAAAAAAGATTTTAAACAGGTCTCATTTTTTAGTACGATTGATATAGTTAGGTAATTTTTAACATAGAGTTTATTTATTTATTTATTTATTTATTTATTAAATATTTTATTTTATTTTAGTATCATTAACCTACAATTACATAAGCAATACCGTGATGATTGAACTCCCCCCATCACCAGGTCCCCCCCACCAACCCCACCACAGTCACTGTCCATCAGCGTAGTGAGATGAGAATCGCTACTTGTCTTCTCTGAGCTGTACAGTACCCCCCGTGCCCCCCCACCCTATGTCTGCCAATCGTAATGCCCCTTTTACCCTCTTATCCCTCCCTTCCCACCCATCTCCCCAGTCCCTTTCCCTTTGGTAACTGTTAGTCCATTCGTGGGTTCTGTGAGTCTGCTGCTGTTTTGTTCCTTCATTTATTTATTTATTTGTTTATTTATTATTATTTTTTTTCTTTGTGGAGCATAGAGTTTATTTTTAAGAACAGTGTTAGATTTATTTAAAAAATTAAGATTTTACAGAGAGTTCTCGTTTACTTTGGGCAGTTTCCCTGCATCAGCTGGGAGGGACCCACTGTCTATGGGGAACCGATCCGACCTCTAAGGCTGGCTTTGCTCTCTCTTCTCTGGGTGTGTATTGTTCCATGCAGTGCTTGACTATGTTGTGTTTTTTCCTTGGTGGCTGATACCAAAATGCAGTGGGCAGAAGTGTTCGGACTTTTGCTCCTGATAAGAGGCCCAGATACCACTTGCAGAGCGTTGTTCTTATTTTGCAAGATCCTTTCAGCTATCTAGGGTCCCCTGAGATTCGACATGAATTTTAGAATGGGTGATTCTGTTTCTGAAAAAAATGCCATTGGAGTTTTGGTGTGGATTAAATTAAACCGATAAATGTAGATTGCCTTGAGTAGTATTGACATCTTAACAATATTAACTCTTCCAGTCAATGAGCATGGAATTTTTTCCATTTCTTTGTATTATTTCAGAAATGTTTTATAGTTTTTAGTATACAAGTCTTTTGTCTTAAGTTTATTCCTACATATTTCATTCTTTTTGCTGCTCTAATAAATGGAATTGTTTGCTTAATTTTGGGGGGGGATGAGTCATTGTTAGTATGTAGAAATTATTTTTGTGTTTTAACTGTGTTTTGCACTTTTGCTGCATTAATTTATTTGCTACAACAGGTTTTTTTTGGGGGAGGACAAGGGTAAATCTTTAGGGTCATGTCATATATATATATGGTCATGTCAGTGGTGAATAGAGATCGTTTTACTTCTTTCTAATTGGGGTGTCGTTTATGTCTTTTTCTTGCCTAGTTTTTCCAGCTATTGTTGAATTTTAAGAATTGTTTGGATATAAGTCCCTTAATGAGAGTCCTGCAAGTATTTTCTCATAGTCTGTGGCTTGTTTTTTATTCTCTTAACAGTGCATTTTTTAGAACAGAAGTTAATTACATCCAACTTATAAATATTTTTCTTTCAAGGATTGTGATTTGGGTTTTATACCTAAAAAATGCATCATCTAGTTGAGCAAATCCAGGGTCAACTAGATTTTCTCCTATCTTTTCTTCCAGAAGTTTTATAGTTTTGCATTACAAACTTAGGTCTGTGGTCCATTTTGAGTTAATTTTTGTGAGAAGTATCAGATTTTTTTTCTAGATTCACTTTTTCTTTTTGCATATGAATGCCCAATTGTTCCAGCACCATTTGTTGAAAAGATGGCCTTTCTTCCACTGAATTTCCTTTGCTCCTTTTTCAATGATCAGTTGACTATATTTGAGTGGATCTTTTTCTGGACTCTTTACTCTCTGCCATTGATCTATGTATCTGTTCTTTCACTACCTTGATTGTAAGTTTCTGGTAAGTCTTGAAGTTGAGGAGTGTCAGTTTTCCAACTTTGCTGTTCTTTTTCAGGATTGTATTGACTACTCTGTGTCTTTTGATGTTCCATATAAACTTTATAATTAGTTAGTAATTTTCTGTGAAATAGCTTTCAGGGATTCTGATTGAGATTGCTTTGAATTTAGCTATTCATGGAATTCTAAAGCTAAAATGTCCCTGATAAACCTTTCCTAGGAGGCATTCTCATTTACAGATAACTAAACTAAAAATCAGAGAGGTTAAGTGACTTGCCCAATGTAAAGCAACCGATTAAAACCAGATTTCTGATCTCTTTATTCCAAGCCTGTTATTTTCCACACTATATTGCATCTGTTCTTTCCTTCTGAGGACACTATTTTAGGCCCTGTGAATAAAATAATCTTTCTACATAATGATATTAAACAGGACACAGATTTATCAGTTGTTTTTACCACAGATAAAGTTTAATGCTTACAAAAAGCATGCAGTGCATTAATCAGCTAAGTTCTGCTCTTGTAAGAAACATTCTTCATATTTCAGTGGCTTACAACAAAGAATACTTCTCTAACATTAGAAGTTTATCATGGGTTATCTTTGACTCTTCATTCCAGAACCTATCTTAGGACAAAGAAGCATACCCTCAGAAATTCTTATGTCCAAAAGAGGGGAAAATGAGAGTAAAAGGAGAAACCACATGATGGTTCTTAAATCTGCTCAGAGGGGGCACATTTCATTCTAGTCATTTAATTGGACAAAGCAAGTCACGTGACCAAACGGGACTTTAATGAAGTGAGAAATATAATCCTGCTACAGGGAGGGAAGGACAGTGAATATTTTGACAACAATGAAACCTACCCTAAATAGTATTGCCTAGTGGTTAAGACTGCAGATTGTGGAGTTAATCTGCCCAGCTTTTAATCTTACCTCTACTAGTTATAGCTAGGTAACCTTAGGCAAATTATTGAACATCTCTCTATATCAGTTTCCTCATTTTTAAGGTTAGAATAATTTTATTAGCTCTTTCTTAGAGTTGTTCTAAGGATTAATTGAGATAATACATATAAAAAATTCAGCAATGTCTCTGCCTTATGGTGTATTATATGTGTTTACAGGTCAATGCAATACTTTTTATTCAGTTGCTCATTCCTTAAATATTCTCCCAGGCCTTGTTAACTGGCAGATGGCTGTCCTTTGTTCTTTTCCCTGAAGTTATTTGTCTCTTCCTCTTTCTTTAAAGTGATTAAGCTCTTTTTTTTTAACCCAGTAAGATTTATACTTAATCACAAACTAATGGCATATACATAAAAAGCAGTGAAAGGATGACTTGGTAACACAGGCATATCGTTTCACTGTTAAAAATTTCATACATTTCTTTCACTGCCTATTAACTCAAAGAATTGAAAATGGGAAGATTCATTCAGTCAATCAAATACTCTTTGACTGCCTAGTCTGTATAGTGAACGGGGAATATTTAGGGTGAAATACTATTGTCTTTGATGTTTTTATTGTCTAGTGAGGGAGACAAAATATTCACATGAAATGGAAAACATTCCACGTTGGGTAGGAGAGGGAAAGAGAGGAGGGAAGGAGTAGCGTAAATTAGATGTGGAGCGATCAACATGAATATGGTTCAAAACGAAATTTAATGTCAATTGCAACCGAGGCAGAATATCTTCTATTTAATTGAAGAAACTACCTGGTGCAGTGAATACATGATTTTGAGGCTAAAAAGTTAGCACAAACTCATATGGTGTTGGAAACAATGAAGAAACAAAAGCTTTGGTTAACTTATTTTCTCATGTAATAATGATTTTTTAAAATTCACCTTTATTATTTTACAATTAGCCCCACTGATTATGGCTTTTATAAGTGGTCTCTAATATGAGGCTTCTGAGTTGGCAGCTTGAGTACAAGGAGAACAGCAGGGAGTGACTCCAGACTCTCTAACTACAGAACTTACATAAATCATATAATCTGGGGTCCTCAAGAAACATATGCACTTATTTTCCCAGGATGTGGGTATTCCAAAAGCAGAGCAGATTTTACTCCTTTCACTCCCTTTGAGGTTGGATATACCAATGATGAAGTGGATTTATAACATACCTATCAAATGAGAGGTCCCCTACTCTCTCTGGAGTATAATTTGTATCCTGATATCCAAATGAGACTATAATTTCTGGACACCAAGAGGAGGATCTGTCAAAGAGTTTAATATGTCCCAGATTTCCTAGAAAATGCAAAATCAAACAATACAAAATAGATCCCACATCAGAACTAGCTACATAATTTTTGGGTCCCAGTGCAAACTATAAATGCAGGACCTTTTGTTTGTAAACTATTATAATTTTAAAATGGTGATGGCAGAGCATTACACCTTCCATGGGACTATTCTAAGTACAGATTCCTGTGTCTTTACACAGTTGACACACTCACGAAGCCAGTCCTGCCCAAGTTCACTGCCAGAAGGTGGGATTTCTCATGGTCCACGTGGCTTTTGAGCACAATGATGACATTTTTCTCAGATAATGGAGGTGAATGGCAGAATTGGCCATGAGTCACAGCAATCCCTACAATTCTATCCAAGCCACTATTTGAAAGTTGGGGTTTAGGGAGGCCTTGGGGACCTTTTTATAGAAATGCAAAGAAGTAAGCAAGCATAATTTCTTTTAAAGAGTACATTAATTGGAAGAAATGTACAGACTTTCATGTTTCTTTCATTGTTTAAATCTTCTTGAATGATACAAGACAAAAACTGCATGCCTTATTTAGACAATAATTAGAATCTGTTGATTTCATCTTGTTCTAATGAGCAGAAAAAAATTCTTTAATGATTATGTATTAGTCAGTATAGGTCAGGTTATGCTACAGAAACAAACCAATCCTGTAATGTAAGAACTAAATATAATAAAATCTCATTTCTCTCTAACCCAGAGTAGTTACAGGTGACTCTCCAGGGTAACTGTCCTTTATGTAACAACTAAGTTTAGTGCTTACGTCAAAAATATATACAAACTGACTATGAATTGCTCCATGACTGGAGATTATATACATTTGAGTGTCTTGCACTCAAACACAGGTTCACTGTCTCCATAATGGTAAACTAGGTCCAGTGTACAATATTTAGTAATATAATTTAGTTCACACTTTTTTACAATTATGTATTTTCATCCCAAACATGAAAAAGCTACCCTAAGTTTTATAAGAAAGCACAATTTCATTTCTCGTGGAAACATGCAGTGAAATTTTGCATCAGAAAAAGTGCGGGTATATCCCATATACTCTTGCAGCCCATAGAATCTACTCACTCTTTCTTTGCTCAAGCAAAATCAACACAGAAACCAGATAATACATTTCATTTCAATCAAGTTTCACAGAGCCTCAGAAACACAAACAAGATTTATGGCTTTTCAGAAACTACAGTGTATAAAAACAAAATTACTCCAAAAACTCTATTTTCTTGACATTAAATGCAAACCAAATAGAACCTAATCTATTTAGTATTTATCTAGTGCAACTTGCTATAGTGTCTAGAAATGTAATATGATTATTTAGCATTTATATGGCACTTTCTCTTTGCTGTTTTTTAAAAATCACTCTGCTAAGTCATTTTTAATCTACCCCCCCCAAGTTTTGACAGGCCAATTGGTCCCATTTTACAGCTGAGGATACTAGAAAGTTTCGAAGTTCCCATGGTGTCATATGGACCTCAGTACCTGAACTTGTAAGTCTGCTAAGAACAGGAGGCTTCCTCCTGCCAACGCCAGTCCATAGGCTTCAGCAGGAGCTAGATCTGGGATATGCCTCAAACTTTCTTTAGTTGATCAATTGGTATCGATCATCCTCAATCTTTTTTTCCCCTTCACTTGATATCTGCTTGAAAGAAGATCATTTCTACTGGCAGATTGTTGGGTAAATGACAGAACTTCCAGAATCTCCCACCTGGACTTAGTCTATCTACATATCAATAGGTGTTTCCCACTGCAGCGCCTCCTGTCCACCTAGGGCAAGGGGTGGAGGGAAAACGACCATTCTCTCCTCCCCCTCCGTTCTTGTACATAATTGGTCTGGTGCCTGCCAGTCACCAAGGGTCTGCCAATGGAGTCCTCCTGGAAGGGGTTGGTGGGAGGTAGAGAGCTTGCATTGGGGGCAAAGAAAGAACCACTGATAGAGGGGATGGATGGTGCCAAGCCTGGCCAGTAAATTTGAGCAAACTATGAGCAATAAAACAGTTTCTCCAAACCTACTCTCTCCCTTGATTTATTTTGGTTTCACCAGTTTCTTCAGGGATTAATCCCGGGCCAGGAACACCCATCTCCCCGGTGCTACACCGATACATGCACTTTGGTTGTGTAAAATTAGCTGAGGTTTCTGAATAAATAATTTGCAAATTATGTGCAATTCACAGAGACCTGGCTGTATCTTTACTCCTTCTCTACAACTGGTTGGGAATCACTGTTGTAGGTTGGCACCATAGTGTAGAGATTCCATGAGACACTGAGATCAAGGTCATAACTGATTCTAGCTTGGGAGTGTCACATTACTGCATTTCTTACAGATTGCACACATGGCCATGATGCTCAATTTACAAAAAGTATGATCTTCTCTAAGTTGGTCCCGGACTGTTATGGGTCAGTTCAGTCCATCATTGGGACAATTCTGCCACTATTCTTGAGTAAACAATTCAAGCTACATGAATAGAAATCCTCACTTCCTCTAAGAAACTTGAAATTCTTGATAAAATTCCTGTTCTTTCCATCATGAGATTATAACTCTTTTGAACCTACACGTAACTGCTATCACAGACTTTTTCAGATACAGACTTTATTCCTGTGTGTGTACATCTCCCTTGTTCAAATTTAAAGTACCCTGGGGTTAAGCTCTTTGCCTTTATATCTTTAAACACATTCACACATTTCTAATATAGAATTTTTGCACATAAGCTTCCAAATCATGTATGTTAAATATAATTTAATAAAATCAATTTCTATTTCAGAGTTCCTGAGGTCTCCATTTTCTGCTATTAGTAGACCTGTGTGTAGGTGTGGTTACTTATATTAAAAAGGCTTTTGAAGCAATTCTCTGACCAATTTATTTAAAAAACTCTGGATTAGAATTTTTACAAGACATCTGGGGAAAAAGATGGCAGCATGAGAAGTGAGGCAGAAACCTCCCCCAACAACTACATATAACACATGAAAATAGAGCAAATACAACTAATCCTGAAAGAGTGACATGAAGACTGCAAAAGACTGCCTACATCTGGAGAAAAGAGAAGACCTCACAGAAAAGGATAAAGTAGCAAACCCATGACCCAGAGGGATCCAAGCCCTCCCACCACCATCTCACAGGTGGGAGGAGGAGAAATGGAGCAGAAGGAAGTAGAGGCCCAGGACTGCTAAACACCCAGTCATGGAGATATGCTCTGGGAGCACAAGCCCACATTACATGGTGCTCTGGAAATAACAGGGGTTGGAGAACAAAGACAGGCAGAATACTCAGAGAGGCTGAGATTACAGCCACTTGCAGAGAACAAGTACCCACAACCAGCCACTCCAGAGCAAAAGAAAGGTGAGTACTTTGAAAGACTATCCAACAGTGAGAGGGGTGTTAAAAGGGCACAGATTACAAGGAGTTTGCTGCTCAGGAGAAAGGACAGGTGGACAAAATCGTCCCGGCACACTCAGCCAGAAGGTTGGGAACTTTCAGGAGCTTCAGATGCTCCATCTCCCTGGTGGCAACCCAGTGCCAAGGTGCCCCACTGCATATGCAGCCTGCCAATCCTTCCTCCCGGCAGGCACCAATCTGCACACCTGCTTTTCCGCCATCGCACCAGGCCAGCCAGAGGGCGGCCCTGTCTATGGCAGCTACAGGGGTGAAACACAGAGCCTCCTCTCTGTGTGCTCCACCCACTGGACCTGGCAGTGGAGGTAGGCACTGCGGCTGGGAAGCAGGAAAGAGCTCTTTCCTCTCAGCAGGCACTAGTGCCACTCGGCTGTGACCCCTGCCATCGCTCCCAGTGCTAGGCAGCTCCAGAGAGTAGAGATTCTGGGCACCAGAGGGTGCTGTCTACACAAACTTATTACTCAAAAGTAATCACTAGAAATATGAAATGGCAAAACAATCTTGGACAAACCAGAATCCTTCAAACACCAGAAAGAGGGCCAAATGAAACTGAAATAACCAATCTTCTTAATAAATATTTCAAAATAAAAATCATAAACATATTCACGGACCTACAGAAAAATATTCAAGATCTCAGGGAGGACTTCAAGAAAGAAATAGAAGCCTTGAAAAATACAGTATCTGAAATGACATATACAATGGAGGGATTTAAAAGCAGATTAGATGATGTAGAGGAGATATTAAACGAGATATAAATTAGAGAATAGGAATACAAAGAAGCTGAGGAACAGAGAGAAAAAGGGATCTCTAGGAATGAAAGAAAAATAAGGGAACTCTGTGACCAATCCAAATGGAACAATATTCGCATTACAGGGATACCAGAAGAAGAGAGAGAAAAGGAGATAGACAGTCTCCTTGAGGAAATAATTGCTGAAATCCTCCCCAATATGGGGAAGGAAAGAGTCTCTCAGGTCATGGAAGTATATAGATCTCCCAACACAAGAGACCCTAGGAAGACAACACCAAGACATATAAAAATTAAAATGGCAAAGATCAAGGACAAGGAGAAAGTATGAAAAGCAGCCAGAGAGAGAAAAAAGATCACATACAAAGGAAAGCCCATCAGACTATCATCAGACTTCTCAGCAGAAACATTACAGGCCAGAAGGGAGTGGCATGATATATTTAATGCAATGAAGCAGAAGGGCCTTGAACCAAGAACACTCTACCCAGCATGATTATCATTTCAATTTCAAGCAGGGATTAAATGATTTCCAGATAAGAAAAGTTGAGGGAATTTACCTCCCACAAACTGTCTCTCTAGTATATTTTGGAGGGACTTCTCTAGATGGAAGTGCTCCTAAGGCTAAATAGCTGTCACCAGAGAAAATAAAACCACAGTAAAGGAAGTAGACCAATTAATTATTAAGCAAATGCAAAATTAAATCAACTACCCACAAAGATATTCAAGGGATACACAAAGAGTACAGAATATGACACCTAATATATAAAGAGAAGATGAGGAAGAAAAGGAAGGGATGAAAGAAAGGAGAACCTTTAGATTGTGTTTGAAATAGCATAGCAAGCAAGTTAAGTTAGACTTTAGACAGTAAAGAAGCTGTCCTTGAACCTTTGGTAACCACGAATCTAAAGCCTGCAGTGGCAATAAATGCATATCTATCGATAATCACCCAAATGTAAATGGACTGAATACACTGATCAAAAGATGTAGAGCTATAGAATGGATAAAAAAACAAGATCCAGCTATATGCTGCCTACAAGAGACTCATTTCAAATCCAAGGACATACACAGAATAAAAGTGAAGGGATGGAAAAGTATATTCATGCAAATGATAAGGAGAAAAAAGAAGGAGTTGCAGTACTTATATAAGAGAAAATAGACTTCAAAACAAAAAAGTAGTAACAAGAGACAAAGGAGGAGGACATTACATTATGATAAAGGGATCAGCCCAACAAGAGGATATAACCATTATAAATATCTATGCACCCAACACAGAAGCACCTAAATATGTGATACAAATACTAACAGAATTAAAGCAGGAAATAGAATGCAATACATTCATTTTAGGACACTTCAATGCACCACTCTCTCCAAAGGACAGATCAACCGGACAGAAAATAAGTAAGGAGAGAGAGGCACTGAAGAACACATTAGAACAGCTGGACCTAACAGACATCTACAGAACATTCCACACAAAAGCAGCAGGATATACATTCTTCTCAAGTGCACATGGAACATTTTCCAGAAAAGATTACATACAAGGCCAGAAAAAGAGCCTCAGTAAATTCAGAAGGATTGAAATTGTAGCAACCAGCTTCTCAGACCACAAAGGTATGAAACTAGAAATAAATTAAGCACAGAAAACAAAAAAGCCCACGAACACATGGAGGCTTAACAACATGCTCCTAAATAATCAATGCATCGATGCCAAATAAAAACAGAGATCAAGCAATATATGGAGACAAATGAAAACAACAACTGAATACCCCAAGACCTGTGGCATGCAGCAAAAGAAGTTCTAAGAGGAAAGTACTACAATATAGGTTTGCCTCAAGAAAAACAATCCCAAATTAACAGTCTAAACTCACAATTAATTGAACTAGGAAAAAAAAGAACAAATGAGGCCCAAAGTCAGTAGAAGGAGCAACATAATAAAGATCAGAGCAGACATAAATAAAAATGAGAAGAATAAAACAATAGAAAGAATCAATGAAATCAGGAGTTAGTTTTTTGAGAAAATAAACAAATTAGATGAACCCCAAGCTAAACTTATCGGGAAGAAAAGAGAGTGTACACACACCACATAATCAGAAATGAGAAAGGAAAAATCACTATGGATGCCACAGAAATACAAAGAATTATTAGAGAATAATATAAAAAATTATATGCTAACAAACTGGATAACCTAGAAAAAATGCACAAATTTCTAGAAAAATACAACCTACCATGACTAACCCAGGAAGAAACAGAAAATATGAACAGACCAATTACCAGCAATGAAATTGAATTAGTAATCAAAAACTATCTAAGAACAAAACCTCTGCAACAAATGGCTTCATGGCTGAATATTATCAAACATTTAGAGAAGACCTATTACCCATACTCCTCAAAGTTTTCCAAAAAGTAGAAGAGGATGGAATAATTCCAAACTTGCTCTCTGAGGCCAGCATCACTCTAATACCAAAACCAGGCAAAGACACCACAAAAAAAGAAAATTACAGACCAATATCCCTGATGATGATGGATGCAAATATACTCAACAAAATATTAGCAAACCTAGTTTAAAAAAATCAAAATGATCATCCATCATGATCAAGTAGGATTTATTCCAGGGATGCAAGGATGGTACAACATTTGAAAATCCATGAACATCATATATGATATCAACAAAAAGAAGGACAAAAATCACATGATCATCTCCATAGATGTTGAAAAAGCATTTGACAAAATTCAACATCCATTCGTGATAAAAACTCTCAACAAAATGGGTATAGAGGGAAAGTTCCTCAACATAATAAAGGCCATATATGACAAACCCACAGCCAACATCATACTTAACAGCGAGAAGCTGAAAGCTTTTCCATTAAGATCAGGAACAAGACAAGGATGCCCACTCTCCCCACTTTTATTCCATACAGTACTGGAGGTCCTAGCCACGCAATCAGGCAACACAAATAAATAAAAAGGCATCCAGGTTGGTAAGGAAGAAGTTAAACCGTCCCTCTTTGCATACGACATGATATTGTACATAAATAACCCTAGAGAATCCACCCCAAAACTACCAGAACTAATATCCGAATTCAGCAAAGTTGCAGAATACAAAATTAATGCACAGAAGTCAGTTTCATTTCTATGCACTAATGGTGAATGAGCAGAAAGAGAAATCAGAACAATTCCATTCACAATTGCATCAAAAATAATAAAATACCTAGGAATAAACCTAACCAAGGAGGTGAATGACCTATACCCTGAAAACTACAAGACACTTATGAGAGAAATTAAAGAAGACACAAGTAAATGGAAATACTTCCCATGCTCGTGGATAGGAAGAATTAATATTGTCAAAATGGCCATCCTGCAAAAAGCAATCTACAGATTCAATGGAATCCCTATCAAAATACCACTAGCATTCTTCAACAAACTAGAACAAATAGTCCTAAAATTCATATAGTACCACAAAAGACCCCAAATAGCTAAAAAACCTTAGAAGGAAGAATAAAGCTGGGAGGTTACACTCCCCAACTTCAAGCTCTACCAGAGAGCTACAGTAATCAAAACAATTTGGTACTGGCACAGGAACAGACCCATAGATCAATGGAACAGAATAGAGAACTCTGATATAAACCCACAAATATGTGGCCAATTAAAATACAATAAAGGAGTCATGGATGTACTATGGGGAGACGACAGCCTCTTCAACAACTGTCAAAACTGGACAGCTGCATGTAAGAGAATGAAACTGGATTATTGTCTAATTCCATACACAAAAGTAAACATGAAATGGATAAAAGACCTAAATGTAAATCATGAAACCATAAATCTCCTAGAAGAACATATAGGCAAAAATCTCTTGAACATAAACATGAGCAACTTCTTCCTGAACACATCTCCTTGCAATGGAAACAAAAACAAAGTGAACAAGTGGGACTATATCAAACTAAAAAGTTTCTATACAGCAAAGGTCACCACCAGCAGAACAAAAAGGCGTCCTACAGTATGGGAGAATATATTCATAAATGACTTATCTGATAAGGGGTTAACATCTAAAGTATATAAAGAACTCACACACCCAAAAAGCATATAATCCAAATTAAAAAATGGGCAGAAGATCTGAACAGACACTTCTCCAAAGAAGAAATTTAGATGGCCAACAAGCATATGAAAATATGCTCCACATTGCAAATTATCAGGGAAATACAAATTAAAACCACAATGAGATAACACCTCACATCAGTTAGGATGGCCAATGTCCAAAAGACAAGCAACAACAAATGCTGGCGAGGATGTGGAGAAAGGGGAACCCTCCTACACCATTGGTGGGAATGCAAATTAGTTCAACCATTGTGGAAAGCAGTATGGAGATTCCACAAAAAACTAAAAATAGAAGTACCATTTGACCGAGGAATTCCTTTCTTGGAATTTACCCAAAGAAAACAAGATCCCTGATTCAAAAAGACATATGCACCCCTATGTTTATCACAGCACTATTTACAGTAGCCAAGATATGAAAGCAACCTATGTGTCCATGAATAGAAGAATGAATAAGGCAGAGGTGGTACATATACATAATGGAATATTATTCAGCCATAAGAAGAAAACAAATCCTACCATTTTCAACATCATGGATAGAGCTAAAGGGTATTATGCTTAGTGAAATAAAACAGGTGGAGAGAGACAAGAACCAAATGATTTCACTCATCTGTGAATTATAACAAAGCAAAACTGAAGGAACAAAATAGCAGCAGACTCACAGACCCCAAGAAGGGACTAGTGGTTTCCAAAAGGAAGAGTTTGGGGAGGGCGGGTAGGGAAGGAACAAGAAGGGGGTTAATGGGCATTATGATTAGCACACATAATGTAGGTTGGAACGTTGAAGGCTGTAGAGCACAGAGAAGACAAGTAGTGACTCTATAGCATCTTACTACGCTGATGGACAGTGACTGCAATGGGGAGTGGGGGGGGCATTGATAATATGGGTGAATGTAGTGACCACAATGTTGCCCATGTGAAACCTTCATAAGATTATATATGAATAATACCTGAATTAAAAAAAAATTTTTTACCAGTACACAGAAATGCATATATGACACTCTAAACCTGAGGTTAGAATCAAATACAGACTAAAAACCATTCTTTGCTCTGGTTCTTTGTTACTCAATTTGTGTTATCTCATTTAAGAAGCTTCTGCAGGTTTTCCTTTATAGGGTGAGTTACCTTCCTGGCTTATTTTGAACTCTGCTGGAATGTGTGGGATGCTGTGTGACATTTGTTTATTTATGTAACTGCTCCTAAAAACAGAATGTAAATTCCCTGACAGGGGGACATTGTGTTTTATCACTTAACCCTAGTGCACAAAGCAGTGTTTATAATGAAAATCAATGTATTTTCATTTCACATAAATCGCTTAAACTTTGTGTTTTAGAGATTGACACAGATAACTTCTAAGTCTCCTTAAGGTCTCTGACAGAATACTCATATTGTATGGACTAAAACAGACTTTATGTAAGGCAACCACGAAATCAGATAGTTTCCTGGCATTTGGAATGGGAGAAGGAAACCTGATTAAGTACAGAGACTATAACAATGATGTCTACTCCACAATTCTCAATAGGTTTGAAAGCAAGGTGTCTTGAGCAAATATACTGATTCCAAGGTTCATATGCATTAATTTTCTTTAGCAAGATTTCTTTGAATTTCTAATAGGTGCATGGCTAAGTAATGTGGAATTTCCTGATAACTATGGGGTTGTGTTGTATGGATATTACAAGCATACCTCAGAAATATTGCAGATTCAATTCTAGACCACTGCAATATAGCATATATCACAATAAAGCAAGCCAATTAATTTTTGTTTTCCCAATGCATATAAAAGTTATGTTTACACCATGCCATAGTCTAGTAAGCGTGCAGTAACATTATGTCTACAAAACAATGTACACACCTTAATTAAAATCACTTCAAAAGATGCTAACCATCACCTGATCTTTCAGGAAGTCATCATCCTTTGCTGGTGGAGGGTCTAGCCTATTGATGGCTGCTGACTGATCAGGGCTGCTGAAGGTTAGAAGGGCTGTGGCAATTTCTCAAAATAAAACAACAGTGTTTGCCACATCACCTGACTCCCTTCATGAATGATTTCTCTGTAGTACAGGATGCTGTTAGGTGTCCAGGGGAACTTTCAAATTAGAGTTAATTCTCTCAGACCTTGTGGTGCTTTGTCAAGTAAGCTTATGTAATATTCTCAATTGTTGCTATTTCAACAGTCATCACAGAATCTTCACCAGGAGTAGATTCCATCTCAGGAAACCACATTCTTTGCTCATTCATAAGATGCAACTCCCTATCAGTTCAAGTTGCGTCATGCAATGGCAGTAACTCAGTCACATCTTCAGACTCCACTTCTAATTCCGGTTCTCTTGCTGTTTCCACCACAGCTGAAGTTACTTTGTCCACTGAAGTCTTGGACACCTCAGTCATCCAGGAGGGCTGGGATCAACTTCTTCCAAATTCCTGTGAATGTTGATACTTTGCTCTTTTCCCATGAATCACAGATCTTCTTAAAGGCATCTAAAATGGTGAATCCTTTCCAAAAGGTTTCCAATTTACTTTGCCCATATCCATCAAAGGAATCACTATCAAAGACAGCTATAACCTTAAAAAATATATTTATTCAATAATAAGACTTGAAAGTAAAATTTTTTCCTTGATCTGTGGTCTGCAGAGTAGATTTTGTGTTAGCATGCATGAAAACAATATTAAATTCTTTGTACATATCCATGAGAGCTCTTGGGTAACCAGGTGCATTGTTAAAGAGTAGTGTCTTGAAAGGAATCTTTTCTTTGGAGTAGTAACTCTAAACAATGGCTTCATATATTCAGTAAACCATCTTGTAAAAAGATGTTCTGTCATCCAGGCTTTGTTGTTCCATTTACAGAGCACAGGCAGAGTAGATTTAGCATAATTCTTAAGGGCCCTAGTATTTTCAGAATGGTAAATGAGAACTGACCTCAACTTAAAGTCACCAGCCACATATGCCCTAATAAGAGGGTCAGCTTTTCCTGTGAGGCTTTTAAGCCAGGCATTGACTTCTCCTCTCTACTTATGAAAGTCTTAGATGGCATCTTCATCCAATAGAGGGCTGTTTCATCCACAATGAATATCGGTTGTTTTTGTAGCCACATTCATTAATGATCTGAGCTAAATCTTCTGGATGACTTGCTGCCGCTTCTACACCAGCACTGGCACTTTTACATTATAGAGGCGGTTTCCTTCCTTAATTCCATGAAATGGCCTCTGCTAGCTTCAAATTTTATTCTACACTCCCTGTCCTCTCTCAGCCTTCATAGAATTGAAGAGAGTGAGGGCCTTACTCCGGATTAGGCTTTGGCTTAAGGGAAGGCTGTGGCTGGTGTAATCATCCCTCCAGACCACTCAAACTTTATCCATATCAGTAATATGGCTATTTCACTTTCTTATCATTCACGTACTCACTAGAGCAGCACTTTTAATTTCCTTCAAGAAATTTTCTTTTCCATTCACCACTTGGGAACTGTCGGGTGCAAAAGGTCTTGTTTCAGCCTACTTCAGCTTTCATCATGCCTTCCTCACTAAGCTTAATTATTTCTAGATTTTGATTTAAAGTTAAAGATGTGTGGCTGCCTTTCATTTGAACATTTAGAGGCTAGTGCAGGGTTATTAGCTGACCTAATTTCAGTGTTGTTGTTTTTCAGGGAATAGGGAGGCCGAGAGAGAGAGAGAGAGAGAGAGAGAGAGAGATTGAAAAAGGCCAGTCAGTGAAGCAGGTCAGCACACACACCATTTATAGATTAAGTTCACCTTCTTACATGGGTGTGATTCGTGGTGCCCCAAAACAATTACAATAGTAATAGCAAAGATTACTGACCACAGAGGACCATAAACAAATATAATAATAATGAAAAGGCTTGAAACATAATCCGAATTACCCAAGTATGACACAGAGACACAAAGCAAACAAATGCTAATGAGAAAACGGCGCCCATCCACTTGTTCTGATGCAGGGTTGCCACAATCCTTCAACTTGTAAAAAATACAGTATCTGTGAAATGCAATAAAGCAGAGGACAGTGAAATGAGGTAAGCCTGTATAGCAGCGGGTGGTGATGGCATGAACATACCTGATGCGATTTCAGTGATGCCACCAGAGAATCTTTAGGGAACTGTTTTTTATCTCCTTTTTCTCATCTCTTATTTGGATGAGAAGTGATAAATTAAAAAAAAAAAAAAAAGCTAAGCTGCTTCTTAATGTTTTTCCTCTTCTCATTGGTTATGGCCTAGTTTTGTCCCCTGCTTATGGAGAACTCTAAATTGGACTGATGTTTAAGACTTAATTTAATTAAACTTTAAATGGCAATCTGCTTACTCCATCTTCCTGTCAATTTGCATCAATAACCACCTGCCAAAAGAATATTCAGAAGCATTTTGATTGAAAGTTTGTTTTAGTAATTACCATGTCAACCTTAGCTTTTCATGTTTTTCTTTTTTTATATCTTCTCCACCACAATGCTTCTTATATGTTAAAGTGTCTTTGATTTTAGAGTTAACATAAATATAAAAAAGTTTTGCAAGAAGAAAAAAGAAACATTACCTCTATTGTAAGATACATTTTGATTCAAGAAGTAAACATACAAAGAAAAGAGTGAATCTACAACAATGTTCAGAATCTCACTTGCACTGTACCTGGGATGTTTTAATGACCTACCACAGTCACCTTTACTTTTTCTTTCAATTAATCGGGTAATTCTCCAGTTCTCTGAGAGTGTTTCTAGATACAGCAGGTTATGGCTACTCCCTCCATTTAGTGTAGAGAAAAAAACGCTGGTTTTATCTAACTTCAGCACTTGTCTCTTGAACAGTGTTGAACTACGATCTGAGTTATTCACTTATCTCTTAGTCGTCTAGATCCTTGTCTCTCACTGAAACCCCACTGCTTTTGCCTTCACCCCCTGCCAATTTAGGACACCGGATAAATACAACCATCTATTACTTTGTTTCTGCTTCAAGGATGCTGAATTTCAATCCTGAAAAACATATTTCACTCTTTATTGTCTGTTGGCCCCTCTAAATCCATTCTACCCATCCCTGCCTTCCTGGAGCCTGGCTTCCTTAGACTGGTCACCCAGTCCCACTGTGTGTCACGGACTGTCACTCCCTCTGAATGGCTCTCTCTTAGGCTCCAGATCTCACTACATCCCACTAATATTCTCTTCTACCCACTCCGCCATCCTACCCCACTGTGGTTCTACGTTGTCATCCCTGGGGTATTTCACCAATTCTCCTTGACTTCTCTCTACCCTGCCAGCAGCTCTGTAACTGAACCTTTATTAAACTTGCTTCACTTGCCAAATTTGAGCAGTGTGCCAAATTTTTCCTGCCATGACCCTTACAATATATTATCACACATACACATGCACACTCACATATATAAATTGATAGTTAAAAAGATACAGTAAGACAAAGATCACTTATTTTTTAGTATTGTACTCTTACCCATCTTCAGTGTGAATTGTCTGTTAATAAACATAATAAAGTCATGTGATCCAGCATTAGCTTTGCCCGAGATGCTACCAGCTAGTACTGTTTTCATTCCTGGTTCATTCCCTCATCCATCCCACAGTCTGAATATTCTCTAACCGTCCTTGCAAGCCCAGCCACTCTATCCTCCCTCCTTTCCACTGATCAAGCTTCAATTTCAATGAAGCAAATACAACTGATGTGAATTCCTCCAATTTTGTTTCATTACTACTTCAAAACTCGATAACTTCAATAATACTGTCTTTTTTCCTGTCTCCAAGAAATTGGAAGCCATTTTTCTATCCAAGATTTAACCTGCACCTGAACTCTTAACACCATCTACTGTTCCATCCCATAGGTCTTATCTTCATGAACTATTTCTTTGATCTCTTCAACCTTTAGGCTTATCCTTTCCACTGATTTTTTATCATCTATAAGTATCCTCCATCCTCTGCCTTGACTTTTAAGATGAAAATGCCTATTCTCTATGGTGCTAATCCTTCAGCCCCTTACAGTTTCCTCTGCTCCCTGTTGTCTGTTTTGTTTTCTCATTCTCTCCTCTGCAACTGTGCTATTGAAGGTCATAAATGCCTTACATTTTTCAAATGCCAATGGCCTAACCTTCAACTGTGGCACCTGAAAGTTCTGAGAATCTTTTTTCCTGAATATCTTTTTTCCTGGCTTCAGCAAACTCCAGACACCTTTTCTTTTAGTTTCCCTCTCGCGAATCTTTCTTGGGTTCCTTTACTGACTTTTCCTCTTTACCTCCTATTTTTCTGCAAGCTTTTTCTTTTTGCCTCAACCCTCATTTCTTCTGATTTTACATACTTTTGGGACTTAGACCATATTCTTTAATTTAATAACCAAAGGTTATTTTTTTTGTTCCTTTCATATCTACACAAATTCTCAGCTCTTTGTCAGTGTCTACATATAAGAAACATGAAATTTGGATGTTGTTGTCAATGGACTGCTTCATCTCAGGGCTTCTTTGATGCAGCCTTAGAAGCAGACCTTTACTTACCAAGTTAAGGCTGTGGCAGATAACCTGATGATTCTCCATCTCTGACCCCAGCTCTAATCTCAAACTCTTCTCCACGTTTGAGGCCATTCTAAGTCTCACTCTGAAGCTCTTCCAAAATCACATATCTCATTAGTATATCAGGCCCCTTCTCAAATATACCCAGATGCTCTCATTTTCTTCAGAATGAATTCTAAACTTCACACTATGGCAACCAAACAGGACCATTTAATACACTCTATTTTTCAATATTACCTCTGTTTATTTACTTTTTTGTACCTTGTTACCCAACAGTGGTGAACCACTTGGCAGTTTCTGAATATATCATTCACTTTAATGCTTTCTTTTTATTCTGTCCCCTTTGGAATGTATTTTTTCCCATCTCTTACTGAAACTGTACTCATTTCTAAAGTCCAACTTAAATCTTACTGTTGAGAATGCAATGCTCTCTTTTTCATACTACCATGATATTTCGTTTTGCAATCATATTCAATGCATATTTATAGGTAGCATGCCTTCATTACAATGTGAGCCATGATTTCTTCACACTTTAATGAAAAATGAAAATGAAATTTTAGGATCATATTATAGCCAAGTTCTAAAATGGAGATGGGGAAAGGGAAAATAATAGTCTATGACTAATATTTTATTAGTTTATTTTATATAAAGAATTATCTTGTTTAATGTGTGGTTGTGTCAATAGGTAGTTAATTTGGAGAACTTTTATTCCTTATTTTTAAGTAGTTACTCGAGAGCTTTTAACTGCATGTACTTCTTAGATTATTCTTCTAATATTTCCATTCAACCTTTGAATTTGCTTAGCAAACTTATTCCCATACAATACATATATAATCTTCAGAAGTATGTCTCTCTATATTGCACCAAATTCTAAAATAAGTGCCTAGATAAATGAGGATTTGTTACAGACTAATACATTTTCTTTTCATTTTTATGGTACTCCAGTATTTCTAAGGTCTTTGTAACCACTAATTATTTTTATGCTCTGATATTGTTATGAGCTAGGGAGAAGAGAAACATTATTTTCCCCAGGAATAAGTATAAACAAAGAAGGAGAAGAGAGTGTCAAGTAATTTGTTAAAATCACTAATGAGACAGAGATAAGTCATGAACCCAGTTTTCCAACCTAGTCTGCTGTGCTTTGCCTTTACAAAGACCACTTTCATGTTGTCTCCCGCTCCACCAAATAGCTTTTGGATTTTAAAATATTCCAGTTTAACCACTAATTGTACTGATCTTTGCCAATATTTTCAAAAAGAATATTAAACCATGATAGAAAACTGCTGAACTCATGTGGTTTCTGGGTTAGATGAGAATTGTTTTTCCCAGGTTCTTTTTTTATAAAATAGGCTGTCTTGTATCTGGTCCAAAAGTGGACTTTGGTCTCCTAAGCTTGCTTTTTACTTGAAATAAAAGCATATGTAACCCAAGAAAACCTAAAACCATGTGAGTGGTGCATTCTTAACTGAGGCTCTTCGCATAGGCCCGAGTATCTGGTAATAGTATTTTCAAACCTGGAAAAACCTGGGCGATCATCTTAATTCCACTTGTCCATGTGGATTTATATTTTTTTCCCAAGAAATAGAGAGCAGCCCATTCATCACTCCTTATTGTTTAGATTATGTGGAATCTCATTTGCCTTAGCTGACCACACTTTTAGGATAAGACTTAATCCTTTAAAGTGGAGGGTTCAGTAGAGCAAGCCAAAGGGACAGCCAAGGAGGTTTCAGAACTCTGGGAATAGAAAGGAAATTGATAAGAGAACATAAGCCCCTGTCGGTTCTCCTACCTGAAAGGCCAGCCCAAGGTTTGAAACCCATCCAGTTAGTGGCAACGAGCCCAGAAAAGTACGGCAAGTGACTCTCGTTAGCCAAGAATCTCTGGAATGGGAGAGACAGGTGAGTGGAGAGGAAAAGCCACATTCTAACAGCACAGATGGCCCCTGCCATCCCTGCCAAATGGCTCCCCAGTCTGACAAAGGGGGCAGGTGATCAGACAGACTAAGACTGAAACGACTGTTCCAAACAGTACTGGAAAGTGTGACAGGGAAGGGGGAGGCAGGTGGAAGCAGAAATAGCCAATTTATGGAAAAATGATTGCTTTCTCCACCTGGCAGCTGTCCTTTTGACATCTGCCTTCCTGGGGTTCTTGGATTATCTCAGCCCTGGCAAGCCGAGATCAGGTGCTTGGGCAGACGATATACTTAGTTCCTGCTGGGATGGAGGCTGGGTCCCTGTGCTTTGTCAGTTCCATCCTGATGATTGATGGGCTGGTGGGAGAGTCACTACTCCACTGGCCAGAGTCACTCCTTCCCATCAGAGAACCATTCCCACAAACAAAAGTGGATGGCATTCAAGAGTTACAAAGCGGTGGGGAAAGAAGAGATGCCACTGAAAATACAAGGGGCGGCTCGCATCATGGGACCTTCCCTATAAAAAGTGGTCAGTGTATGTTAGTTCTCTCCGCCCTGCTTTGGCTTCCTATCAGATATTCTACCTCAGCAGGGCTATATATTCAGTAATTTCTTTTCTGCGTTCATCTGCTCTTCCTATTTCATCCTAACGCTCTTCACATTTCTATATACGGGTAACCTATAGAGTGGGTCTTTTTAGAAACGGAACTATGAAATACACCCTCTGCCCTGTTTAGTCTAATCCACAAGAGAACTGGAAAACTTCACATAGGACTGATCAGTCCAATTTCCTAAGTTTATCTTTTTGAACTAGTTAAAACTTTCATGGGCTATTTGTCTTTCCTTTTTTGAAAGGCTTCCTTGGGAGAGAGTGAAATACAATGGTTCTGCTAAAATGCTGCTGTTGAAGTGTCAGTGCATATAACATTTCTGGAAGCCCTTAGAACATAGGTGAAACATTCTCAGAGTGTCAAAAAAAAAAAAGCTTAAATTCAACTGAGTAAATAAATGTGAAGATGTAACTGGCTTTGTGAAGTGATTCATGAATTGGGCAGCATTCCGTCCAGCAAGTAGAAAAATGCTCCAAGGAGTTGTACAGAATGGAAGGGTTTCTAGGTGGGAATGTGGGGCCACGAGTTATTAGCAGAAAGAAAGGGGATTGTTCCAGGGCAGGATGCCTTTTTTTGGGGGGAAGGGAATGGCAGGCTTTTGATCATGCCGATTACCTTGCTGGTCCTAAGCAGGACTGTTAAAAGGTCTCTTTCCTGGGGTAGATTGAAACCACAAGTCTTGGTTTGCTGTTGTGTGGGACAAATGACTCCACTTGGAGCCTGTGGCTTTTCTAACAGACATATATATACCCTTTGATCCAGGAGCTCATTATCCAGACATTTTCTCTAAGAGGATAACCAGAGAGAGCACAGTGATTCCTGGATTAGGATACTCATTGAAACCTTAGACATAACTTAAATTCCAATAGGATATTTATTACATTAACTATGACATGATTATCCAGTGGGCTTCCAAAGAGACTCAGCCATTAAAAGTAATATTCTTGATGAACATTAAATTATAGCATTATCGGTCAGTATCTTCTAAGTTATGCTGTGATGACAACAAACTCTCAAGTCTTAGCGGGTCATAGAAATACAGGTTTGTAAACTGCCCCTCAAAGGCCCATGCAGGCAGACCGGGAGTTCAGCTCCACTCTTCTTCCTTGTGGGATACAGCCTGTGGTAGGTTAAATAATGACCCCCAATGGTACCTGGATCCAAATCTCTGGAACCTGTGAATGTTACTGTTAGAGTAGGTAGACAGCTAGAGATAAGCAGGGACAGGGAGGGAGTTTTCCCTCCGATCCTTATTTACATTCTACATGTTCTGTGTAAACTGTTCCTGCAGGAGGTGGAGGGAGACCATAGATAACAGATTGGCCAAAATTGGCCAGTTCCAACATGGAGGAGAAATTGACCCAAACTTCACCCCAAAAATCCACTATCATAGTAGAAATCATGCCCCTTCATCATTAGCATAGTAAAATAAGTCACACCTCCCCATGCCATGACATTCCCACAGGGACCAAATATAGTCAAGGAAACCCCCTTGAGCAACAGAGGGTGGATCAACCTCAAATGCCAGGAAAACTCTACCTGTCCCTTTTGAAACCTAACCTCCCTTAGTGAATATTCATCTCCCTTCATAAAAAAAAAGGTTCCCTATTGTTCCCTGCACAACCCCTTTGGGTCTGCTTGCCCGCCAACTCTCCAGGCATGTACTCTTGTCTTCTTCTGAACTTTATTTTCTAAATAAATTCTTAATGCTTAACAGCCTTTCTGTGCTATTCCTGAAATCTTTCTCATAATGAGACCAAGGACACGTCTCCAATAACATCACCCTGTCGACAAGGTCTTTGTCAATGCGATTAAGTGAAGGATCTTGGGATGGGGAGACTGATAATCCAGGTGGGCCCTAAACGTAATCACAAACTTAAGAAGGAATAAAGGGAGATTTGACTACAGGCCGAGGAGAAGAAAGCTGTATGACAGAGCAGAGGGAAGCAGAGGCGGAGAGAGGAGATCCTGTGCTGATGGTCTTGAAGAAGGAGGAAGGTGCCATGAGTCAAGGAACGCAACTACAGATGCCAGAAAGGCAAATAAATGAGGCCACCCTGCGGTGTCCAGAGGGAGCCTGACAACATCGTGATTCTAGTCCTATAATCATTTTGAACTTCTGGCCTTCACAACTGCAAGAGGATAAATGTGTGTTGCTTAGGGCCATCAAATTTACAGTGATTTCTTACAGTGGCAGTACAGATGGAATGCACAGGCTAAGAGACCAGGCACCACCTTGGTCCTTCCAGTGCCAGGGCAGAAATCGGTGGTTTATACTCTGGAAGTTAAATGATCTTTCCCAAAAGTAGCACAAGTTGCTTCCTCTTCCACTTCACTGGCCAAACAAAACTTAGGGCCCTTGCCGAACCTTAAAGCTCAGAAATCCTACCATCGATCTGAAATTAGCAGAACAAGAAATATTAGGTAAACAGCACTAACGACTATACATCACACTACAAATATGGGTAATACAGTAGTGAAGATGAGGTTATAAATCATTATTATAAAAGAGCTGTGCTACCAATATGTTACTAAATTAAACATGTAAGCAAAATAAAAGAAATATCTACCCATACTTTAAATACTGAAAATGGCCCGAAATGAATACTGTAGGTTTTTTTCCTGGGAAGTGACAGTACAGATGACTTTTCTTTTTCTCCTTTTTCAGGGTCTTCAGTTTTTCTTCGATCGACATGTATTTTTATAAGCAGCAAGAAAATACACTCTTCCAAGTAGACCAGCAGGTATGCAGCTATGAAGAGTGTACTAACTCCAGACTAACAACTAAAACACAATATTCATTTGTGAAAAATGTAGTTATAAGCTGGAGACTACTACAGCTTGAAGTCTGAAGAGAGGAAACTGAGGCCCAAAGAGATGACAAAGTCTATGCAAGACCTAACCGTTAGGCAATGCCAGACTCTGGGCAAAACTCCCACTTCCCTGATTTGAAGGGTTGTGTTTTTTCAACCACAATGTTAAATCCAATCTTTTGCTTATTTATTAAATTGTAATTCCATATTGTTTTCCATTTTCCTTTCTATCCCACAAATTTCAATGATGATTTTTGGAATGGGTTCTTAAATACCCTTGATTCATTCTCCCCTCACCTACCTTCTTCAGGAGGGAGATGGCAGGTTCCGGTAACCTGCTTACATCCTAGTATCACAACACCACTTTTTCCCTATGCATCCCAGTCACATATGTGCATGCCTAACACAGAGGCATCTTTCAAATAATGCCAATAATTTAAATCAAAGAACAAAATGGTGGCTTTGGATACAGTGTTTGCAATGTGATTTACAAGAAGTGTATATATACATATATATATAATATATATATGTATAAATATGTTTGGTCATTAAGATGACCAGACTACATACCTCATAGGTACTTGTTCTTCATCCACAGTTCCTGTTCATGGGTCCCCAAAGCCTTGGAATTTCTTGGTAAGAGCACTGGAGGCATTTCTTGTTATAGTATTTGTTTTCTCTGATCCTCAGGTCCTGAGAAGTGAAGTGGGTGTCTTGTTACTTGCAGAAAGCCCTTTCTGTCACAACTGGGTTTATTGATGAAGGTGACTTTTGAAAGGACACTAGGATGGGGTCTGGTGGTGGTCAGGGAACTGACCAAGAATAGAGGGTTGGAATTTTGAGTCCCAGCCTTGTTTTCCAGGGAGGGAAGAGGAGCTGAGGTGGGTGAATCACCACTGGCCATTGATTTATTCAGTCCTGCCTATGTAACGAAGCGTCCACAAAAACCCAAATGGAGTGGGCTTGGAGAGCGTCAATGTACCACCGTGCCGGGTCCCAGCCCCACAAGGACAGAAGCTCTTTTGTGGGGACTCCAATCTATGTATCTCTTCAACTGGCTGTTGATTTGCATCCTTTAATATCCTTTGTCATAAATTGTTTATCTAGTGAGAAATGGGTTTTCCTGAGTTCTGTGAGCTGTTCTAGCAAATTAATCCAACTCAGGGTTTCACAGAAACCTCTGATTTATTGCTAGTTGGTCAGAAGTACAGGAAACAACCTGGGCTTGTGATTGACATCTTGAGTTGAAGGGGTTCCTTGGAACCTGCACTTTGAAGCTGGTCAGTCAGAGCAGAGGTAACACCCTGGTGGTGTGACTGGCATCTGGTGGAGGGCTGTCTTTTGGGGCTGGACCCTTTGCCTGTGGAATCTTATTCTAGCGCCCATTAAATAGTGTCAGAACTGAGTTTAATTCCCAGACACACTTGTGAAATCCTACACACAGACACACAAAGACACACACACACACACACACACACACACACACACACACACACACACACGAGTATGTGCATTGAAATTGGATCCAGGAACTTAATTTAGTGTCCTTCTTGGGAATTTAGATGTATTAGTTTGCTAGGTCTGCCATAACACAGTACCACAGACAGAGTGGCTTCAACAATAGAAATTAATTTTCTCACAGTTCTCACAATTCCAAGATCAAGGTATCAGCAAGATTGGTTTCTTTTGAGGTCTTTCCTTGGATTGCAAATGGCTGTCTTCTGTCTATGTGTCCTACGTTCTTTTATATATGTGCATCTTTGTCCCAGTCTCTTCTGACAAGGACGTGAGTCATATTGGATTAGTGCCCATTCTACTGGCCTCATTTTAACTCAACTATCTCCTGAATGACCCTTTTCTAAATATAGTCATATTGTGAGACACTGGGGGGTTAGGACTTCAACATATGAATTTGGGGCAGATACAACTAAGACCATGATATTGGGTTTTTGTGGAACACTGCTGACAAACACGGAGACTTTTTTTTTTAATTGACAGAAATGCTACATCCAAGAGAATATGTTGTCCAGCAGAGCTAAGTATTATTTGGCCTAGCCATTCAAAGTCATCCTTGGTGACCAGAATCTTCTTGGAAGAGTGCAAGGATAAACATATATGTATATTTAGGGGTGTAAACATATTCTGCAGGCCTCTTCTTTTTGTAAGAGATCTGCGCCCAAGCACATTGATCTTTACAGTGCCTCTCCTTCAATGCAACATTTGCAGAAGGCAGAGGCTTCCAAGAGAAGGCAATTTACCTCGTCTCCTGCTGGAACACACAGCAGGTGTTAATCAGTTTGTTATTTCAATTGATCACAATGCCCCTATGGCCACGATGACTCTGGGCACACTTACCAATGTTATTTCTCCCCCATTTATTTAAAAAGCCTGCCTCGAGTGCCTATTTGTTCAGCCAAAATTCTGTGTTCCAAACTGTTACTGGCTCATTCTTCCCAGAATGTAAAATGAAATCCCAAAGTTGGCCCTCAGATATGGATATCTGACACCAATTGCAATGAGACTATAAGGAGGAGTTAATGTTTATTCTATTTGAGGACAAAAGTCATTTATGAGTCCCTAGAACTTGCCCCCCATATAAACTGGTGTCATTTTGCCAGTCTGTGGGTAAAGATGTAAGGGCTTCAGTTTCCTAAACAGCTCTTGTGCACATGTGTGCGCATGTGTGTATGTGTGTGTTCAGTCGGGGCCCCTCGAGATCCGTGTAACGTAACTGAGTAAACAATGGTTCGTGGGGCCAGCTGCTCACTATAACAGGGGAGGCCAGTGCTGCTTTTATCCACTGGACAAAATGATTCTGCATTGGTATTTTATCCACTTTAATCTTAAGAAAGACCAAAAGAAACTGTGAAAATTCTGTTTTTCCTTTGAATAAAAAGCGATTAAAGTTCAGGTAAAAAACACAAGGTGGTCCTGAAAACAGGGAGTCTAGGTCTGAACAGCCTTCTGTCTGACTCTTGACACCTAGTAAGTCCTGTTGTCACTTTGAGCCATGATTGTTTCATCTGTCTAATAGCGATCAGCGATCACCTGATAGCTACACATGGGTTATAGTTTGGAAAACATAACATTTGATGCTCATAGCTAATCAGCACCAGAGACAAGGAAGGCTGATTAGCGCTATCATTCACCATATGAAGACCCCAAGGCTCAGAAATGTGACTTGCCCATGGGTCTGCAGCTGCTGGTAGGGAAACGGCCCTTGGTTCCTGAAGGTAGCCGAGTAAGCCAGATGTGCTTTTGATATCTCCTCCTGCTCGATGATCTATGGCTTTATTAAAAAATAAAGCCAACTTTTGGAAAGTTTGCAATAACCTAGCAAAAAATACTAAAGCCAAATACCATTTACCCATACTAAAGAGATCCAAGGATAACATAAATAATTTATATCTCCAGGCAATACAAATCCTATTTTGCTTCTACATAATTTCATTTGAACAAACAAAATAATATGTGTGAAATCATCTGCAGTGTCTAGTTTCTATTAGATACTGAATACATATTGGCTGAATCTAAAACTATTAAACCTATTTTTTCTCATAAGTTTTTGTTGTGTTTATGTTTGTTTTTCTTCCAGAGCTGTTCCTTTAGCATGCTCCATGAGTCACTGCTTGAGGATATATCAGGTCCCAGGAATGGAAACAGTTTTGGTGGAACCCATTTTTCAGGACAAGGATAAGAAATAGCTTCGAGAGCTATGTTTAGAACCTTCTCTGTTTCCAAGAAATCTTACCAAAGCCTAGACAGAGATCTTAGGGTTCAGAATAAGCAAATACCATATGAGTGATAGCCATGGATGAATTATCCTACCAAATCTCATTGCTTTTGGTTTCTTAATATATTAGGTTACATTTTTCTATATACTGTGTTGTAATTATTCATAACCATCTTTATTTGTGTGCTTTTTTGTATGCAATTTTAAGGTAGGATCCATTAATTTCTGTGTTTTTTTCTTTAATTCTCACTAATGCATGTAGCAAAGAGGAGTGCAGCAGCCACATAGAGAA
This sequence comes from Phataginus tricuspis, assembly GCA_029783875.1. Lineage (NCBI taxonomy): Eukaryota > Metazoa > Chordata > Mammalia > Pholidota > Manidae > Phataginus > Phataginus tricuspis. The sequence continues at coordinate 3,734,220 of JAQQAC010009376.1, read as the reverse complement.
ATAAAATGGGCCTTAGACTTAAAAGACTTGAATTTGAGTATTAGATCCTTATATGATCAGGTATGTGACCACGGGCAAGTCATACATCCACCAAACCTCTCTTTCTGTTTCCAGAAATAATTCACAGGATTTTGACTCATTTATAACCCAATGGGTCAAAGCAGGTGAAAGAGATCTGTAACGGTACAAGAACTATTCAAATGTACGTGCCTGTGTCAAACAGACCTCAAGTAGTTCATCTTTAAAACTGTCTATCTTCCTTTTAGGTACACATGTATGTTATATTTCAAAGCATTCTTTGCAGTCTGGCATGGCTGTATTACTGAGTTATGACCAATGGAAAGGGCAGAAAGTTGACAGATAGTACTTTCAGGTCTAACTCTTAAAAATATCCCATACAAGCTTCTCTCTATGTCAGCTGGCTAGATGTTGAAGCCCACAGCAACCACGGAAGATATGTACTAAAAAATGGTACAGCTTTTAACAGCCCGGGTACCTGAATAACCCCAGGGAACAGGTCCCCATCCCATCCTGCTACCAGCTGACTTTACATAAGTAGGAGTTAAACCTGTTTTGTGTTGATTAATACATTATTATATTTTAGTTTATCTGGTCTAGCAGCTATCATAGCCCTAACCAGTAAATTATTATAATTGTTAGCCAATACAATTTTTCCCCAATATCTGTGGTTATTTTCAGCCTTCGTGTGCTGGCAGCATACTTTTAAATACTGGAGACTTTAGTATGTGTGACACACTGGAAAAATTAAAAGATGCTGAGATTGAAAACCCATGGGACACACACGCGGGGCAGCCCCGGCAGTGCTGGCGACTTCAAGGCCTGGACCACAAACCGCAGCAGAGGTGGCCAGCAAAGCTCTCCTAATTCATCCCACACCACACAGATCAAAAGACCATCCATCCCAGCAGGTTGTTTGCGGTTGCTTTCATAGTTTCTTTGAGCCTCTATCTTTTATCTTTTGTCATATTTTTGTGCCTGTTTTCTTTTATCTCGAATACTTTACTTATGGCACCTGATTCCCATTTATCTCTGTCGTGCCTTGTACAGACCTGGACAAATGAGAGGCTCAACAAAGGTTGATCTGTTATCTTCTGATGCGAATATAGCAAGAATTGCCCCCGGTTGACACGTGAGCCACAGTCTAAAGCACATCCATATACCTTACCCTCCATGACGCTGGGGAATCAGAGGGGCAAGATTTCCATGCACAGATGAGGGAACATAAGATAAGAAAGATGAATCACTTTTTGATGTTCCAGTGACAACTAAGTGGCAGGTCTGAAACTAGCTTCTTTCTTTCCTAATTTCCAATCGAGTGTTTATTCTACTGAATCACACACAGCAATTACAACATTCAAGGTGTTCTGGTCATGAAAATAGTGATGGTAGATAAGGAGGTTGTCTTTATTCTGAAGGGGCCATAGTTATAATGGTATCTTACAAAGTATCCTCAAGAATGAAAATGGTAAAGAAAAGGGAGAACTAAGGCTTTTCCCCTAAAGGCCTATTTTGAGCATTTTTAAGTGAGCACTATTTCTGAATGAACCAGATTTTCTGGAGTCACTTGATCAAACAAATGCAATTACTGGCCTGGATGAGCAGAGAAGCAGTGGTTGCTGTGGTCAGGGTCACAGCTTTTTAACCCAGGCGTTTACATTAGGCTTCACATATGTACAGAAAGGTGTTTGGAGTCTGTCTGAAACTGAGAAGAATAAGATCGAAGGGGGCCTCATTGAAAGAACTTGGGAGTACTGAAGATTCTAATACTAGCTGGCTCCTTCTCTGGGCCTGAATCTAGACCGAATCTCCAAGTCTTCCCAGCAGTTAGATGTGTTCCTACAAATGAGAGCCCTCAAAACGGATGTAGCAAGAATGGGGTGAGCCACCTCTAGGTCTGACGCATAAAAACACAGATTGTGGACCACCAGGAATTTTTTCCATAGGAGTGGCCACAAGAGGTAAGGAGCTTAGAACCGCATTATTTCACCCTGGTTTATTCTAATACAAGCAGTCAACAGAAATATACCAAGTAGTAATGAAGATGGGGAAAAAAGAACTGAGGGAACTACTGTTTCTCCTGAAGGTCCAAGCCACAGAAAAATAAAAATATTTTCAAAAGGAAATTGGTTGATAAAATATAAAAAATCAGAAGATTCCTACGTTATTCATTTTTTTGAAGAGTGAAACATTACTATTTATCATCTAGGCAAGTGGCTGATTTTAAAGAAAAAAGAGATTGGAATTTTCCTTTTCCCAAATATCTCAACATTTGATGTAAACATTTGGCCTACACTATATCAAAGTGTAAAAAGCATTCTCCAAACATAATGATCATGACCTCCTATGACTAACCTGGGAGATTAGGAATTTATGGTATTTATAAAAGAATAAGTTTAATTTTGAAGTTGATAACATTGCATATCATATCTCCCACATCTACTTTGTTCCACAAATATTCTAGTTAGCTGGCTGGCTAGTCATGCATCTACCTTCCTACATACCTACCTCTTCTGGGCTCTAAAATCAGACTACTTGTGTTAAAATCCATCTACATCACTCATCAGCTGCATGACTCTGGTTTGTAATCTGTGGTGAGATTAAGTGGCCGCCATCACAGGCACCACCCAGATACCCACCGCAAGGAACATGACTGAGTGATGAACTGGGCCGCTGCCTTCCTGGAGCTACGCCTGTGCTCAGCAAAGATACCAGCGCAGACCCAGTGCCTGCAAGACGAGGGGCACCTTTGATGGGCACTTTTGGCCTAAGGACTCCCTTCATTTGAGCTGGAGCTTTCTTAGGACTGCCCTACAGTTTGAGACTCTTCTACCCAATCTCCTGCATCACTGGTGAAAGTTCTCCTTGTTTTCTTCAGCTCCTTCCTCTTTGTCCCTCGCAGCTCTTTTCTCAATAAATCTCTTACATGTCTAATCCCATCTTGGGTGGCCTAGAGTAACACAGTGTGTGTGTGAAGGGCTTAGCACAGAGTAAGCACTCGAGTCATTTTGACTATTATTGTTCATAGTCTTATTACTTATAAGATAGGAGACTCCGTTAGCACAGTGGTAAAATGGCAACCTTAGGGGAAGGGAGAACTCAGAGTACACATTCAAGAGTAGGAAAAAAAACAAGCACAACTTTAGTAAATTGACTATCAGACTGAATGTGATGACATTGTTACTTAAAAATAATATGAAATGTAAAAAGCAACAAAAACAACAGATAAGGGCTGATTTATAATCCATGGTTGGGATTGATTTACATATATAAATTTAAAATCCTAATTTTAGAGATGTGGAGAAAACACGTTGAAGGATTAAAGGAAAAAGAAGTCTGGCTTATCATGTACTGAACATGTGAATTTTATAAAACTACAAATAACTTCTTTCCCATAGTTTTTGTAGGTCCTGAGAAAAAGGAGACAAGATGAAAATAGTTTGAGTGAAAAAATGACTCTTGAATAAACAAAGAAAATAGAGCATGTTTTTTCATTTTTGAATTCTTAGTAGGAAACAGACAAGTATTCACATATTTACTAGACACTGACCACAGTCTAAAGCTATGTGATTCTGGGGCAGATTTCAAAGATGAAAGTTTATGACTCCTGCCTTGGGCTACTTAAGGCTTCATGAATCTCCATATTGAGCATTTTATTAATGAACAGTACTAAAGGGCAACCCCGGTAGAGAAGTGCTATAAAAAACGTGGATAAAAAGGCTAGTTCAACAACAAAAACAATAATAGTAGTTAGTACCACCTCTTGAACCATGTGTCAGGCACTTTATGTAAGTTTTCCCATCAAATCTTAACAATAGTGTGAAGGCCTCTCTATTTTATGGGTGAGAAAGTAGAGGCAGACTAACAGGAGAGTCAGGATTTTAACCCAGGTTTAACTGGGGTCAGGCCTTGGCTCTTGACCAATGGAGCATTGGGAGTCCACGGTGGGCACTGCCTGTTATCCAATCAAAATGACTTGTAAGGGAGACAAATTCTGAGTAGTAATTGCAGAAGCTTTCCGAGTATGGGCCAGAGGAGAGTGAGGACACGAGTGGCAAGGAGCCAGCAGGTGCACGAGAGAGCAGAGCCCGGCCTGCCTGGGTGTGCTGCTCCTTTGGGGAGTTAGGGCAGACCAGGCAGTGGAGGCGGAAGGAGTGGGCAACTGATGACTGGCCTGAAGGCACAGGAGGCAGGCCCATGCCCGCTGTTTAAGGAACTCGGTCCTGGTGCTTGTGGGTTCTGGTGTCGTGGATGTCCTGGGCCTGGAATCCTGGCATGAGGGTCTGAGGATCTGGGTTAGGGGCAAAACTCTGGAAATGGAAAGTGTGGAGTGAATCGGGAAAAAAAGCAGAAGATTCCAGAGGAAGCACTGGGCATAGCTGGGTGACATCCTGTGAAGGCTGCGTGAGGACAGAAGTCAGCACCAGGCCTCTGTCAGGCACCGGTTCCCTGCTGGACGTGGGCCTTCTGATACTGGGGCGTCAGAAATGGAGTTACGGCAGAAGCAGTGACAGCGAAACTCTACAGCTCGGCTTTCCAGTTTGTCAAAGTCTCTGGGCGGTCCATGTGCAGTCCCGCCTGGGGCGCGGGGGGCTGGCTGGGTGGTCTCTCAGGACCCTGTCCTGGTGCAGAATTTCTGCCTCAGTGAATACTGGCAGAGGGATCGATCGCAGCTCAAATCAGAGCTGACCAGAACGCAGCAATTGGGCCCCTACAAAGCCTGTCTGAGTTTTGTAATCAGTCCGTAGCTCATCCTTTCCAAGAGCAAGAGCTAACCCTGCATGAAAAATACCGGAGCCACCTTCTCCTTGGGCATCATGTGTTTTTCTGCAGCTCAAGTCAGCCTCAGCGCTTGCCGCTAACAGTCGGCGGCAGAGCGCGCTGCTGTCCTGCCGCCCGGCCGCCGGATCAGTGCTATTACGCTGTGGAAAGCGGCACTGATGTGCCCCTTAGAATTTTGCTGTTGACACGCCTACCATCTGACACCGTACAATTAGCCCTGTGTTCTCAGAGCCCGTGGTAGCGGCAATATTACCATATCAGAGAAATCATTATTTCAGATTCAGAGCAGCTCATGTACATGCAGCGTTCCTATGTCCTTGCAGGGAAAAGGACTGAGGGTGTTGTTCTTTACATTGTCAAAAAGTGTTAATTTCCCAGAGCATTTTCTCTTAGGAAAACCACTGTGCTATATTGTTATCTGATCCATTATGACTTACCCCACGGGGATATGTTACCCCCTCTCTAGACAAAAAATAAAACCTTGCTGAGCATTTCTTTATGTGCTGGACTGAGGAAGAATACGTGTTTGGGGAGCTCTGTGACATTTCAATCCACCAGAGAATCATATGGAAAGCCTCCATAACAACTCCACGGGTTTTGCATTCTCTTATGTCATCTCCAGTCCCGTGCCGCCACTCCCTGCCACATGCACACAGACACAGGCATGCAACCATGTACACAGTTACACACAGACACGCACACATTCACACACCCAGACATTCACTCCAGTCCCGTGCCCCCACTCCCTGCCACGCGCACACAGACACAGGCATGCAACCACGTACACAGATACACACAGACACACACACAGAGGCCAGAATCAAATCCATTTGAAAATAGGACAGACAGGACAATACTATAAAGGGAAATTTCCAGAGAAAAACTGATACTTGAATATTTGTGATGCATTCATAAAGCAGGCAAGGAACTGGGTATAAATACTATGAATAGAATTCTAAGAATAAAAAAAAATCAGGGCTGATGACATATCATGTACAAATATACTTTGAACAATGAGGACGGAGTACTAAAAACTTGGATTCTTAGAATATTCAGACATATTACTGTCAGGGGCATGGAGAAGAGCCAGTGGGCAGGAAGGCTGGGCCAGGAAGTTTCCTAGCTGTGAATGTGCAGGGAGCCCTTGCTCTTCCTCCGGCAGGATGCTTTGTGGAGGAGGAAACGTCTTTGGGAGCCCAACTGCCTGTTCCGTGGGGCAATGCGAATGCACTGGTGAGGGTGTCTGGGAGGCAAGAGCAGGGAATGAAAGGCTTAAAGATAATGTAAAACATTCCCTTTTGTGCTGGTTTTATAACCAGGGAATAAGTACGTTTCTACCTTTCTCCAAATCTGTTTGTATCCATCTGTAGTCTCAGGAATTGAGAGAGCTCCCCTGTTGCCACTTAAAAAAAAAAGGGAAAAAAAAAGCTGACCCTTAGGTACCATAACATGTCAATAGCTGTTTTTGTTATTGGTACTTTGGTGGTGGTAGGTCCCCTATTCTTTTTTTCTACTTCAGCTCCTGTTCGGAAACCCGCAGCGTTTCTCAGGAAGTGCCAAGAGAACAGTTTTTGCTGAATTTCCAGCTGGAACTTTCAGGAATTAAAATGTCCCAGTCTGCCAGTACTCATGCTATTTCTAGCCATGTTTTGAATCAAATTTGACTAAGAATATGGACTTTCCAATTGTGGCACACATACAAAAAAAGTCTTTACCTTGGAATACTTTGAAGGATTTCCAAATAATTACCTATTTATCTGGGGTGGGAGGTGATGGTACTGGTCAGATAAAAGGTGAATATTTTGTTACAAAAATGTTCCTTGTTTGAGTGCAGCTTCAAGTCATAGCTTCTGATCCCCTAGGGTATCGGTGGCTTACATTTATGTATTAGATTACCTAAAGCACAGGGAATTAATTTTATTATATCACAGATTCCCTCATCGGCACGTAAAACAAGCTTGGAGAAAATAATTGAATGTGAAGACCTGAAATCAATGCCAGCACATCTTCTAATGAGCTACAACCACAGCAAGCTGCTCTCCCAAGGAGGCCGCCTGCTCCAGGCAGACAGATGGAGACCCTATAGGGGTCATGGCTCCCCTTGGAAGGAAAGCTGGAGTCACATATGTGCACCGTTTTGGAAGAAAAAAAGAGACCAAGGCATTGACACATCACAGAAGGCAGTAGTGATTTTGGTAAAGAAATGTCAGTGCCCTCAGCTTTCCAGCCCCTCCATTTCCTACCATCTCAAGGGGCAGGGCAGCCACATCCTTTCTTAAGAACAGTTCACTAAGAAGAATAGGATGAGGAATTATTCCCAGAGGCTCCAGCGATCATGCAAATGGAACAAGCTGAATAATTTGGGAATGAAATTAAAACAAGAGCAGTGCTTCTATTTGGATGCACTTCTCCTAAAAGCAACCATATAGTAATGTTAGATTTTGGATGGTGGAAGGTAGCACCGAAAAGGGGGCAGGGAGGAAGAGGTGAGATGGGAAGGAAAGGGTCGCACTGGACAGGAATCTATCCTTATTTCAGGGTGTGTGTGAGGTAGACTGTGGGAAGATTCTTAGGGAGATATACACAGGACAAACATTTGAAATTTGAGTTGATTAAAAATATGCTTCTGTCTTCCAGTAAACAAATTCTCAAATTCACATTATAGAAGGTGGTAAAGGAGATGGATTAGCTCTTCATTCTTAACGGGCATGACTTTATTTTTATATTAGTGTTTGAGTCTTAAAGACTTTACAATCCCTTTTCCTTTGTTCTGGAAGCCATATTTTCCATTATTAGAAAATATTGCTTGCATTTAGACAATGGATAGATAAATCCATTCATTCACTCATTTTCCCACTGTGGAGCACCGTCTTGCAGGCCATTTGGAACTACTGGTTCCCACCGACTAAATGCCTTGAGCATTGCCCAGTCACCGATACAACCAAACAGGAAAATAAACAAACAGAAACAAACTCCCCCACCCATTTCCAAATGTTCTGGAGGAGAAAGAACAATTTCCTAGCCGTGTTCCAGGTTGAGAAGTGTAGTAAAAGGTCATGGATATAAAGCAAAAAAAATCATATGGCTCCTAACTCCAAAGAATGAACAGTCTGGTGGGGAAATAGATATGCACGTATAATCATTTTATCGATGTCTTGCCCCATGGTCCTGTCATCCTTGAATCTTGTGTGTCATGATCATTCTAGAGCCCAGCTCCTCTCTCCCACGAGTGCAGCCTGCAGCCATGAGCCTGGAGCCTTGGTGTGAAGGCCGGGGGATGTGCCAGAAAGCTGGGGTGGCAGTGGCCCCCTGATGTAGTCGCCTCTGCTGGTCTGGCTGGTTCCATCTGGTACTGATGGCCTCTCTGCACGATCATGTCCAGGTAGGTGGCGTGTGTGATTTCAGGGCACAGAAGCTCACCCTCGCTCTGTGTTTCTATTGCTGAGCAGCTCCTCTCCGGAGAAGCAACACTGACTCGCTTCAGCTCTGCTTGCAGGTCTTGTCCAAGTGCGTCGTCTGGGTTCTCCGCCATTTGGCAGAGCAGTGATAGGAACACGCCCGCAGCTCATGCTCGCCTCGAGCCTTCTTGTTTACCCTCTGAGGACCACTAGGTACTGGGGTGGGTGAGAGGTGTCCCTTCCCAGACCCAGAAGGCCCCGGTTCCTTCGAGCTGGTATCACGGGCTCTGAAACAGACCTCCGACATGCAGAAGTCCATAGATCAGAAACAGGGTCAGCCTGCACGACAAGTGTACTCCTCGGCTTCAGGACACATACGCCAAGCAGCACAGAGGGATTAAGGGCACCAAACAAGACCACTGGACCTTGTCCTGAGCTCCTCAAATGCTCTCTCCAGCTAATCCCTGCTGAGAGGCGGCACCAAGGTGAGCCTGCAGGTTCCGTGACTCAGCAAACACGCATCCAGAGGAGAAGCGCTTAATCTCACTTATACTGAGCCACAGTGAGCAGAGACCCCCTGACAATGATTCCGACCTACACTGTTTACCTAACTGGACATCCAGAGGCAGCAGACTCAAAAACATCACCAAGCAACTAGATACCTTTTATCACTTTTTTTTTCTTACAGATCTTGCTTTTGTCTTTACCACTGTCACCTCATAGTTCAAGACTCAGGACGAGGCATTGTGCCCACGGAACAGTGCCCACTGGGGGCGGTCCGCAAGAGAGGGGCACCAGAGCGCCTTCTGCTCGTGCTGCGGTCGCCTTTCCCGGGGGCCCGGAGGGTCCCGCAGAGGGCTCGCCGGCAGACGGGCCAGTCGCAGGGCCGCGCAGAGGCCAAGGAGATGCCAAACAAGTCCAGGCCGTGAGGACTCATACTCGGAGGGGTGGTGGGGGGGCACAGAAGCACAAAGGCCTAAAGAAAACCGGGATAGGACGCTTTCAGGGAGCAGGAGGTGGGATGTGCTGGGAAAGCACCCGAAGAGAAGCCAACACTCCCCCTTCCTCCAGGAACGCCTGGGTCCTGCGGGCTCCCCTCTGACTTCCCTTCGCTTGGCTTCAGGGAGGGAAAACGCAATATCTGGGAAGAAAGGAAGCATATTTAAATGCTCTCATGATTCTGATTACTTCCCTCCTTCTTTTTTGGGGTTCTTTCACTGACTGGAAGTTTAGGTAGTAGGTTAGGGCTGCTCTGGCGACTTTTAGCAACACCCGTGGCGCTAACACATCTTTGGAGATGTTTGGATTTGGAATGAAGGTCACTTTGGTCCTCAAAGTTTTCAGTACAACTTTCCTGCACAGTAGAAAATTCTGACAGAATATCCCATTAGACTTAAAAATACTATGAAAAATATTGATTGCCACATGGAAACACTTTGAAGTTAAGGGTAACACAAATAGAACCTAGAAATTCTGAGATGGAATGCCACAAATCTGGAGTAAAGAGTTCAAGGACTAAATTTCATTCCCCAATAAAAGGAACACACACTTCTTGGAGAAAAGGATGGTTGTAGGGCTAGGACGGTGAGTGCCTAAGATGAGCCTGGCGTGTCTCGTCCCGCCAGAAATCCAGAGGATGGAGCCATGTCAGAGGGACACCTTAGCCAACCAAACAGAGCCCCTCGTGGCCAAGGGTGGAACAACTGGAGCAGGAAAATAATTAACAGTACTGGATTATAACCCACAGTATGAAACAAATATACATGTGTCCATACTAACATAAATGAGCAATCCTAAATACTATTTGTACATTCCTCCCCCTCCAGGAGATATAGTTTGACAAAGTCCTTCGCCAAAACACCTGGGTGTGTACAGGCTCACTTCCAAAGAGTATAGAAAGGGAAGAACAGTAACCTTCTGGGAAGAAACCGGGCTGACACTACCTTGCCTTGACCGAGTCACCAAGGTTAACTAAGTCACGTCGATGTCACATACCCCCAGGTATGATGAGACGAGAGAGACAATCCACTCTGTGGTGTTCTTCCCCCCAAACCTGTAACCTCTATCTCTTCAAATAAACCCAAATGAAGAGTCATTCTACAAAATACCTGAGTAGTACTCAAAACTGAATGGGAAACTGTCACAGGCCAGAAGTGACTAAGGAGACATGGTGACGCAATGCAGTGTAGTGTTTTGGACTGAGTCCCGGCACAGAAAAATGACATTAGGTAAAAACGAGTACAATCTGAATAAAACGTGGAGTTTAGTTAATGGTCATGTAGCGATGCTGGTTTCCTAGTTTCGTTAACTATTTCATGGTAAGAAAAGATGTTGACCTTAGGGGAAACTGGGCGAGGGGGTCTATGAGAATGTGCAGTACAATCACAGCAACTTTTATGTCAATCTAAAATCATTTCAAAAGAAAAGTATGTTTAAAAAAGTAAACAAGGAAAGAGCGGGACAAAGTCTGGCTCAGCAGCGCGGCGATGGCCTGATCAGAAAGGGTTTCGTCAAGTGAGAGACGCTTGGAGAATTTTGGTCAGAGGAGAAACCTGGTCAGGGTTTTCATCTAGGTTGATTAAATTGAAAGCTGCGTGGAGGAAGGGACTCGCAGTTGGCTGAGGGCAAGAGGCAGCAAGGGTGGTATGCAGGGTTTACATACAGAGTTTCAGTAGGAAGGTTAGTGCAACATTCGGAGAAAGAAATCCTGCACGGCACGCAGCGTCAGAACAGGGGTATTTCTTATCAAATGCTAACAAGGGCAGTATATACATTTTGTAATAAAAATAAACAGGTCACTGCTTCTATTTGGTTGCATTAGGTCTAACAGGAACCTGAGTGCTTTTTAAAGAAACAGACAAAGGAAACAGCATCATCTGGTTTGAAAATAAGGTTGTAAATTCAGAATTAAAAAAAAAAAAGTCCAAGATACTGGTCGTTTTATCAGCTCTTTGCCATGTAATCTTGGTCTAATCATTTCAGTAGGATGTTTTTTTTTCCCATTCCTAAAACAAGAAGATTGAAATAGAATTCCTTTGATTTCTAAGGTAGCTATCAGAGATGCTGCAATGTATCTTTAAAATTTGGAAAATTATTTGGAAAATTATTGGATTAGAAGATGATTAATCAGTTTCCTCCCAGGCCTAGGAGAGAATTAATATTTGTTGAGTGTTTAGTATTCTAAAAATATGTTTTATCATTAACGATTTTTTTTTACCCTATAAAGGTAAAATGAACATGTTGGCTTAATACTTTATTAACAAATGTCAAACTTTGCTGTCTTACAAATTTTCTATGAATTTCAATATGAAGATCCATGACTTCAGCATTTCCAAGCAATGAAGCTTGTTTGTAACTATGTGTTTACAGTTTAAGAATTGTTCATAAAAATACTTTTAATGCTTTAAGACTTCTGAAAAAGAAATCAACCAAGAAAAAGTTAAACAGCCTGTTCTGCAATGGATGTTCATGGACTGAAAACAGTCCAAATGTTGAAGAAATTTTATGGGCCTGCATTAATTTTTTTGTGTGTATGGACTATTACTAATAAAATAAGACATTTATTCCAAAAAGGCAAAAGTGAAGCATTCAGCACATTTAAGAAAATTTCCAAACTGAGAAATTTGATTTCATTGGGACAGGACACCAAGGAAATTAAACTTATCCAATATTTAATTACACCCATTTTTTTTTCCCTGAAGGAGACTGAAGCCAACACGTAAATCATAGAGTTTAAACTTCTATGATACCTCAGTGTCCTATTGCTTCTAGTTCCTAAATTATTTCAGATTAGAGTTTCTTTTGACATTACCAAATAACCTCTTTTGGAATTAGAAAACAGGGCCACATAGATATTTTAGTTTTTATAATATGCAGTGTTGCACTGCTGAAACTCTTATTGGCAATTTATATTATATTTATACAATAGATTTCTTCCCTACAATATAAACACTTGAAGTCACACCAGAATCTTATTCTGGATCCTTTAAGATAAAAACTCACTATTAGCCCAGGACAGATAAATGTATGTGATTGCAACTGACTTTAATTATATTTTAGGGCCATAAAGAGGTCTTCAAAAATAACAGAAAGAAAATCTTTGCAAGATGAATATGGTGGTTTTGTAAACAATTTCTACTCTATGGAGAAATTGTTGGAGGGAGAGAATGTTTTCGCCTTGTCTTATAAATTAGAGGAGTAAATCCAACTCTGATCTGCTTGAAACTCCTGTAGCTCATCTCTACTCAGCATTTATTTGGTTGTTTCAATTTATACCTTCACTGAATAGTTTCTTCACTTTTAATTTCATGAAATTTAGAATGTTGAATGCCCACATCAAGCATGAAAGAGAAAAAAATTGTGTATAATTACAGATATAGCTCAGCAGAACACAGTAAAATTACGTATGATTTGAAAAGGGAATTTGATATTTGAAAGACTATTCTGATACATTTAGAGAAATATAGGAGGAAACGGGCATCTTGACTAGGGTATATCCTCATACCCCTTTTAAGTTAGTATTATATAAATAGCCCCATAGGTTCAGTTTTGTAATAACCCATGCTTTTACTGCAGCTTCCTGAGACTTCTCCCTTAATTGCATCCTGTTCCTTCTATTAAACCAATACTTACTTTTCAACTCTTTGGAGAATCTTCCAGGTGTTAATCAAACAAGAAGGAAGCTGCTGTCTCTGCAAGATCCATCTCTACACGTTCCTACGGCATCTTTTAGTCACTGGGACAGCCTTGACTTTTACTTTTGTATCCATGACCTGTATGATAAATGGCACCTGAACAATAACAAAAAAAAAAAAAGAAAGAATAAATTGAACACAATATTAAAGAAGCATTTTAAAGGTATCTAAAAAGCCCAAGAAATATTTGTTGTTGTTTTTTTCAATATAACACCAGAACTCAGAGTCCTTGATCTTCCACCCTGTTATTTCAGATCACTGAGCCATGCTGCCTCTCTTAATAAATGGACAAAGACAGAGATGCCTCTGCAGAGTGAGATCATTTCTCAAAATACATTGTATCTGGAATAAAGAAGCAATGGTGCCTTTCTAATTGATCTTGTTACCATCACTTCTTAGAGCTTAGGTCCACTGGTTTTGGATTGTTGAAGGACTATGCAGAGATCCATTTCTAATGCTGGTAGAGCATAAGGATGCAGCTAGTTGCAAAAATAAAGCATAGAATTCCTGATCTGATTTGTACACATACCCTGAGTGTACAAGAAAGTTTCATTTCAAAATTAATGCAATGAGTTACTCCGAAGATTTTCAAATGATTGGGAATGAATATAACTTGTGAATACAAAAAATAAATTAGCATAACAACAATAGCACTTATATAATTACTTTTAATATATTAAAAAAATATATTTGGCAAATATAGGAAGGTGCTCAAGTCTTCCCTCTGACTTTCTAGAAATATCAGTTTCTTTAATAAAATGAAGAATAAAGAATATTAAAAATCAGACATTGTAACTTTCCCAAGTTTGAAATTATGAACCCTAACCTTGGAGTCTGCATTTTCCAAAGAGCATTGCTCTTGAGTGCCTGTGAATGCTCAGTAAACCAAGGCGTCACCCCTTAGTTTCAATTCTCTTACCGTGGAAGATGTAATTCTTTGCTACCCTCAAAACATTCCTTAGTACATATATTGACATTACAGTGAAAGTGTTTATATGTGATTTTGTGGGAAAGATGGTTCATACTCATTCTACAGAGGCTCTGATGGTGTACTCTTGTAAACAAATGTATACCTCAAGTAACTAGGTTCCATATTTATTGTCAAAGTCTATGATGGTATAAGCCATAAGATTAAACATGAAAGGAGGAAATAATTTTGTTATGACTTCAAACATACACATTGTTACAAATAAGCCTGTGATTTACTTTCTTTTTCTTTCCATATGAAAATGATATTATAGGTAATCAAATATGTATCCTTTCTATATAAAGCACTTATCTAGATTTCTGACAATTTTAGCAACAGTTTTTGTAAAGTTTGAGATATCTTTTTCCAATTACTGTTCAAAGAATAGAATAGCCAAAAATTAGAATATGCTTTGGTAATTTTTGATGTTGAGTAACAGTGGAGACTGAAGAAAAGATTAGAGGGTATTCTTGTTAGTAGACCAAATGTGCAATATGCTTTCTGTCCGTGTGTGCCACTACCTGGATGTGTCTGCGACTTCATTTGGAATTGAACAACATTCAAGTATGAAATAAGGTGGTAAGAATTATACTTAGAAGCATGCAAAAGAGCTTAATAAAGTTTAAAACTTTCATTCACAAACCCTCCAGAATAAAAGCAAATAGTAATTTTGTTCAGAAGTCATTGCTAGATGAAACAAAGCATCGCCTCAGTTGAACTCACACTTAGAGATAAAAGAAAGTGTTACATATTATACAGACTAACAGGTTTATCTAAGACAAAGTTGCTGTGATAACACTGCAGATGTGGAACTGCCTGGACCACACTGGTTGTCATGGTGCCCTTAGTGTGCTCCGTAAGTTGGTGAGTTTTTGTCTTTGTGGACACACGAGATTGCACTTCCCTGATCCCTTGAGGGTAAGTGATCATGTGACTGGTTTTCACAATGAGATGTGGGTGCTGATGAATAATTACCCATCTTTCTCTTCTCCTGGGTCAGAGACTGTGCATGCACATGGTAATATGGAGGAATGGTAGGGAGATGCCACATGGAGGCCCCTGTCTTGGAGACGAGGCATGAGATGGGAGGGTAAAAGCAAGAAATGTTTTCACTGTTTTGAGCCACTGAGATTTTGAGGCTGTTCCTTAGTACAACATACCAAGTTATTCTGATGGATACATTTTCTTTGCTTTAAACTTACATCTTTAAAAATAAAATGGGTTTTGTAGTTTTGTATTATGTAGATCAAGCAAATATCTATTATGTCAACCTGTAAAGTTAATTCTCAAAAAGGAATGGGATCTCTTTTTATCTTCTAGAAGAGTACCAAAAGATATTCATGAGGACACTGTAACCGAGAAATGGGTTTCTTTCTAGTTCATAGAGGCCACAAAACAATTTACTGTTATGTCACTAATATACCTTTCTAAGATTTCTCAAAATCAACATTACAGTAATTTCTCTGCTTTCCCTCTCTTTCTTTCTTTTGATCTTCTCTCAGGAGTTTGGATAAGCCTAAATGTGTATTGGGATGAGTTACTGTAACTCTGGAGCAGTATATATAGGATTCAAGTATCTACTTGAGGATCATTAGAAGAAGACAAAGATGGGAAACTGATAGATTTGCCACACGATAAAGATCTACATGGATGAATATACTTTTAGAACTAGAAGAAAAGGTTTTCATTTGCAAATAAAACCTTACAGAAGTCCTGTAAAATAACACAAGGGAAACCTTTCATTTCTTTCAAAGCTCTGTCTCTACTGTATTTAATCCACACACTACTTGAATCTAGAAATGATTCCTACATTCCTGCAGATGAAGGTATTGTGGCACAGAATTTTTCCAAAAAGTTTATCCTGGCAGTAAACAGAAGAGCTGGATTTCAAACTCAAGGCTGACCCGGAACCTCTAAGCTGTATAAATAGAAGTAATCATCTAGTCCCTGCTCCCTGCCCACACAAGATAGCTACAGCATGGGTTTAAAGGGTCCCCTTAAACCCCTGAGGGTTTCTAAATAACTTTAGAAAATTAATGAGTTTATAGAAACTCCTATTTCAATAATTAATATACAATTTTAGAGCTCATCCCCTACTCCTCATGAATGAAATTATAGGTTAATGAACCTAAACAGACTATTATTAATGGGTCAAATAATTTCACAGATGCCTCCATAGGAAAACCTATCAAGTGATATTATTTCCCATATTGATTTTTAACATTGAAAATAGAATTTGTTCCTACAGTCAGATGAAAGTTATTTTGTGATGCATTACCATTCAAAGTAAGTGACAGTGTTGTATTATCAAAAACTCCACTCCCATAAAGCACCTTTTCAAGCAGCACTAGGCAGGACACGAGGTCGGTGTGTAGAGCCAGCCACGGCCATCCCATTTTCATGGGCTCCGCTGGAATCAGGCAGAGAAATGATCAGTGCAGTCCCCGGGGAGCTCTTGAAAAGGCGAATGCAATTGAATCCTAATAATGATTAGCCACAATTTTTCTCTTCATGACGTCCACTATCT
Source organism: Phataginus tricuspis (assembly GCA_029783875.1). Classification (NCBI taxonomy): domain Eukaryota; kingdom Metazoa; phylum Chordata; class Mammalia; order Pholidota; family Manidae; genus Phataginus; species Phataginus tricuspis. The sequence goes on along the minus strand of JAQQAC010009376.1, from coordinate 3,717,834 downwards.
GCAGGACAATCACTCCCATTTCCACTAAAAACCTAACCTAAAGTCAAAAATACTTCCTCCCCAGAACTTCCCTCAAGAGGGATGAATCAGTCACAGTCCTGAATATATATTCTACCTCTCTGTATGAACCCCCATTGATAATATATCCAAATGTCTATCTATACACACACATATAACATACAATATATGATATATATGCCTACATACACACATATGTAATACAATGTGTACACACATATTTATATATGAGGGTGGGAGAGAGAAAGAGACACACACATACATACACACTTTCATTAGGAAAAAAAAAGGATGCTGAGGGATAATGCAATGAGATTACTGAAGTGCAAAAATGAAAAATGAAACCAGTCATCCCAGATCTTTATATCCAGCAAAAATGTCTTTCACATGAGTGTGAAATACATAAGTTTTAAGATGAATGAAAGCTGAAATAATGTCACTAGCAGACCTTCAATATAAGAAATGCTAAAGGAAGTTCAAAGAAAATGATAATAGAGGAAACTTTGATTAACATGATGGAATAAAGAACACCTGAAATGGCAAATATATGAGTAAATATCATGACTTTTCTTAGCTTTTTCAAAGACAATGAACTCTGAAAAACAGTATCACATTATGATGTATTACATACACACTAGTAAACTTCAAGACAAAAATAGCACAAGGATTGGGAGTAATTGAAATTATACTGTCGTACAGTTCTGATGATGCGGTGTAATATTAATTCCAAGTGTACTGTAATAAACTAAGGTTGTATTTTTTAGTTCCTAGAGCCACCACTAAAAATAAAGACAAATACACAATAGAGGAAATAAAGATGGATGCTTAAAAAAAGTCAACTGACTCCTAGAAGGAAGGAACAGAAGCACAAAGGAAAATAATGATGGAACAAATAGAAAAGAGAAGGCACAATAGTAGGTATAAATTCAACCATGTCAATTATTACAGTTGACAATTCAATTATAAGGCAGAAACTTTCATATCGGAGAAACAAGCAAGTCCAAACTATATTTTCCTTTTTTTCTGAAATTAGTTTTTTAGAAATTAACTTTTTATAATAATTCGTGAACGTTAAAGTCTGAAGTCTCTCAGTTTGTCTGGAAATGCCTTTATAGTTTTTTCTCTGTTTTGAATAGGGCCTCATCTAGCACCCAGTTCCAGTGAACAGGTCCTCCCTCTTCCCCACCTCCTATTTGGAGGAAGAAGCAGCGCACATTGTCGTGGATGAGACGGTGGAGAGGTTACCTGGATACAGTTTTAAGGTTCTGCTCCACGGAATTCTCACATGTAAGTGACAGAAGAAAGAAGAGCGGTCTACCAAGGAGACTGGGAAAAGGGGAGGACCAAGATCATGTGGTTCTTGCATCGCCCTGCATATTAACATTAGAAAGAGCGGATTCTGTGTCACTTGCTGATGGGGTAGTGGATGGGGATTCCAGGAAGGATAATAACTGTAGTATTATCATTGAAATGTGTTTAATGACAGGAAGGATACAGTTAGAGTGGGAAAGGACGGCATTAAAGAACAGAAAGGGCTTCACTAATGCTATGCACATACTAGACTACACAAGATGAAATCCTAAGAAGCAGGTGCAGGTGAAATGCTTTTTTTACTAAGCAAGTGACAGTTTGGCATTTACTACACAGAGGGGAGAAAATGCAGGAACAACGATGCCTAAAAACCTGGGACTGGAGCGGTAGGTAAGATGGCTGGAATCTTTCACTTCCTCTCTATGGGAAGACAGAAGGGGCATCAACAGGTCTTATTCTAAGTATAAATGCAGCATAGTAAAAACAGACGGAGCATAATACCCTCTAGCTCCATCCATGTTGTTGCAAATGGTAGGATTTGTTTCTTTCTTATAAGAACAAAGACAAAATAAATAAATAAATAAATAAATAAATAAATGAAGGAACAAAACAGCAGCAGACTCACAGAACCCACGAATGGACTAACAGTTACCAAAGGGAAAGGGACTGGGGAGATGGGTGGGAAGGGAGGGATAAGAGGGTAAAAGGGGCATTACGATTGGCAGACATAGGGTGGGGGGGCACGGGGGGGACAGTACAGCTCAGAGAAGACAAGTAGTGATTCTCATCTCACTACGCTGATGGACAGTGACTGTGGTGGGGTTGGTGGGGGGGACCTGGTGAAGGGGGGAGTTCAATCATCACGGTATTGCTCATGTAATTGTAGGTTAATGATACTAAAATAAAAAAAAAACAAAAAACAAAACAAACAAACAAAAAAAAACAGACGGTTGTCAGAAAATGGAATGATGATTTTCTGACTTCTGTGATGAAAAGGCTCAGAGGTTTGATTTGGGAAGGGATATCTTAAATAAAGTAGGGGAGAGTATTTCGACATGACGAGGTAGACAGATGATTAGGCTGGACAGGAAGCTGGGCCTTGAGCTTCAAAGGAGCAAAGATTTGTAAAAGAACCTAAGAGAGGAATTGCTGGGATTCAACAGTCCCACTGGACACTGTGATTTGGGCCCCTGGAGGAAGGATGAGCCTCTCCCAGAGTGGAGGAAGGCAGCAGAGGAAGGTGGTGCAGAGGGCTGGGTTTCAGGACAGGGTCTATAATCGATGTCCAGTTATGTGGAAGACCCATGAAATTAGCATGGGATTCAGTAAGACATGTTGGAACAATCTGAGAATGATGGGGGGTGGAGATTTTGTATAGTGGATATCATCTCTGCTCACCCAGTGGGAATGATTGCTTAGGAAAGTATGACTGACCCGCAGGGTGGAGTGAGGGGAGGTCTTCCTTTTTTTCATATTGACCAAGGGGATGAATGACATGAGCTGACCTCTAGGTTGTGGGGGAAACCCTAGACTGGTGGTTCTCGACGTGCGGTCCCCAGGCAGCTGCCTGCACTGTATACACTCTGAATTTGTTAGAAAGGCAAACTGTTGGGTCCCACCCCATATCTGCCGAGGCAGAAACTCTGGGACTGGGGCCCGGGCCCCCTTTTAACGAGCCCTCCAGGTGATTCTGATGTGTGGCCATGTTTAAGGACCCCTGGCCTCTGCAATCCCAGAGTGACTAGGAAGGGGGACACTGGGGTCTCTTGACTTGTTTGTAGGTGTGAAAGGCACTCTGAGGGGCAGTCCAGGCGGCAGGCCAGTAGCCAGAACGGTGGATTTCCTTATGATCTTCAAGCAAAAATTATTAAAACAGGGTACAAAGTATCATCTATGTGAAAAACCTTGCTGACATCCACAATTTTGTTCAGCAGTAAATCGCACACTCATCTAATGAAAATATCACTGTCACAGATGGAAAGGCTGGTGGTTGCGGTGTACAAAACACTTTGGGTTGACACAAAATATCCGTTCGTTTATTCAAAATGTATCTGAGCACATACTAATGTCAGATATAGGCAGAGAGCACCAGAAATATAACAATATGTCAATAGAAGAAACACTTTACTTTCTAAGGTAGAAAAAGAGTCCTAAGCAAGCTACAACAATGCAATGGCAGGGCTGACTGCTATTTTTAAGACAGTACATTGTAAGGAGCGAGCAGTGTAAGGTGCCTGGTAGAGTCACACTGGTTTTTTACCCAGTACATTACCATTGAGTTATATCTTAATGAGCAAACATTTTCCAAGTGGAAAAGCTGAGGAGAATCAGGTGAAATTTCCTGTTGGGCACCCCCATGGTATGATATGGGCTGAAGAGTAAGATACATGGGCTTGAAGTAAGTTTTAAAAAGTAGATCGGGCCATTATATGTACCTAACACATGCTTTAGAGTCACCAGAACCATCTGCCCCTGCCCCCGCTTCCGAGTGCTTTAGCTGTATTTTCTGCAAACGACGATATCCTCCTGAAAACACCACCAAAGCCATTGGGAAGATCACAGTAACACATTACTGCCGTCTGATCCTCTGACCCCATTCAGATTTTGTCAACGCCTTGACCGCAAAGGGACCATGTCCAGGTTAGTTGCCATTTCCTTTTAGATTCTTTCGTCTGGAATGGTTCCTCAGCGTTTCCCCCACTTCCTAGACCTTAACACGTTTGGAGGCTGCAGGCCAGGTGTTGCACTGAATGTTTCTCTCTGATCTCTCTTTGACTATTGTCAAGTTATGCATCTTGGGCAGGACTTTCACTTAACTTATATGGTTTTTTTCATTGCATTTTACAAAGGGGCACATGTGATTTTGATATGTCCTCAAATTGGTAAAGTTGGAACACCTCATTTAGGTGGCATCGGCTAAGCTTTTTATTGTAAAGTTGCTTTTTCATTCTAAATGTAATTAATATTTTGTAGGAAACCATGTCTGTAGACACGCATTCATATTTCCCATTCTCTATCAAATTTTAACTTGTTCCTGCACCCTATATTATGCAGTTTTATTCAATGGGATATGGTTTCTTACTCTTACTTACATTGATGCTAAGATTAGCCTATATTTAACCAGTGGGAGCCCTTACGGCCTGGCCACTGTGTCCGTGTAGTAATTGTTCCTGCCATTCTCTGAGCACACACCTCCTTAGTTTTAGAAACAAGATATTCTGAGGTCATCCTAAAATTTCCCTTCCCCGTGCCTGGAGTCAACCTGGCTCCTCTTATGGGAGAATATTTGTTAGCCGAGATCCAAGCACTAGGTCTGCTCAGTGCTGCTGGGACATCGCTGCTCCTGGGCCCTCTCAGCGGACAAACGAGGAGACCCTTGTAGAGATCTGTCTGTGCACACATGTGAGCACACACACACACACACATACTCGGATGCATCTACCTCTTTATTCCGGATCTCCCTGTGTATGCTGAATTCACACCAACATCCCTAATTCCAAATCAGCACCACAGGCTCACTGTTTTGTTTTTCCTTTTCTCTTTCCCTGTTTCTCTACTTGTAATTTTCTTCTGTGAGACTGATGAACAGGGCTCTCATTATCCTTATGGACTTACTTGATTAATCTTTCTGCATGCACCAATCTCCCGGGCCACTAAATTTCCCCCAGCACCCCACTGTACCCTGCTCTGGCGCTGACACTCTGCATGGGCCCTACCATCCATGAACATGCCATCCTGTTCACCTTACCAGGCAGGGCTGGGCCTGATAAAAAAGCCCCTGTCACCCTCCTTCAGCTCCAAATCTCATGGTGGGTGGCCTCAGGGGCACCTTCCTCACCTTGTTACAACTTTGGGTAATAGGATCCCGCCTCGCCCCAGCCTGATTCTCTCCCCACTTCGCCCTGGCCGGCTCATCTCAGCCGGGATCTCTCTCGCCCAACCCTGCATGGACACCCTCCTCATCACGCTGGGCGCTGATGTCTCAGCAGGCTGCTCCACAGTGCCAGCAAGGCCCTCCCCCGCTCAGCCTCCCGCGCCCGCTTCTCCACCTCGGTGCCCATCTGTGCCCATCTGTGCCCCAGGCCTCCTCACCTCGCTGGCCCCACCTCATGGCTTTAGGAATGAATTTTCAAGAAGACAAGTACAGGTAAATGGGCAGGAGAAAAAGAGGAAAACAGGGAGAAGGAGCAGTCAGTATTTGTAAATGGAGGAAATATGTTGGGTTTGAATGTTAGAAGAATGCATTCAGGAACAATAAAAGGCTGGTTTCAAAGCTGTAAAGTTAGTGAGCTCTGTTATGAGAAATTTGTACTACTGTGGTACATCAGATGATGCTGATATGGGTTTGAAATATGACCGTGACAGCAGGATTTTTGAAAAAGAAACAATGAAACCATTTTCAGGCTGAAGGAAACAGATAATGAATTAGGTAATCTGGAAGGTAGGGGAATGAAAGGGTTAATACAGACGTTGAGCTTTAGCTCCAGTGTGGGAATGGGCAGAACATGATATTCAACTATTTGGGGACCTTCTCCAGGTCCGTAATCCTTTCTTTCTCCTTCTCGGATGCCCCTAACCTTCCTAACAGCATTCCTTTCGAATTGTGTTCTTCTTTTGGACTCACAGTTTTCAGGTGTTTCTTTTAAATTTTAGTATGTCTTTGAAATTTCTCGCTATAGAATTCTCCGATCAGTAAATAGTTTTTAGACATCTATCTTCTCAAATGATGTAATCTTACAAAACTAGCCAAATCTTTCATTTTTTTTCTTAGGGACCTTATCTTTTGTCATATTTCTTTCTTTACTATCACAGTAAATGATAAAACAGAGAGAGCAGAGTACATGTCTACCTGACTTGATAGTATCAGAAATATGAATCACCCACAGGTCATGATAGCAACAGAAAGCTGGGAAAGTAACACAGCTAAAGAGTTATTTAAATTGCAGCAGAGTCAGCAACAATGAACTTGAACGTTTTTCAAGCTACTATACCAAGCTTTTCTCCACAAGAAAATGGCTCTTATCCAATTAAAAAATGACTGGAATGAACATCGAAGAATGAAACAGAAAACAAAAAACAGACCCAGTTTTGTAATCAGAGTTTTAAAACATGCAAGGGGAGGTAACCTTGGTCAGTTTTTGGAAATTGAAGTCTATGTCATCAGTTTCTTTTTCAGTTCTTGTTCCTGTTCCAATATCCATAAGTTATTATCATCATAGGCACAGCCAAAACCTCTCAGTCATGGATGACTCCCCCTCACTGGAAGTAATAAGACACATTCAATTCCTTCCCCCGTGATGGTGCCTTAATATGGAGTTGCCTTAAAATCAGTTAATACATTTTGGACAGGGGAATCTATAGAATCTAGAGAAAGCTTGGGAAAAAGAAATTGAGTATTTGGAACTCCCTGAGCTGTAACTTTGGCCTGCACTATCACTAGACATCTTTCCACATTGCCTCATTGTTCCTTAGTTTATTTTCAATTTTTTCCCATTTAATTTTGATTTCCTAAGCCAAATTATAGTAACTGACATATATGAAGTGCTTCCTTAAGCATCTGTTTCTTAAACAAATTTGGCATAGTTTCTGCCCTTTCAATAACTGTCACAAAGGCAGTATAAACTTCCATTAATATCAAGATATACACACTATGGTGGGCCTTTCCTTATGAATTTGTTTGTTTATTAAGAGAACTTAATGAGGATTGGCTATCTTTAAAGCACTGAGCACAGATTTAGATGAAAATAGAAGGATTGATAATTAAGAGTTCTACATTAAAAGAACATTTAATATCATAGCAGTGATAAGACATGGAAATCAGCCTCTGTATTAGGACTATGTAAATGTTAGACATTTCTATTATGATGTAGAGAAGGATGAAACTAGTATAAGTTAAACTGACACGAAAAGAATCATTACTCTGTGATAATCACTTTAAAATACCTGTATTTGCTGACTTTGGATTTCCAAAATAAGAAGTAATAGCCTCACATATTCATGTGCTCTGAATATAATTCTTTCTTAGACTTGATTACTATATGAATATTTTTCAACCTGGCTATCATTAAATAATGTTAGTCAACAATGCTGTATGAGGCTAGAAACTCCATGGAGTACCCAAAATGGAAATATCAGTAAAAAATATCCATTTGTGGCATTCAAGGCCTTACATAATTTCCATCCATCCTCCTTTTCTAGCTCTATCATTATTTTCCGTGAGAGAGAGAACACTGTGTGTTCAATACACTATTTGCTTTTACTCTTGGTCATATAGGAAACTGTCATTTACCATAACTCCTGGCATCTAGGTGGTACCTAATGTGCTAAGTTCTAGTCAGTGGAAATTGGTCAGAAATTACATACACTAAGTACATCCCATCCTGCCCTCTAAAACTTTATGAATGACACCCTTTACATTTTAATCTCTTTGGTTATAGGCCAGCTGAACTCTTTGCAGAGATCCCAGAAGAGGACGTCCTACCAAAATGGAAAGAGCCAGTATTCTTGAGCCATCATGTGTAAAACTGCTTGCAAAACAATCCATGGAACTGTGATGTGACTGAAGTTTGTTAGGCCACTGAGATTTGCAATTTGCTATAAGAACTGAAATGGATTAGCCTATTACATGCTATGCATGCGCTGGACTTCACTTCAGTTAATGTGACACACCTCAGGTATCTCTGTTCACACCCACTCATGTGATATTTAATCAGGGTTACATTCCCCACCATGTCCATGTCCCAGTAGTCTGTACATATTTCAAGACCCAAATCAAATATGACTTTCCCATACATTCTTTCTCTCTCATGTCCAACTACATGAAATCTCACACTCCATTGATCTTTTATAATCTTTCTGCTAGCACTTAGAGTAAAATTTGCCACATGCTGTTTTTATACACATTGCCCCAGACTCTAAATCTGTTTCATGACATGCATTCCATGTTATATAATTTCTTTGTATTTCTCTACTGGATTATTGCAAATAGGTCCTGAAATGCAAGTATTCTGGGAATTAGTACACATAAATGATATATAATAATATAATAAAATGGGGACCCCTATGGTTTTGACCATATTAAGCAAAGTTAAGGTATTCAGGCTACTGAATAACTTAAAGCATCTCCTTATAACAAAAACAGTGAAGCAAGACTAGATCTCACTGGTTGTTTGAAAATAATATGAAGGATATGAAAACTATTATCATAATCAGAGGGCTACCATCACAAAATTTATAGGGAAATGGAAACATACCTCAGAGACACACAAAATGCTAAGAGAATATTGAGTAATTTGAACACCAGCACCAGGGTGGGTGAAGCTGGCATTTCCAGTACTGGGAAGCTTCAATTTTTAAATGACTGTTCTATTTTTAGACTTTTAAAACTTGGATTCATTGCTTTCAGCAAAGTCTCTCTTTTAGGCCAAGCCTTGGTGTACCCTGGAATTATTACCTGAAAGCGTTTTGTCTGTCACTAAGTCCTGGTTTCTGTTTGCTGGCCAAGCCTCAACTCTACCCATGGACATTTCTGACCCAAGCCCATATGAGCATTTTCTTGTTTGGCATCTATTATTCAATTAATTTTCTTGGTAATCTCACCTGATTTTTTTCTGATGAACAATTTTTACCCTTGATTAATCAATTCTATTCTCTATTAAATTCATCTGAGAGAAGATATCATTTTCTAATTGACATTTCAGCTCAGAAAAAAATATCTAAACACACTGGATATACTGGCTTCTTGCAACAGGAGTTAATTCAGTCCTTTATAAGCAAAGCAGTGGGTTGAGGAGAGTGCCTCCTCCTTTCCTCTGCAGCAGACCGAACACAGAAGGAAGACCAGTGTCTGAGGTAAGAGGTCAACATAGGACATGGGTGCACTTCTGAATACCCGGATGAGTCCCTGCTTTCCACTTGCTATCAGCCACTTACAACTTAGAATGCAAATACAGACATACCTGGTTTTATTGTGCCTCACTTTATTCTACTTTTCAGATATTGTGTTTTTTACAGATTGAAGCTTTGGGGCAACCCTTGTGAAGCAAGTCTATCGGCACCAGTTTTCCGACAGCATTTGCTCACTTTAGGTCTCTGCATCACATTTTGGCAATTATCACAATATTTCAAACTTTTCAATTATTATATTATTTGTTATGTTATCTATAATCAGTGATTATGACTCACTGAAAGCTCAGAAGATTGTTAGCACTTTTTAGCAATAGGCATTTTTTATATTAAGGCATGTACATTATTTTTTAGACAATGCTATTGCAGACTTAATTAGACTTCAGTATGGTATCAACAGAACGTTTACATGTATTGGGAAACCAAAATTCATTTGACTCCTTTTATTGCAAGATTTGTTTTATTGTAAAGGTCTGGAACTGAATCCACAATATCCTCAAGATATGCCTGTACAATTGGTGGGGTGCCACATACTTTTAAATGCACATTTTCCAAAAATGGTAAAATGAAAGAATTTATGCTTGTCAAAAGAATTTCAGATAACCATGTGGAGAAAGGTAGAGTGTCTAAGCAAAAAGGATCCCCTCTTAGAATCCCTACCATATGAAAACAGTTAGACACCAAATTTTTAGGTGCTCCATTAATGCAAATATTTGTATCCAAGTACTATTTCATGTTTACAATGAGTAGCATCTCACATTAATAGCAAAGACAATGTCCATGAGCTTTGCAATAGCATGTTTGTATTACATTTAGATGCTATGTTTTTACTTTGACTATGACGAAAAACCTTTTCATATTTCCAAATTGGTATTCTTGCATTAAAAAATTTCAGTGAGACACTACAAGAGAAATGCAACATCTCTTGAGCTCTAAGTACTGATGATGAAGGTTAAAATATGATATATATTTTTTTCCATAAAAGGACTGAGAATAAGCTGCTAAGATTGATCTCTGCAAGCAATTTCAAATGTTTACAATGGCTCTAAACACCTCATCTTAAAGAATTCCAAGTGCCTTAAATTAAAAAGGCCATTTCCATTTCCGATGAGAAGAGGCACAGAAATCCACATCAGTCTCTGAATTCTGAGGAAATGTGGAAATCAACAGATCATTCTCTCATTAGCAAAGAGCTCACTGTAAACTCTATGCTTAGGGTCATGAGCACCTTGCATAACTACAGGTCTAAGATGGATTCTTACCTTAGATATTTCACTCTCTCTATTTCTTAGTGTCAGGACCCCTAAAGGCTTGGTTTGGTTATAAGGAACTTACTTTATTTTGAGAGAGAATTCTACATCAAGAATAAAATACTAAAGAAATATAGCCAAGTATTTTAAGAACTAAGGTTCTGAAGTAAGACAGATCTGGGCTGGAATTAAGACGTGTCCATTTTCTGTATAACCTTGATCAAGTCGCTTTGTGCCCTTCGGTAAATTGTTTGATTTCTCTGAGGATATGTTCTCAGCTAAAATGTGAAGTATCTTCCTCTCAAGTTATTATCAGAATTAAAATGGTATAACTGGACATTTACTTCTAGCTAGGATATAGAATTTTTGTAGTAGAAAAAAATTCCCAAAGAAACTACTTGAAAAGTCAGATAAAATACAACAGTCATCTGTGTAAAGTCATCACGGAACTGTGGAAGTAATGAGGACCAGAGGGACCAAGTCTATAGAGGGGTCAGAACCTCTGAAAGGCAAGCTGAGGGAATAGAGCTGGTTTCCTCCTGGGGCATTTCCTGATTCTCTATGTGGACTAGAGTTTGAGAATCTATATTTATTTGTAACACAATGGCCAGTATTTAAAGACCACAAGGAACTCCAAATGTTCCACTTATTGATTGTTATTTAACAATCCACCCTATATCTTAGTGGTTTAAAGTTTCTAAAAAACAACTTATTGTGCACATTAATCTGCAACAGGAACGGAGTGTCATAGAAATTACTTATCTCCATATCACACAGTGTCATCTAGGGCAGCTCACCTTGGCCTGGAGGATCTGCTCCCAAGATAGCTTTCTCATGTGTATGGCACATAGTACTGATAATTACGTGGGAACTCAGAAATAACAGTTGGTTGGAAGTTTTGATTACACATGGGCTTCTCCATAGAGCTGTTTGAGAAGCATAACATGGTTGCTAGCCCGTAAGAGTGTTAGAAGAGGTCTAGGAAGGAGAGCTTTTGATGACCTAACCTTGAGAGTCCCAGAATGTCACTTGCATCAACTTCTATTGATCAGGCAGGTCACTAAGGCCAGTCTGAGTTCAAGGAGAAGGAAATTGAATTCTAATTCCCAGTGGGATAAATAACAATAACAAAAACTGATCATCTCTAATCTACCACATTAAGAAAGAAGACCATGTGACTGAAAAATCAAGAGAAAACACACAGCAAGGGAATAGACCAATAGATGAAACAGGTATTGAAGTAAAGGGATAAGAATGTTAAAATGACTATTATTAACATGTTGAAGACAGTAGAGGAAAAGATAGAAAATACAACAAAATATTTGACTTGCTCAAGATAATTTGAATATTTTTAAATAAATCACGTGGAAATCTTAGAAGTACAATGAGATTAAGAAAATAATGGGTAACTTTAATAGAATATCACATATCCCAGAACACAAAACTGGTGAATAAGAAAACAGGTAATAAAAGATATGCAAACTAAGTGCACAATAACTAAAAATAATGAAACTCACACATAGGCAAATTTTAGTAAAACTACTGAGAAGAAAAAAACCAAGATAAAATCTCAAAACCACCAGACAGGGGAAAAAGTCACCTCAAAAAGAATAGTTCCTGACTTGCCAACATAAATTTTGGAAAACCAGAAGACAATGGAGAAACATCTTTTAGTAGTGAAGAAAATAACTGAAAATACACACTTCTATGCTAAAGAAAAATAATTTATAAAAAATGAAGGTGAAATAAAGATGTCTTCAGGAAAATAAAAACTCAAGGACTTCGTCAACAGCATGCCTGCACTGAAAGAAATACTAATGGAAGTTATTTAGACTGAAATGTGGTAATGAAGGATAAAAGGAGCTGTAATAGAAACAAGAAGCATACAATAAATATAAGTGAATGTGATGGCACAAAATAATGTTGTATCACATGAAATATTAAATTTTGTAAAATCTGAATGACAACTGCCAAAGAATAAAAAGAAAGGGGTAAATAGAATTAATGTGTTCTAAGGTTCTCTCATGACTAGAAAAATGTAAAAATATTTTTTTAGAATGCAATATGTCAAGGACATATGTTATAATCTCTAAATAAGTGCTAACAGAATGGTCCAAAAGTATGTAGTGAATAAAGGAAAAATAAAATACGTTTAAAAGTCTCATTAGTCCAAGGAAAGTAACAAAAGATAAAAGAAATGTAAAGCTGGTGGGTCAAATTTAAAAAGCAAAAACAAACACTGACATGACAGATACAAATTCAACTATCTCAGTAATTACATTTAATTAAATAGAATAAATTTTCCAAGGAAAACACCAACTTTTTCATCCTAGATTAAAAACCAAAATTCAATTTTATGCCACTCATAATTTAGCAACCATGCATATAAATCTGAGAAATGTTGAAAGTGAAAGGGCAGAATAGATATATGGTGCAAAAATAACCAAAAGAAAGCTGATGCACACACACACACACACACACACACACATCAAAAATGTAGTAGGAGTTCAGGAAAAAAATGTACTAGATAAAACAGAAATATTTCCACAATGATTAAAAAAATCAACCAACAGAGGATATTTCACAATTCAAAATAATTCACCAATGACATTGTTTCAGATACATTTAACACAAGTTTGGTGAAATAGAGAAATAGACAAACTTCTAATCAAACACATCTCCAAATCATGGAGATTTGCATATACCATTGGCAAGGGCTAAAAGAAAAAGGAGAAAAATATCAGAATAAATAAAGTGCTGAGAAATATAAGTCAAAGTATTTACCTAATTGACAATTATGGAACCTTGCACTCTACAGATAAAGTATTTATTTCCTTCCAGCATATGGAGTGTTTACTAAAGAGGACTATATGCTGGTTAATAAAGCAAACTTCAACTAATGTTAAAAGACATAAAAATTCACATTACATTCTCTTACTTTAGTGAAATTGAGTTAGAAATTATTAATAAAAGAAAGAATGAATATAGATATTCCTCAATTACTTGGACATTAAGTAATATACTTTTAAATAACTCATGGATTACAGTGATTTTACAAAGAAAATGGAAAAATATTATGAATTGATGATAAAGAAAAATATATCAGTGTTCTTAGAGGAATTTATAGCCTCATATTCATATGTTAGAAACAGTGACAGTCTGAAAAACCAATGATCTAAGTTACTATCTCATGAAACTAACTAAGAGAACAGCAAATGAACACCAAAGAAAGTAGAAGTAAGGAGATAGGAGGAAACAGGAATGAAATAAAGAATAAATGCATAATTGAGAAAACCAACAAAACCAAACATTAGTTGTTGGAAAATATTGAGAAAAATCAATAACCCCTTAACAAAACTGACAAAACCAGGGTGGGTGTGTAACAAATTAGTGACGGTAGGTTAAAAAAAATGGGGGAGCATATATAATCAGGAGTGAAAAACCGAGCATCACCTCATCAGACATTAAACAGATAATAAAATGATACCACAGATGATTTTATTTCAATTAACTTGAAATTATAGATGAAAGTTAGAAATCGTCTTAACAAATACAACTAGCCATAGCTGAAACAAGAAGAAATCAAAATTCTGAATACTACAATCTGTTAGAGGAATGGAATCAGTTACTGACAACCTTCCCATAATGGTGGCCCGCTGTCTAGATGACTTCTCCTGCCATTTCCCCCTGTATTTACAGAAAATGTAAGCCCCAAGTAAGCCCGGTTCTTCCCTGGCAGAAACGTGTCAGTTTAGATCCCATTAAAAGCAGTTTTGGGGGTGATAGTTTGCCCTGTGACTGATGGATCTAAAAAGAAGAATTGTTTCTGCTTTTGTTTTTGCTTTTAGCCTTCTTGTGGTGACGATGGAAGTGATGACTTCCAAGCTCTTTCCATGTCACACTGGAAACTGGAAGTTGCTGTATTTTTAACTGTGTGAGCAAACATAATAAACACACTTATGCACAGATATGTAAAACGTATATATAATAAAAGGACCTCTTTTAGTTTGAATTCTGAAGCAATACAATTAAACCTAGGCACAAATGAATTTTAATATCCCTTTTATTTTGAACACATGAAGCCAAATTATTTCTGTTTTTATGATAATGCTTCCATGGGAATTATTTTCTCCTAACTCACTAAATACTTCTCTGTGTTTATAATCAATCAGAGCCTTGTAGGGATAACTATATTCTTCTGCCTACAATGTTAATATGATTTTATGCACTTTGTTCTTCCTAAATCCATTATTCTTCTCCCCTGAATGTACTCCCTTCTGAAAAACTGTGTTAGCTTGCTAAGCTCCGCCCCCTACAAAATAAAGTCAGAAGCCTACCTTGCTAGATCCAGCCCTCCAAGACAAGTCAGGTGTATTGTTCTTCCAAGATCCACCATCAATTCTAAACCCCAGTGTCAAACAGAAACTCCAATTCCTTCCATTCATATCAAGCACCTTAGGGTTTCCCGAAGTGTCAAAGGTTGCCTTTTCCTCCTGATTTAATTCTGAAGTCTAAAAAGTACACTGTCTCGCCTCCATAGTCTCAGCAAAATGTCTTTCCTTTGATCATCTCATTTTTATCTGTTCGGTTGTTTTCTTCTATTAAAAAATATCTCAGGGTGCTATTTGTCATTCTACATTCATACAAATTCAGATATTTTTGTGTCATGCAATTGCAGAGGGGCACCATTTTAATCTTATTATATTGACAAGACTGATCAAATAAATGAACACAGTTGTCTCAACTAACTGATCTGCCAGAAAGTAAATACACATACCAGCGTGGATGTTGACCTGGTTCTCTCAATATGGTGAGGTATCTTTGTGCTTTAGGGTTAATAAGCCTGAAGAAGTAGTATTTTCTTTGTATTTTTCTTGTGTGAAGTCATTTTTCTTAGGTCTGTTCTTAATATTCCCTGAAACACAATGTCTTAAAATTTGCAAAGGTGCGAACAGCAATCCCATATTTGTCTTGTCCATAGGTTATGAGAAATTGTTTGTAAATGGAGTTCCACTGCTCCAACTGAGGGAAACAGTTGAGTCTGGGATGTCAGCTTTAGCAGATGTATAGATGTTCTGAACAGATGTTGAGCTTTCAGGTCTTTTTACAAAAAAGGTCAGTGATAAGATGTAATGGTCACATGATCTTAACTGCCCGTGCTTTACTGACTTCAATCTAAAAATTTTCAACATTGAAAAATTTCAATTATCGCAGCTTTCAAAAAAAGCAAACTTTTTTTTTATTTACTGGAAAAATTGAGAAATAGAACTTATTATTATTATTATTATCGCCTCAATGTTTATGAGTTCGAAATAGAAATAAGGCCAGAATGCAGGAAGAAAAAAGAGGTAGAAAAATGCTTTTTGATTTGTCACATTTTGTATAGACTTTGAGCTCTTCAAAGACAGAGATTATGTTTTATTCATCTTTAGAACCCCAACCCAGTCCAGATAGAGCAGATAACACATTCTTGTTGAGGGCAAACACTGTAGCCCATTTATGCTCTATTCACACATGGGAGCTAGATGAGCATTTTGTGGAAAGGCTAATGCTTACCTGCCCAGGGTCAAACACATCATCTGTCCCTTTTAATCCCTTCCATAGCCATACTTAGCTCTGCTCGAAGGACAGTGAGGATAGGGTCGAAGGCAGAGTTCAGGATAAGGTTGCTAGGGCTCGAGTTCCAGCTCTGTTATTTACTATCTGTTTTACCCTGGATATAGTACTATTCTGTGCCTTTACTTCCTCATCTGTAAAACTGGAACTATAAGAACAGTGCCTCTCTAATGTGGTCGTTGTGAAATAATAAATTTTTGCACATAAATCACTTCATACTTTTCCTGGCACATAAAAATACTCAACAAGAATCAGCTATTATAAATTCCCAGATCATTAAGTGTCCCAGCAAGCCAAGAGCCATATGTTAATCACTCATCAGCAATTTATCAACTGAGTGTCAGCGACATAATAGAAATTTTGCTAGGCATTAGAATAAATAAAAAGGCAAATAAGCAACAAAGTGTCAGGAATATTATGATAAGAAAAACAATAGGAAGCTATGAAAAAAAAGTAGAAGTACTTAGCTTTCCATAAGGGTCAGGGAACTATGTTCCTGAGAAATTTTACCATGAATAAGTGCTAACTGTTGTCAATTTTTTTTTCTGTATTGATTATGATGTATTTTTTATTAGACTTTTGGAATGGTGAATTGTATTAATTGATTTTCATCATTGAACCACCATGAATTCCTCACTTAGTCATGATATATTATTCTCTCTATGTATGGCTTGATTTGCTAAAATCTTAAGAAAATCATAAAGGACATCTTCTGCTATTGTCTTTCAACGTCGTCATATGATTTTGGTATCAAGGTAATGCTGGCTTCATAAATTGAGTTGGGAAGTGTTCTTTTTAGTTTTCATGAAGAAAACTTCATGGTTCAGAATTGCTATTCTTTCTTTAATATTCAGTAGAATTCACAAGTGAAGCCACCTAGCCCATCCTTCTTGGGAAAATATTTTAATCTAACAGTTCCATTCATCCAACAGACACAAAATTTTGCAGGTATCTATTACTTTATGCATGAGCTCTGGTAGTTGGATTTTCCAAGGTTGTCCATTTTATCTGAGTTGTTGGATTTACTGACATTAAGTTATTCATTTTATTCTCTTACTAATTAAAAGGAAAACCGTATTTCCTCTGCTCACAGCACTTCTGACACCAAACGTGTGGGACTTTTTTTTTCTACACCAACCGATTCCAATTTCCCAACTCTCTGGATACCAACTGTGTGTCTTACAATTCAGTTATGTGTGCTAACCACCCAGAATAATCAAAAAACCCACAAGTTAAGGGTTCAATCTTACAGGACTGATCCCGCCCCCCTTCAGATGCTGGCCACAAGTTCCAGGCTGTCTCCTGTACTTCTGACCAACTGGCTATAAGTTGGTTCCAACACCCCAATCCAAGGGTTCAGTAATTTGGTATAAAGGCTCTCAGAACTCGAGGAAACGCTTACTTATACTTACTCGCTTGTAATAAAGGATATGATAAAGGATACAGATAAACAGCCAGATGAAGAAATACAAAGGGCAAAGCGCAGAAGAGTCCTGAGTTCAGGAGCTTATGTCCCTGTAGAGTCGGTGTATGCAGCCCTCCTGACACACAGGTTTGTTCAACAACCCAGAGGCTCTCCAAACACCATACTTTAGGGATTTTTTTTTATGGAGGCTTTATCTCATATGCATGATCTATTATAAACTCAATATCCAGCCCCTCTCCCCTCCCTGGAGGATGCGGGGTGGGACTGAAAGTTCCAAGCTTCCAATCATAGGGTGGCCTTTCTGGTGCCATTCCCGTTCTGAAGCTGTCCAGAAGACCCCAGTCACCAGTCACCTCATTAGCATATAAAAAGACATAATCATTACACCGGAGATTCCAGCTTAGTTCTTGTGTCAGGAACCAGAAGCAAAGATCAAATATTATAACGATACAGGCTCCTAGCACCCCTAACCCTAAGGAAATTACAAGGGTCTTAGGAGCTCTGTGCCAGGAACTGGGAAGAAGAGCAAATATATTTCTTGTTATACCACACTAATATTTGCAGAAGGAGTAGGGCCGTCACTGGTCTCACTCCTGTTACTTTTAATTCATGAATTTTCTTCTTTTGCTGCTAATGAGTCTCACGAGACGTTTGCCAATGTTATTGATCTTAAGGGAAAATTTTATTAACTTTTCTATTTTTTCTTTTATTTCTTATTTATTTTTATTCTACTTACTTTGGGCTTAATTTTGTTTTTCTAGTTACTTCATGTGGTCATTACCTTGAGACCTTTTACCATATAATGAGCATTTTACCATATAAATTTCCCTCTAAGTACTATGTCAGTTTCATTCCCCCAAATATTGATATGCCATATTTTCAATTTATTTCAGTTCAAAATGTATTTGACTTTACTTTTTGAATTTTGTTTTGATCCGCGGATTATATAGTAGTGAACTTCAGCTCTAGTAGGCTGCAAATTCTCTACATTCATCTGTCTTGAAACTGGAGGCAGAATTTTGCCCAGCGGCCCTTTTTCTCTAGTGAATCTAGCAAGACTTGCTGATTTTCACTTTGTTTAGCTTTTTTCTTATTTTGAGGATTGGCAGACTTCCAAGCTCCTTACATATCAGACCAGAAAAATTCTGGTTCCATTTAACTGATTTATTCTCATCTTCTTTAAGTGTCATTTTTTGTTTTTAATTTCTCTTCTTCCTTGTTAATTTATTAATAGATGATAGACATTGTGGATTTTTCATTATTGAATTCTGGATAATTTTGTATTTAAAAAAAATATTCTTGGACATTGGTAAGTTACTTGCAAACCACTTGATCTTTTTGATGTTTGCTTCTAAGCTTTATAAAATGAATCAGAGAGGATATTAGTTTTAAGACTAATTTTGCTCCATTACTGCATCACTACTTAAAGCACTGTGCCTGTGTACTGTGTGCTTTTTAACTCTTGACTGAGGTCCAGTGTAAATGCCTTTGTGAAAACCCAATCCGTCCAGATGCTTCTGATCCCATCCTAATAGGTTCCTTGAAATCAAACTGATCGCTTCTAATCTGAATGCTTGAGGTTTGTCTCTGCATGTCCAGAGATCAACTGCACCTTTGTCCTCACTGCGGCTGTGCCTTGCCTTCTCTACCTGCTTTGCCAGTCTGAGTTCCCAATTTTATGTCTTCAACTCAGGGAGGGGGGGTGAGATCTGCTTCAGACCCCCCTCCCTGTGCTGATGCCTGGACCTCATTTCAGGAATAATTAATTCTAATAATGTCTCTCCCTTTCTTCTTTAGGAAACCTGATACTTCTTTTCTGCCCTCTCAATATGTCAACTTTTTTTTTTTTCTCCCAATCATCATGTTCCAATCTGCCCTCTCGAAAGAGGAACAGGTAAGGATTATCCCACCTGACGATCAATATGTCAACTTTTTAATGATTTTTCTTGTTCTATAGTGCTGGCTAGATTTTTCCAGTACAATGTTGAAAAGCAATGGTAATAACAGGCATCTTCTTGTTATCCAGTTTTAAAAGAGAATGTGTTTCTAATGTTTCACTGTTAAACATCATGTTTGTTGTATGTTTTTATATTGGCAATACCAATTTAAGTAATTCCCTTTGCATTCTATATTTGCTAAGAAATTTTCACATGGATCTGCGTTGAGTTTTATGTATAAGTTTGAATGGATAGGAGCGTATAGTTTTACTCCTTCAGTCTCTCAGTATTAAACCCTTCCAATATTCCTTTTATGAAATCTACCTAGTTATGATATAGTATTATTATTATTCGTACACTGCTAACTGTAGCGAGGATTTCATTCTTACCTCCGCATACCCCATCATATGTATGAGAATGCCTTGCATAGTGGATACCAAAGGAATTTAATGAATGAAATCCATTTGAACTTGTTATTTGAAATATCTGAAGTAGCACATAAAATTCAAAACAATTTCAAGCTCTTCCAATTTCTATTGTCTATCTTCTATCTTACTTAATTACAGTCTCGAGTATCTGCCATATGTCAGATAGGAAAAAAAGAACATTTGAATGAAAGACGCTAAATGGAGGTAAATATTGTTCATGGAATTACTGAAGCATACACAAGATGTCATTTCAGCTGCTAAGTTTTGGTTCAACAAATGTAATTTTCATGGGTCAGTTAGTTGGGGCTAACTAGAAGCTACTATAACTATGCAACATTTCATCAGCTTCAGAACACCAGTTGGTGGTTCACGTATGGGGCTACATGATGATGCTTTTAAGCCTTAACTTTTATACAACAACATGATTGCTTTCACAGGAGTTCAAACACACATACACCACAGTTTTTCAAGAATAAGTGATTCAGTAAGTGCAATATATAGATGCTGAAAGCCAAAATTGGCCCTAGTTAATCTTTTTGCCTAATTTTGCTTTGTTGATTTTGTATCTTAGATGGATTCTTCTATATTCAATTTGTACCACCTTGTTCCTGAATTATAACATTTGTCTATGCTCTTGACCAGTTCCTGGAAATACTGGGAGTGGTGGTGTCAGGGTTGTGATGGAGGATTAGAGTGGACGAGATCTTCAGGAGAAGGAATCAATTGCTAAAGAAACCAGGCCTTTACATTTTTTATGAGACCTGGTCTCTAAGCTTGAGCTGATCTCAAGAAGTCACGAAGAAAATGAGTTAGATGGTAGCATATTTAATAAATTAGCACATTATTCAACATTCAAGTAAAAATTCTCTTTACAAAGCATGAGTTAGAAGCATTATTGACAAAGCACCACAATGTATAACAGAGCTCGCTGAAGGCTCACTTCATGACAGCATTGCCTGATTCACCTCACTGATCCCCCAAACACGGTGATGGCACATCGCACTACTTGTACTTCACCAACAAAGAAAATGAAAAAAAGGGAAGTTTAAGCAACCAACCTGCCCATAATCCCAAAGACAGGTGACCGAGCAGGTATTGAAATAAAGATCAGTCTCATTCTAATATGAATGCCAATATGTAATTATTAAAATAAATTCTTAAATACATACTTGGCAATATAAAAACTTTAAAATACTCTATTGGATAGATGAGGTCTTTGAACACTTGAAGTATTTTCATGGTGGAGATGCAAGTAATTTTAGCTATTTTTAAAATCACTCCTAGGATTTGGTTTTCCTAGTGCCGTGGTACTTGTCATTTTCAAACTGTTTTTGCATAATAGTAGCTGAAACCAGCGGCTCTTACAGTAACTCTGCCTCTCTTTGCACTGATTGCAGATGCCCTGCTGGCATTTCCTATTTGTTCTTCAGACCACAAAGGTCAACACACTGGGGTGACTATTAGAGATGTGGGGTTCACTCTTCATTCTGCAGTGAATCATTTTCTATGTGTGATTGTTCACTTTTTTATTAAAGGAACTTTATTCTTGTATCTGCATATGACTTTATCCCCTTTTCACTCCTATGCACTTAAAATGCTTTCCTGTAAAATCACACGTTTCTCCCACTCAGTTCATGTTCTTTTTCTCTGAGTCATTTTACTCGCACCCACTTGTCTTCCACATACAATTCAGACTTCTGCAGCTTGCCCTTGGTAATCCACCTCACTTGTTATTTACTTCTATAAGCTTTGTTTTCATTTTTTCCAACTAGTCCTTCACTTCAGTGCTTCGTTGCTTTTTACCCCCAAATTCCTTTTCATGCCCCTTTGTGTCCACTGGTCATTCAAACAATATCCCCTGAATTCCAAAATAAAAATCATTGGTTAAGCCCTGAGTAGCCTAAAATTTTAAAAAGCAAGCTCCCTTTTCTCCCTGTGTTTTCCTGCTTAGTGTAAGACATGTAAAAAATGTAAAGAAGTTGCCAAAAATGTATGTCCCTGGATCTGATCAGATTCAGTTCAACACTATATATGTGTACATGTGTGATGAACATAATAAAGACTTCTCTGAGTTCTCTGCTAGTTGTTAATTCTGTTTCCTTAAATATCTTGTGTTTATATCCCATGGCAATGCAAAAGCTAAGTGATATAGTTTATAATATAATAAGTTCTATTCATATATCAACAGATTCATGTTTGGTAAATAGGAGACAGCCAGATTCAGTGAGTTCTTTTGGAGTAGAGAAAACAGAGATAATTCACTTGGACTATGGTACAAGATGCTTTCATTTTAACAGTAAGAACAGTAGGAATGAAAATAAATAAAATAAACTGGGCTGTATCTAAATGCCAAAAAGAAATGAACAAACAGATATAAGCATTTAGGTGAGGGAAGAATCCCAAATAGCACTGGATATCAGGGAAGGTTATATGCGGGTGATAACATCAGGGCTTTACCTCGAATGATAGTAAGATTCTGATTTTCAGAGAAAGCATGGAGTACAAAGCATGATAAGGTACAGAGTCTAGAAAACATGGGGTATACTTAGGGAACAGTGACTGGGGCCATATTTCATTGGCATATATATTGCAGCGTGGGAGGTAAGCTTGAAGGGTAAGACAAAACCACAGGAAAAGGAGCTTTACAGGAGAGACCAAGTTTCCCCTTTCAGTTGGTAAATAATAGCTGCGGCAATTAAAACTGCAAATTTGCATGAAGATTATATCTTGTTTCACTTCTCCTTCTGGCCCAAAATAGAGAAAGTTTTAACAAGAATCCAAAAATGGTCAGTCATTTTTAACTGAGAGGGAAAATGAGGACCAACCTTTCTGACAAGTTCCAGTCCCTCTGCGAGCTGAGGAATAAGAAAAGCTGACACATACATGAACTGTGTTCTAGGTGTCCAGGGAAAGAAAAACACATGAGAAGCTAGATTTTTAGGAACAGGAGAGAGTCTGTCTTCCAACCTGAGTTTAGGCTCTCTTGTGTACTTCCAGAATTTAGAGCTGAAAGTCACTAGAAATGATTCTGGAATTACACGTGTATATGTTGGCGTAATATTGTTATGCATTCCACTATGTTTATTATCTACCATTTGGGATCGCCCAAACTATGCACCTCTATGACTTTGTCACCACCTGGTGTCAGGTTGCTAAAATTTTACATTTGTTTATTAGGCATTCATTTAAAAGAATTGTATGTAAAACCGGAAAACAGCATCCCATATATGACAATGGAATATGAAATCTGTGGACCAGGCATCTGTTACCACTAGGACATGCAGGAAGAGGGAGCATGATTTAACATGACACCTTTTCTACATCTCTGATTCCACCTTCCATTATTCAAATTCCCTTCTATTATTAAAATTTTCCAAGGCAAAAATTGGGGTTAGAATGAAGCAGAGGTATTATTTCTTCTCTTAAGCAATTAACCAACCACTTACTAAGATAGGGTCTATACATAAAAGATAAATACAGAATGTAGTGATACTGAAAACGATTATCGTTGAAAAGAGATCACTACAATTGGCACAGGTAATAAAAACTACACAGAAATGGTAAGACTTAAGTTGGCCTTTGAAGCAGTAGGGCTAAGACAAGTTTTGGCTGTTTCAAGGGAGCATGAATGATAAACTCATGGATGCGGAGGGGGACATTTGTAACAGGACAAAATGTGTCAATGTGACTATGTCAATAATTGTATGGAAAAACACCTTACAGATTCCCAGTGTATGATTTGAAGCCCAGCAGAAGAGTCATATATAAAGTAAAGGACACTTTTCATAAATGCAGTGCATATATACTTTAGGACCAAAGGTGAATAACACCAACTTTCCACTCAAAAATCCCATAAGTCAGAGTGAAAGTAGTTTCTCTCCTCTCTCCTTAAAGCTTCATGCTGTAAAATGCTGGGAGAGACTAAGAATAGCAAATAAGGACTTTGCAAGCCTTTGTACCAACATTCTGAATACTTATTTTAAAGTTAAAGTTGAACCTTGCTTTCATAGTTTAAATTTTATTAAAGAGTTTTACTTATTACCGAGGAAACTTGAGTGTAATTTCTGCATAAGATGGACATTTTATTTGTTTGGGTGAGGACTGCAAGCTTCATCTTGGAACAGTCCACCCTGCCAGTCAACCCTAACCCCATCTGAGAGTCTTTACCAGTTCTTCCAGAAGGAGCTTTGCAGGAAGACCTAATTTCATTTGACCCCACTTACATTCTCTTCTTTCTCAGGGGTAGAGAGGGTGAAGAGGAGAGTCAGTTCATGCATTTTATATAAATTATATATGGGGCATTCTTGAGGAGGAAAGATATTCTATTAATCAGTCTCTGGATTTCTAGAACACCAACTCTCCAAGCTACCCACATGAACTTCTACTGGTGTTTTTATTTTTACTGTAACAATCGAAAAATAATTTAAACCACAAAGTGAAGAAAAGCCTGTTGTTTCAAAAATAAGTTTGTTCTTCAATTGAATGTTACTGCATAACCATTACTTGTCCACTGAGGATCTGAAAGCCTTTATTAAGCTTAATTCACTGGCTCTCAAACCATTCAGTTGAAGCATAGTCGCCTATTTTATAGTCTAAAGACAAGTTCAATTCTTACTCTTTTAGGATTCTTTTCCCACAATCATAAAAGCAAGAAAAGGCAGTCTTTCAACTAAGTTTTCTTAACGTTATTTTGTGCATTATGCTTCATAAAGTATATAAATTATATACAAAATTTAATTCCTTCATAGAAAACAATTAGGAAGAGTAATAAAATGGCCTACAATTAAGAATAAAACCAACAAAAAAACAGATTCCAAAGTGAAATAGAATATCATGTGGGATATTTTCTTTGCTGTTTCCCACACATCTATGATCTCCACTAAGTGTGAAAATAATCAAGATTTGGTATTAGATACCGGATAAGTGGCATTGAAAGTCACATAATATAAAGCAATGTTTTTTTTAGGTATAAACATTCTTTGCGTGAATCACGAAGTCATTCACCAAGAGAGACCCTGAATGGAGGTAAAAGAGCTAAAGATAGCTGAGAACCTCACAGATAGTGGTGGTTGGATACCCTAAATTTGCAGACCACATCAAAACTCCCCAGTTTTGACCATTTCATAGATCTGCCTCTTCTAGCAAAAAACATTGTTAGTAAAAATAAGGCTTTGACTAATATTAATCTCAATATCCTTGTAGATTATTAAGAAAATAATTCACATGCTAATTTCTGCTTATAATTAATGGGAAAAGGGGGAAAAAGTATAACAGTTGTTGCTGCAGATAAAGAGATTTCTGTCTCCTGGTGATAATGATACATTGGGTATATGATGAAGAAACCATGCTATTTTAATAAATGTAGAGCCAGTGTCTTCATTTGTTTTAAGATTGACTATTAATTGTTTACTTACATCTGTGGGATGGAAGACTTTACAGAAAGTTCAGAGTATAACTTTTAAACTGAGATTCCATTATACAACTTTAGCTTCACATATAAATTTAAAACAGTTACAAGAAACAAAGATAATTTTGGCAGAATCTTGAAAAGCATGAACTGCACAATATAATGGAAAGAAAATCAACTTTTTGTAACATTAATGCATGAAATATAAAACCAGTTTCCATCAATAGGCACTAATTAAAAACTGGTAGACTTGTTAATGAAAATACACTCCACTTATTAAAACTCTATTATCTAATAATCTTAAGTACATTTTTCTTTAACATATGAGAACAAGCTGTAGCCATTATCAAAGCATATTTCACCCATAAACAAATTCATCTATAGTGTCTGCTCTCCACAATTATCAGGGAAATGAATTAAGAGAAATTTCTTCTTCTAACAGTAAGTGAAAGCACACTGATGACTAATATTAAAAGCACACGTACTGAAATGTTTGTTATGATCATGCATAATTCCAAGAAGACTTACAAACTCTACTGATCCAGGTCTTGTCTGATTAACTTCCCAGTCTTTCCAATGCAATCATTGGTATCTACACAGACCTGCCTTTCCTCCCTTTCCTCCCTTTGTGCTGACCAACATTTAAAGATTCAGATGTATCTTAGTTTTTGTAATCAATTTGGTTCTCAATAAAGGGACCATAAAGATGTTAACTTTACAGTGGAGAATGGCCCATCAAAAATTTTTAACTAAATTCTTGCCCAGATTGACTCCATGTTGATTGTGTTTTGACCTTCATTTACTACTTCGATTCCCTTGCAAGTGATAACCATGACCTACAAGTGTGTCACTGCTTCTTAACTTTTTCCAATGTCTTTTCAAAGCCTGAAATCCAAGCTGCACCTCTGCTGCACGATGCTGACCATGACTGGCTTCACTTGTGCAATGGCAGGGCAGTTAATTATTGCCCATGTTCTTGAACTTGGACACAGACCTGCCCACTGAGACTCAGCCTGTCATTTCATTCATACTTTACTCACACCGCATTGTTCCTCCTCTTTACTACTAGTACTGTTTTTATAGTGGTGTATGTTCTGTGAGCCTCAGTGGCCCATTTTGTCCCTAAATCTCAATCGTGCTTAACTTGGCACATGTACCCCTGATAAAAGAGCTGTGCCAATGGCTAGTATCATCAGAAATACGGCCAGAAACGTAAAGCAGCAGTACGATAGTATCAATAAATTCTTTGACCAATTTTGTTCCAAAGAACAGCCTATGTCATATCATTTACAGCTTCAGGATTTTGATATTCAGTATGTTCTTCACTTTTCTTCCAGCAACAATATACTCAGCATCAATGACTTGGGTGGCATTTCTAAAAAATATTGAGACATTCTAAATCATAATGCAGAAGTTGTGTTAAGTGTACTTTTCTGACTTTCAGATGAAAATGAAAGGTTTTAAATCAGATAGCATTAAAATTTTCATTTTAATGTAGCATGTTAATAAATAAACCCTATTTCATTATATATATTTGTTAAAATTGTACTCCTTTTATTATGTCTATGGATGCAGCTATCATACCCATGGATGCTATCTATACATATATATTTTTTAAAAACTACAGTTCAACTAAGAATCAAAAGGGAAAATATATTCCACCACCACAGAATAACGATGCACTTCTAGGAGCCGGAAAGAATGACATTTAAGAAGAGGAGATGATTCATGGGACTACTAGGTGGTGAGAAGCTAAACACATAGAAATCCTATCAGGATGGTCTTTATAAAGGATGTATTTTTGTTTTTGATAATATGATATATTGTATAAACTCAATTATCATGAAAAAAGAAATTCTGAATAAATGTAAACCTTCATTAAGATAAATATTTAAGTTCCCATGAAAGTAAGGGAAATCTTCTGGGGTAAAAAATTGAAGGAAGTGTAACAAAATGGGTGGGCCAAGAGGTTTTACAATGGAAGATTCCAGGTTTTGATAACCAATGAGTCAGAATTTTAATGGCCATGGGGAACAAAAGATGAGTACGTGATCCCAGATAAGGTAAAGTTGACATTTAGATGTCACACAAAGCAGGGTTTTGGTTGTGCCTTCAATGAGAAGACACACTAGAAAGCTTTCCACTAGCCCAGCAGATAAAGACCATTTTGGCCTGCTACCTTGGTGGGAATAATATGGTCTATCCTGAGAATTGGTGGTCTTAGACCTACCATCAAAAAGCTTAGGGCTCCAATGTGTGCTACCTGCAAGTTATATGAAACCTTGGGCTGGAAATTAATGTTGAAGAGTGGTCCCAGTCTGACAATGTCGCTGAATTAATTGATAGATGCAAATAAAACTTTTCATAAGAGAAACATTCAACCAAATTGCTAAAATTGATCTCATGTAAGAACCACCATGATTATACCCCAAGAACCTATATGTGACCATTAGATAAAGATGATAAATGTAAAGATTATTTTAAAATATGTTAAATGGGAAAGAGCTAAATTATTACAATATGTGGAAAAGCAAACCACTTAGCAAAAGATCACAATTATTTCAGAAAAGAGCAAACTGATACAAAGAAATGAAAATTTTAGTCAAAATTAAAACCTTGAATAATTATATAATAGATGCAAAATATTGGAAAATCAATTAGAAAAATAGAGCTAGCTGATGAAACCATCGAGAACACAGATGGCAACAAAGTTCTAGTATACAGAGGAAAAAGCATGTAGAACACACAGAAGGAACAGGACCCCTTCTACTCACCAACATTGGGGACTTTCTAGTGATGTCACAGTGCATATCTACAAGTTCGAATGTCCCCAGAGATGTTCAGTCAGTTTTTCCATGTAAGGTGCTTAAACACTGACAGTATTAAATCTAATCTGACAGTAACATTAGTTCTTGAAGTGATGTTTAACCTTGGGAGATATCTACTTAATGTAATTATCACTCCAATTTTGATATATATATAACTGAAATTCTAGACAGACATTAAGAGGCGAGAAAAAAGAACATATGATAAAGGAAAGACCATTTCTTAGGGTTTGGGATCATTTTTTAATATAGGGGGTAACTTGCAAGGCCTCTATGTCTTGATATCTTGGACGATGTATCCATGAATATACAACTTAGCAAATGGCCATGTTAGTCTATCTTAGTATTAATGTCATTTACTTTTTTCCACCAATAAATAGAGCAAATGTGTGCATTATAATTTATTATAATGGCAGTAATGCTGAAATATAAAATCTCATATTGGTGCTTTGGGATGGGTGGGTGGGGAGCGGGATAAAGGGGCACAAAATTTCTCAATCATAATATAAGTTGGTCACAGGGATGGTAGTACAGCATGGAGAATATAAGGCATAGATTCTGTAACATCTTTCTGTGCTGACATATAGTAACTGCACCAGTTGGGTGAGGGTTTAATAATGTGGGTAGCTGGTGAACCACTGTGTTTATACTTGAAACTAATATAAGATTGTATATCAAATATACTTCAATAAAAAAAATAAAAGGAAGCAAATGAACTCATGAAAACAAACCCATTATTCTCTACCTCCCAGAGGTTAAGCTTCATAGCCTATGGGATAAAAAGGGTATGTCATTTGCTGTGAATCTGTTATAAACATATTCCCTGTTGGCCCAGTTATTCACTGAGATGTATATTGACATGCATTTCTCTACTTTAACATGTTCCCTTGGAACAGAATAGACATTTCCAAAAAAAAATGACCAAAGGCTAATGTTTTTCTTAGTGCAATCACGATTTTTGTAACAACATTAAAATTTAGTTAAGTTTCTGAGGATGGTTTGAATTACAAAGAAATACCCTGACTTTCCTCATCCCTCTGATCTAGCCAAAGTAATGCCATGTGCCATGAGCAAATTGTCTCCCCACCCAGATTTACTGAGGTGTAATTGACAAAGTGTAAGATATGCACAGTGTATAATGTGATGATTTTATATACAGATGCATGTGAAAAAATTCCCTCACTTAATTAATTAACACCTCATACCACATAGCTACCTTCTTGTGTGTGAGAACATTTGAGTTCTACTCTATTAGCAAATTTCTATTGTACAATACAGTATTTCCAACTCTAGCTACCATGTTATACATTAGATCCCTCAGACCTTATCCATCTTAAAACTGAAAGTTTGTAGAACCTTTTTACTAGCCTCTGTTTATTTCTCCCACCTCCCATCTCTTGGCAAGCACCATTCTATTTTGTTTCTATAGGTTTAACTTTTTTATTTACTTATCTCTTTGGATTCCACATATAAGTGATACAATAGAGTAAATGGGTTATTTCACTTAGCTTGATATCCTCCAGGTTCATCTGTGTTGTCAGATGGATTTCCTTCTTTTAATGATATTCAATGAAAAAATAGGCAGAGGACCCAAATAGACATTCTCTAAAGAAGATATACAAAAGGTCAGCAAGGACATGAGAAGATGCTCAATATCACTAATCATCAGGAAAATGAAAATCAAAACCACAATGAGATATGACCTCACATGTGTTAAATGGCTATTATAAAAAAGACAAGAGATAATAAGGGTATGGAGAAAAGGGAACTTTCACGTACTGTTGGGGGGAATGTAAATTGGTGCAGCCACTATGGAGAACAGTATGGAGATTCCTCAAGAAATTAAAAACAGAAACACCCTATGACCCAACAATCCCCTTTCTGGATATATACCCAATGGAAATTAAATCAGGATCTCAAAGAGATATTTGTATACTATGTTCATAGCAGCATTATTCATAATAGCCAAGGTATGGAAACAACCTAAGTGTCTGCAGACAAAATGAATGGATAAATAAATATCCATGGACTTGACAGAGCTACTCCATTTCAGAACTTTGTGAATTATGTTAATATTTTGTAAGTGAAAAAACAATATAGAGATATCAAATGTCTTGCTTCATGAGGCTTCATCTAACAAATTTGATAGGGTAACAATTACTAACGTGAAGCACTAGAAGTTCTATCCACCCAAACTGAACTCTGATTTCTTGGTTTCTTCTCTGTACTCACCAGCTATGTTCTTTGGGCTTGTGTGCTATAGAAAAAAGAAAAATTTCTTTATGTACAAGAAAAAAGGGTCGGGAGAGATATGACACATTGGACAGGCCTGGGAAGGGTGGACTTCAGGGAGTTAGAAGAGAGGAGTATGGCATATGAAAGAGATTTCAGATTGTTTGCTCTTAGTTATGTAGCATCTTCTGAGAGTTTGAAAAACAAAATTAAGGCATTTACTGAATTTCATCCAATCTAACTGGCCATTGACTGAAAGATACAATATTACATATCACTAAGAAAAGTAAATGCTGTCCTTTAAACTGTGACACACTATTCACTGATTTTAAGAGATGTATGAATATGGGAAGATATGTGTCTTAGAGTCAAAACTCTTTAAGTTAACTGGAACTTGCTTTTTGATTGTTATATTGTGTTTGTTTCACAAGAACATCATTTTGGAAGTTGGCCACACAGAAAGTGGCCTCATTTTCTATATTCCATAACCTTTGGGAAATCTATTCTCTCAGAAGATGCAGAATTTCCATAAGAGTAGTACAATTACCTAAAGATATCCAGGAGGAGTTCTCAGGAAAAACAAAACATAATACTCCCTAAGAGGAGCAGCAATATTTCCTAAGGCACCACAGTCAGGACTCTGGAAAAGCAAGTGGACAGTACTTTGCCTAAGGGCGTGATGCAAGCTAGGTAGTGATGAGTGGGAATATTTTGAAGTTTGGGTCAGGGGGTCTATGGAGTGTGGGGGTGAAGCAGGAGGAAATGAGAGAAATATTGTTAAGGGCTATGCCTTGGATTCCTTAATACCATTCAAGAAAAGTAACTGAATTGTGGAATTCGTTAAAATTATTTTGTGTGT
Source organism: Phataginus tricuspis (assembly GCA_029783875.1). NCBI lineage: Eukaryota > Metazoa > Chordata > Mammalia > Pholidota > Manidae > Phataginus > Phataginus tricuspis. The sequence goes on along the minus strand of JAQQAC010009376.1, from coordinate 3,686,620 downwards.
GTTCTTGGACTGTGCTTCTTAAAATGGGATCTTGTTTTCTAGTTTTCTATTTTGAAATCATATTACAAAATATGCAACCTATTGCCTCCACCAATATATATATTTAATCTCAGAAATAGGATAGAGTGGTCACAGAATATACTCTTAGTTCTGGCTAGTCATCTTGAAAGTTTGCAAATACAGTTCCACCTAACAAAAAACAAAAACAAAAAGAAACACTCATTCTGGATTAATCAGAATTGAGGACAGGCTTGCCACAGTTAAAAATTTAACAAAAACTAAGGCAGACTTGGAAATGAGTTTCCGAAAAAAGAGGCAGAAAACAGAAAGTGAGATAATGAAATACAGGTTGCCAGATTAGGGTTTCAACCCCCAAACACATGGGCTCACGGACTCCACAATCAGGAAGACAAAGTGATAGAAGAGTAAATAATGTCTGGAGATCTCAAATCTGACTGTGATGTAGCTGAAAATCCCGAAAAAGAACATTGAGTTTGAAGTTAGATGGAACCAAGTTCCAATTCTGGCTCTACTGCTTATCAGCTATGTGACATGGGACAAGTCATAGAAGTATTCCTGGCCGCAGTGCCTTGCTTTGGTAATAGGGTAATGCTGCCCTCAGAGTGAGTTGGGAAGTATTCCCTCTGAATCCATATTTTAGAGATTGCACAGAATTGGCATAATTTCTTCCTTAGAGGTTATACAGAATTCACCAGGGAACCCATCTGGGCCCAGTGCTTTCTGTTATGGAAGGCTATTAATTGAAAACTCAATTTTCTTAGTAGTTATAGGTCTATTCAGATTGCCTATTTCTTCCTGTTTGATTCTTGGCAGATTGTGTCTTTCAAAGACTTGGTCCATTTCATACAAGTTATCAAAAATGTGGGCATGGAGTGGTTCAAAATGTTCCTTTTTCATCCTTTTGACATCCATGGAGTCTGTATCAATGTTCCTTCCTTCATTTCTGATGAGTAATTTGTCATCTTACTTTCTAGAAGAGGTTTATTGCTTTTATTGATCTTTTCATAGAACCAGCTTTTGGTTTTGTTGATTTTTCTACTGATTTCATTGATTTGAGTTCTAATTTTTATTATTGATTTTCTTCTTCTTATTTTGGATTTAATTTGCTCTTTTCTCTAGCATCCTAAGGTGGAAGCTTAGATTGTTAATTTTAGATCTTTCTCCCTTTTAAATATACATATTTCAATGCTATATATTTTGTTGTAAGTGGTGCTTTTTCTGCAAATTTTCAGTTCTACATTGTCCTTACTGATTTTCTGCCATCCGTATCTGTCCATTTCTGATAGGGGGATGTTGATGTCTCCAACTATTATAGTGGGTTTGCTTATTTGATTTCTTAGTGCTCTGTTTTTAGTTACATAACACACTTAAGATCATTATGTTTTCTTAGAAAACTGACCCCTTGATCATTATGTTTCTCTCTTTATCCCTGAGAAATTTCCTTACCCTGAAGTCTAAAGCAGCATTTCCTACACCTACTGATTAGTGCTAGCATGTAAAATTTTTTCATCCCTTTACTTTTAAACTACATGTGTCTTCATATTTAAAGTAGGTTTCTTGTAGATACCATATTGTTGGGTCTTGGTTTTTGATTGACTCATATCATTGACATGAAAATGATTAATAATCACTATCTACCACAGTTATTACCATTTTCTATTTTTTGTCATTCTTCTTCTTTTTTATTTTTGTCTAACACACATTTTCTACCTCTGTAGTTTTAATTGAAAATTTCATGTGGTACATTTTCTGCCTTTGTAGTTTTAATTGAACATTTCCTATGGTTCTATTTTCTATTTTTTTTCTCTTTGCTTAGTGGTTAAACTAAAATTTGCAATATACATTTACAACTAATTCAAGTCCACTTTCAAATAACATTATCCTGGTTCACAGGTAGTGCAAATACTTTAAAATTACAAATATATTCCTCATTCACATCCCTTGTAGCATTGCTATCCTTCATTTCACTTACACATAAGCATTCAAAAGTGTGCGTAGATCTATGCGTATGTTCGTAAGCATACATAATTGAATGCATTGTTGCTATTCTTAATGTGAACAAACTGTTACCTGTTAAATCAATTAAGAATTTGAAAAATAATAACCTTCACTTATTCTTCTCCAGTATTTTTCCTTTATATCTGAGTTTCCGATCTACATCAGTTTTATTGGCAACAAATTTCCTCAGTTCTTTGTTTGTCTAGGAGTCTTTATTTCTCCTTCACTTTTGGAGAATAATTTTGGAGGCTACAGAATAGGCTGGTGCTTTTTTTCTCTTCCTTTCAACATTTCAAATATTTCACTTCATTTTCTTGTTTGCATACATTCTGAGAAGTTAAACGTAATTCTTATATCTGCTTCTCTGTAGTTAAGATTTTCTTTTCTTCTAGCTTACTTCAGGACTTTTTTTTTACTCTTATCTTTGACTTTCTACAGTTTGAATATGATATGCCTAGGTGTAGTTTTTTTGTTTTGTTTTTTAAAATTTATCCTGCTTGGTATTGTCTGAGCCTCTTGGATCGGTGGTTAGGTATCTGACAGTTTTTAGAGGAAATTCTCAGTCAATCTGCTTCAAATTTTTCTGTTCCTTTTTTTTCTTTTTCTAGTATTCCCATTAAATACATGTTATACGTTTGATAGATATCTAATGGTTTTTGTATATTTATTCTGTTTCATTTTTTTCTTTCATTTTTTTTTCCCTTTCCATTTTGGAAGTTTCTATTGACACATCTTCAAGTTAAGAGAGTTTTTTTTTCTCAGCCACATCCAGTATACTAATATAATCTATCAAAGGCATTCTTAATTTCTGTTGTAGTTTTTGATCTCTACCATTTCTTCTTGATACTTTCTCAGAATTTTCACCTTTTTGTTTACACTGTCCACTTCTTTTTGTCTGTTGTATACTTTATCAATCAGAGTTCTTACCATATTAATTATAGCTTTTTAAATTCCTGGTCTGATAATTCCGTATTCCTTCCATATCTGAGTTGGATTTTGATACTTGCTTTACCATTCAAGAAAAACCCACTGAATCATCTTGATCTATTCTACATAGAAATAGATGACTCTTTCATATTTCTAATTTTATCTTATTTCAGCTGGATTTTGGGTAGATCTTCCAACTCATGCATACTTTCTTTTGCAGATACTTTTATATCATTTACATTTTTAATTTCAAAGACTACAGTTTTCATTTTTAATATATGAAATAGGTTTTTAGAAAAATATTATTTTATCAATTTGTGTTTTTTGTTCCATCATCTCTGCTTATTTTTAAAGAACAAAAATATAATTTTAGGCTCAAGATGGCAGTGTAAGTAGGGCAGCGGAAATCTCCCCCCAAAACCATATATATTCTGAAAATATAGCAAATACAACTATTCCTAAAAGAGAGAGCAGAAGATACAGTACACGAGCCAGGCTACAGCTACATCTGCGAGAACTCAGTGCCTCACGAAAAGGGTAAGATACAAAGCCGCGACCCAGTGGGACCCGAGCACTCCCCCACCCCAGCTCACCTGCAGGAGGAAAAGAATCAGAGTGGGGAGGGAGTGGAAGCACAGGACTGCTAAATAACCAGCCCTGGTGATCTGCACCGGGAGCACAGACACACATTGCATGGTGTACTGGAGATTAGAGAAACAGAGAAGTAAAATCCGAGATGGAGACTGCGAGCGGATCCCCAAAGCTGGCTCCCCTGGGACAAAAGAAAAGAGGGCACTTTAAAATTATTAAAGGGACAAGGGTTTAACAGGTGGACAAAATCGTCCCGGCACACTCAGCCCAGCAGGCTGGAATCTTGACGAACTTCAGGCGCCCTAACACCCTGGATGGCAACGCAGCTCCGAAGCCCCTCACGCCGATAAGCGGCCTGCTGTTCATTCCCTCCAGCTGGCACTGCAAGCAAACCAGCTGACTCTCCACTGCTGCAAACCAACTAGGGAGCAGCCCCACCCACAGCAACCACACAGAGTCTACTCCCAGTGAGCAGCTAACTGGGCCAGACCCAGAGGCTGCTACGAGCACGCAGCTCCCTGGCACAGACAGAGGAAGCCGGTGCAAAGACCGGAATGCACAAAGGGGTGAGGTTCTCACAGGACAATGCACATTGTGTGCCTGTGATGCCTGGCAGTGCCTTAGGCCAGCCCAAGGGCCGCCCCACCCTCGGCAGCTCAAGGAATTAACCCAGACACTGCTCCTTATCTGTGGGCAACAGGCACAGGCAGCGGCGAAGGGCAAGGTGACCAGCAAGCAGGAAAGAACTTTGTTCTCCCAGCTGACACATGCGCCACTTGGCGGCGATCACTTCTATTGCCATGAAAAGGCAAAAGAACATGGTCCAGTCCAAAATCACACAAACAACATCAGACTGGGGGCCTGGAGAGATAGATGTAACCAATAGTCCTAAAAAGAATTCAAAATAAAAGTCATAACCATGCTGATGGAGCTGCAGAGAAATATGAAAGAGCTAAGGGATGAAGTCCGGAGGGAGACAACAGAAATGAAACAATCAGCAGAAGGACTTAAGAGCAGACTGGATAAGGTGCAAGAGACTGTTAATGGAATAGGAATATGAGAACAAGAACACAGAGAAGATGAGGCAGAGAGAGATAAAAGGATCTCTAGGAATGAAAGGATATTAAGAGAACTGTGGGACCAATTCAAACGGAACAATATTCGCATAATAGGGATACCTAAAGAAGAACAGAGAGAAGAAGGGATAGAAAGTGTCTTTGAAGAAATAATTGCTGAAAAATTTCCCAAGTTGGGGAAGGAAATAGTCTCTCAGACCATGGAAGCCCACAGATTTCCCAACACAAAGGACCCAAGGAGGAAAATCCCAAGACATATAATAATTAAAATGGCAAGATCAAAGACAAGGACAAGGTATTAAAGACAGCCAGAGAGAGAAAAAAAGATCACCTACAAAATGAAAACCCATCAGGCTATCATCAGACGTCTCAACAGAAACCTTGCAGGCCAGAAGAGAATGGAATGACACATTTACTGCAATGAAACAGAAGGGCTTTGAACCAGGAATACTGTATCCAGCAAGATAATCATTTAAATTTGAAGGAGGGATTAAACAATTTCCAGATAATCAAAAGTTGAGGGAATTTGCCTCCCACAAACCATGTCTACAGGGTATTTCAAAGGGACTGCTCTAAATAGAAGTACTCCTAAGGCTAAATAGATTTCACCAGAAAAAACACAGAAGAGAACAGAATAAAACACCTAACATAAAAAGAAGGGAGGAGGAAGAATAACAAGGGAGAGAAAGAAGAATCATCAGACTGTGTTTACAACAGTATAATGACTGAATTAAAGTTAGACAGTTAGATAGAAAAGAATCTACTATTGAACCTTTGGTAACCACGAATCCAAAGTCTATAATGGCAAAAAGTACATATCTATCAATAATCACCCTAAATGTAAATGGACTGAATGCACCAGTCAAAAAACACAGAGTAATAGAATGGATAAAAAAGCAAGACCCATCTATACACTGCTTACAAGAGACTCACCTCAAACCCAAAGACACACAGACTAAAAGTGAAGGGATGGAAAAAGATATTTCATGCAAACAGCAAAGAGAAAAAAGCAGGTGTTGCAGTACTTGTTTCAAACAAAATAGACTTCAAAACGAAGAAAGTAGCAAGAGATAAAGAAGGACATTACGTAATGATAAAGGGGTCAGTCCAACAAGAAGATATAACCATTATAAATATATATGCACCCAACACAGGAGCCCCAGCATATGTGAAACAAATACTAACAGAATTAAAGGAGGAAATAGAAAGCAATGCATTCATTTTGGGAGACTTCAACACACCACTCAGTCCAAAGGACCGATCAACCAGACAGAAAATAAGTAAGGACACAGAGGCACTAAACAACACACTAGAACAGATGACCTAACAGACATCTACAGAACTCTGCACCCAAAAGCAGCAGGATACACATTCCTCTCAAGTGCACATGGAACATTTTCCAGAATAGACCACATACTAGGCCACAAAAAGAGCCTCAGTAAATTCAAAAATAGTGAAATTCTACCAACCAAGATCCTTCTCAGATCAGAAAGGAATAAAACTAGAAATAAATTGTACAAAAAAAACAAAAAGGCTCACAAACACATGGAGGCTTAACAACATGCTCCTAAATAATCAATGGATCAATGACCAAATGAAAACAGAAATCAAGGAATATATGGAGACAAATGACAACAACAACACAAAGCCCCAACTTTTGTGGAATGCAGTTAAGGCAGTTCTAAGAGGAAAGTATATAGCAATCCAGGCCTATTTAAAGAAGGAAGAACAATCCCAAATGAATAGTCTAAAGTCACAATTATTGAAACTGGAAAAAGAAGAACAATGAGGCCCAAAGTCAGTAGAAGGAGGGACATAATAAAGATCAGAGAAGAAATAAGTAAAATTGAGAAGAATAAAACAATAGAAAAAAATCAATGAAACCAAGAGCTGGTTCTTTGAGAAAATAAAGAAAATAGGTAAACCCTTAGCCAGACCTTTTAAGAGAAAAAGAGAATCTACACACATAAACAGAATCAGACATGAGAAAGGAAAAATCACGATGGACACCACAGAAATACAGCGAATTATTAGAGATTACTATGAAAATCTATACGCTATGAAGCTGCACCCCCAGGCCAGATGTATTCACTGTTGAATTATCTCAGACATTTAGAAAAGAAAGAACACCCATTCTCCTTAAAGTTTTCCAAAAAATAGAGGAAGAGGGAATACTTCTAAACTCATTCTATGAAGCCAGCATCACTCTAATACCAAAACCAGGCAAAGACCCCACAAAAAAAAGAAAATTACAGACCAATATCCCTGATGAACGTAGATGCAAAAATACTCAACAAAATATTCACAAACCGAATTCAAAAACACATCAAGAGAATCACACACCATGATCAATTGGGATTCATCTCAGGGATGCAAGGATGGTACCACATTCAAAAATCTATCAACATCATCCACCACATCAACAAAAAGAAGAACAAAAACCACATGATCATCTCCATAGATGCTGAAAAAGCATTCAACAAATTCAACAACCATTCATGATAAAAACACTCAACAAAATGGGTATAGAGGGCAAGTACCTCAACATAATAAATGCCATATATGACAAACCAACAGCCAACATTATACTTAACAGCGAGAAGCTGAAAGCTTTTCCCTATGACCTGGAACAAGACAAGGATGCCCACTCTCCCCACTGTTATTCAACATAGTTCTGGAAGTCCTAACCACGGCAATCAGACAAAACAAAAGGCACCCAGATTGGTAAGGAAGAAGTTCTTACTTCTATTTGCCAATGACATGATATTGTAAATAAAAAACCCTAAAGACTCCACTCCAAAACTACTAGAACTAATATCTGAATTCAGCAAAGTTGCAGGATACAAAATTATTACACAGAAATCTGTTGCTTTCCTATACACTAACAATGAATTAGCAGAAAGAGAAATCAGGAAAACAATTCCATTCACAATCGCATCCAAAAGAATAAAATACCTAGGAATAAACCTAACCAAGGAAGTGAAAGACCTATACCCTGAAAACTACAAGACACTCTTAAGAGAAATTAAAGAGCACACTAATAAATAGAAATTCATCCCATGTTCTTGGGTAGGAAGAATTAATATTGTTAAAATGGCCATCCTGCCAAAGCAATCTACAGATTCAGTGCAATCCCTATCAAAATATGACCAGCATTCTTCAATGAACTGGAACGAATAGTCCTAAAATTCATATGGAACCACAAAGGACCCTGAATAGCCAAATCAATCCTGAGAAGGAAGAATAAAACAGGATCAGGAAGAACAAAACAGGGGGGATTACGCTCTCTGAGTTAAAGCTCTACTACAAAGCCACAGTAATTAAGACAATTTGGTACTGGCACAAGAACAGACCCACAGACCAGTGGAACAGAATAGAGAGTCCAGCTATTACTCCAAGTATATATGATCAATTAATATACGATAAAGGAGCCATGGATATACAATGGGGAAATGACAGCCTCTTCAACAGCTGGTGTTGGCAAAACGGGACAGCTACCTGTAAGAGAATGAAACTGGATTACTATCTAACTCCATACACAAAAGTAAACTCAAAATGGATCAAAGACATGAATATAAGTCATGAAACCATAAAACTCTTAGAAAAACACATAGGCAAAAATCTTGGACATAAACATGAGCAACTTCTTAATGAACATATCTTCCCAGGCAAGGGAAACAAAAGCAAAAATGAACAAGTGGGACTATATCAAGCTTAAAAGCTTCTGTACAGCAAAGGACAGCATCAAAAGAACAAAAAGACATCCTACAGTATGGGAGAATATATTCATAAATGACATTTCCGATGAAGAGTTGACATCCAAAATATATAAAGAGCTCACACATGTCAACAAACAAAAAGCAAATAATCCAATTAAGAAATGTGCAGAGGACATGAATAGACACTTCTCTGAAGAAGAAATTCAGATGGCCAACAGGCACATGAAAAGATGCTCCACATCGCTAATTGTCAGAGAAATGCAAATTAAAACCACAGTGAGATATCACCTCACACCAGTTAGGATGGCCAACATCCAAAAGGCAAACAACCAAAATGCTGGCAAGGATTGGAGAAAGGGGAACCCTCCTACACTGCTGGTGGGAATGTAAATTAGTTCAACCATTGTGGAAAGCAGTATGGAGGTTCCTCAAAAAACTCAAAATAGAAATACCATTTGAACCAGGAATTCCACTCCTAGGAATTTACCCTAAGAATGCAGGAGCCCAGTTTCAAAAAGACATATGCACCCCTATGTTTATCACAGCACTATTTATGATAGCCAAGAAATGGAAGCAAAGCAACCTAAGTGTCCATCAGTAGATGAATGGATAAAGAAGAGGTGGTACATATACACAATGGAATATTATTCAGCCATAAGAAGAAAACAAATCCTACCATTTGCAACAACATGGATGGAGCTAGAGGGTGTTATGCTCAGTGAAATAAGCCAGGTGGAGAAAGACAAGTACCAAATGATCTCACTCATCTGTGGAGTATAAGAACAAAGTGAAAACTGAAGGAACAAAACAGCAGCAGATTCAGAGAACCCAAGAATTGACTAACAGTTCCCAAAGGGAAAGGGACTGGGGAGGATGGGTGGGAAGGGAGGGATAAGGGTGAAAAAGGGGTATTACGATTAGCACACATAATGTAGAGGGGTGGGCACAGGAAAGGGAGTACAACACAGAGTAGACAAGTAGTGATTCTATAGCATCTCACTACACTGATGGACAGTGACTGTAATGGGGTATGTGGTGTGGACTCGATAATGGGGGGAGTCTAGTAACCATAATGTTGCTTATGTAATTGTACATTAATGATACCAAAAAATATATATAAATTATTTTATACATAATTATTTATTTTAAAGAATTATTTTGTTTATCACTTTGAGCATTAAATCATATTTAAAGTTTTTTTCAAATTCTGCAAAAAATATACTGTATCTGAAATTAAATCTATATCTAAGATTCATTCTGTAATGTTATACTTTTTCAATTATTTGACATTTTATCTTAATGACTCATTTTAAATGGACAACTTAATGTTTTGAGTTGTGTTTGTTTTATTTCACTTCCTTTTCTTTTCTAAAATTTTGGACATTTTCTCCATCTGATTTCTTGTAGTCCCCAGACAAGAACTAGGTTTTGTCCTTCTCTACAACGATACTGGGATAGTTACACATAATCCCACATAGTTATTTTGTCCCACTTTCTTATTACTGGAATTCATGTGTCTTCCAGGCTACCAAGGCCCAGAGTTTGCTATGAAGTCATGGGCCCATGCATGGTAGGTATTCCAGCCTTTATTGGGTATTGTTATGGAATGTGGCCTTAAGTATAGGTCTTCATATAGTTTGCTATCTTGCATGTAATGCTCAAGCTTTGCTCCCCAATGGGAGCTGCTTCTGCCTGTTGCTCTTATAGCTTTCAGTTTCCTGCACTCTTTGCATGCACAGAAATGCCTGTCTTCTTTATGAGGCTAGAGATATCCTCTGACTAACTCATTTAGATTGTACCTATTATTGTTCTACATTTATATTGTTTGGAAGAAAGAGTATGCCAAAGCATAAAAGCATAAATTTATTATGCCATATTTACAAGAAATATTTTTTACTAATTTATTAATCTCACAATATTCCCTACCTCTAAAAGTTTTCTAAGCTGATAAATTGACTGATCTAACCTTCCTTGCCACAAATTCACAAATTTTCCTTTTTATGGTTACCTCACTAACACCCATGTCCTTTCAAAAAGAATCTATTATCAATAAAAGAATTATAAATGTCTTATTAGATGTTAACCAGCTCTCTGATTTCTTTAGAAAATATAATAAAGCCAAAAAAAAAAGAAGAAAGCTCCAATTTTTGAATGCAGCAATTCTGAAGAACCATCCAGCTTGTTAAAATGGGATCATAGCATTGCTATTCATTTTCCAGACTTCCAACTTTTATTGTCATCATCCTCATTAAATAGCATATAATTAAGTGTTCCTTTGGTATTTGGCACTGTTCTAGGTGTTTTAGTATTTAGCTAAGGAATTAATGAACAGTGGAAGCAAATCAGTACATGAGGCTTTTATCTCTCCAACAAATAGCCAAAATACACCCAGGGCAGCTTTTTGGAATTCAGACAGCCCAATACAATATAAAATATTGTTAGCACCATCACCTCTGCGGTAATTATTGTAGTATCATAATAGTGCATTCTACAGTGTTAGATTGATCATTTATTGAATAAGTAGTTCAACAAATGCTTAGTGATCACCTGTCTGGGGACAGCACTCTACCATATGGAGAGACAAATTATCCCATATCAATGTCTCTGATATATGTCTTTGCAGTCACTCTTAATATTATACCTAGCTTATGTTAAGTGCTTAGTGAATATTTGTTAAAATTAATGAGTGAATAGGTGACTAAAATTAAATGCCTTTAGAGGAGAAAAGTGATACAATTATAATATGTAGCTTTGTTCTTCTAATACAATTATATTAACGTCTTAAGTTTTTAGCATAAAGTCATCATATGCCCACTGGGATAAACTAACCTAGCTATTCATCGTCCCATATGGCCCAGCCTTTTTATTGATCACCAAATTCACTTTCTATTTTCCTATGATGCACAGTGCAACCACATTCCTAAGCCTCTTGTGCTCGTAGGGAGTTGCAACTAAAGCAACATGAGCAGAAATGATGTGGTGTGCAGAAGTGGCCAATCACACAAGATTCATTATGTCTTTTTCTTTTTCCAGTCACCTAGAATAGTAAAAAGGTGTTCCAGGGAACCATTCATTGAAGAAGATGGAACCACAAGTTAGAGTGAGAGGGTTCCCCAAAATCACTACTTGGAGAGGAACCATTCATGTGGAAAGGCTCACATTGGCCTGTTTAGTGCACCAGAAACAGATTTTTTAGGGTGGGAAGCAACTGAGATTTTAGACTTGGTCTGCTATAGCTATTAGTGATACTTTAATGAATCAGCTTGTTTCTCAAGAACAAGCTCATATGGCAGTGTAAGAATTGAACCTTATGATTTCTTCATTATTGCAAGTAGATATACTATTGCACAGTTTAGTAAATAATGAATTTTGAATATATTTTTTCTTATAATCTACCTACCAGAGAGTGAATTCAAAAGAAACTTCAGAGGAAGGGTGCAAAAAGAGAAGAGTGATTTGACAGTTTTATCAAGTTACATGGACTGGTGATTATATACTGTAGTTTTTTAAAAAAATAAAACAAAGCATTACTGACCTGTCATAGGGAAGACTGTGGCATTATAACAGTGCTTGCCACCAAAGCAAAGCTGAGGACATTTTAGTGCATTAAGTTACCATTCATTAAGACAATGAATATGTCATCATACATTTATCCAGACCCATGGAACACCAAGAGTGAATCCTAAGGTAAGCTATGGATGTTGGTTTTTACATGTGTCAATTTAGGTTCATCCGTTGTTAAAATGTTCCATTCTGGTGAGTGATATTGATAAGAGAGGAGGCTATGCATGTCTATGGGCACGGGGCATAGGCTATCTCTGTAACTTCCTATCAATTTTGTTATAAACCTAAGAGTGCTCTAAAAAACAATTTCTTTAAAAAAAAAAACAAGCAAAAAGATAGAGGGAAGTATTTTCTGTGTTGATTTATTTCCATATTAACAAGATGAATAAGAGAGTGGACTGAATCTACTTTAAAGAAATCTAATCTTAGGGGCTTAAAGATGGCAGCATGTGAAGTGAGACAGAAACCTCCTCCCAAAACCACATATAATATGAAAATATAGCAAATACAACTAATCCTGAAAGAGCGACAGGAAAGAAGACTGCCACAGACTGTCTACATCTGAGGAAAAGAGAAGGCCTTATGGAAAAGGGTAAAGTAGCAAAGCCATGATCTGGCAGGACCCAAGCCATCATTCCCCCACCCCAGCTCATTGGAGGGAGGAAGAGAAACAGAGCAGGGAGGGGGCGGAGGCCTAGAACTGCTGAACACTCAGCCCTGGAAATCTGCTCTGCATGAACCTACATTACATGGTGCTCTGGAGATTAGTGGGATTGGAAGTCAAAACAGGCAGAATATTTGGAGAGACAGAGATTCCAGCCACTTGTGAAGAACAAATACCCACAACAGGACGCTCTGGGACAAAAGAAAGGTGGGCACTCTGACAGACCTCCCAACAGTGAGAGGACTGCTAAAGAGGCAAGGATTGCACAGAGCTTGCTACTCAGGTGAAAGACAGGTAGATAAAATTGTCTGAGTGCACTTGGCCCACCAGGTTGGGAACTTTTGGGAGCTTCGGGCACTTCACCTCTCTGGCTGGCAATACAGCCCCAAGGCTCCCCAAGATACGCAGCCTGCCACTCATTCCTCCCAGCCGGCACTGGCTCACAAACCTGCTACCAGGCTATTGTGCCAGGCCAGTCAGAGGGCAGCCCCACATATGGCAACTACAGGGGCATAGAATAGAGGTTCCTCCCTGTGCACTTGGCCCACTGTCCCTGACAGTGGAGGAAGGCACTGCAGCCAGGAGAAGAAAAAGAGCTTTTTTCTCAGCAGGCATGAGACAGAAAATAAGTAAGGAGACAGGCACTGAACAACACATTAGAACAAATGGACCTAACAGACATTTACAGAACACTCTACCCAAAAGCAGCAGGATACATAGTCTTCTCAAGTGCACATGGAACACTTTCCAGAACAGATCACATACTAGGCACCAAAAAGAGCCTCAGTAAATTCAGAAGGATTGAAATTGTGCCAACCAGCTTCTCAGATCACAAAAGTATGAAATTAGAAATAAATTATGCAAAGAAAACAAAAAAGCCCACAAACACAGGGAGGCTTAACAACGTACTCCTAAATAATCAATGGATCAATGACCAAATGAAAACAGGTCAAGCAATATATGGAGACAAATGAAAACAAAAAACTCAACACACCAAAATCTGTGGGATGCAGTGAAGGCAGTTCTAAGAGGAAAGTATATTAAAATACAGGCCTATCTCAAGAAAGAAGAACAATTATAAATATAAAGTCTAAACTCACAATTAATGAAACTAGAAAAAGAAGAAAAAATGAGGCCCAAAGTCAGTGAAGGAGCGATATAATAAAGATCAGAGCACAGAGCAGAAATAAATAAAATAGAGAAAAATAAGACAATTGAGAAGGAATCAGTGAAACAAGCAGCTGGTTCTTTGAGAAAATAAACAAAACAGATAAGGCCCTAGTCAGACTTATCAAGAAGAAAAGAGAGTGTACACACATCAACAGAATCAGAAATGAGAAAGGAAAAATCACTACAGCCACCAAAAAAAATACAAAGAATTATTAGAGAATACTATGAAAAATTACCTGCTAACAAATTGGATAACCTAGAAGAAATGGACAACTTTCTAGAAAAATACAACCTTCCAAGACTGAACAGGAAGAAACAGAAAATATGAACAGACCAATTACCAGCAATGAAATTGAATTGATAATCAAAAATTACCTAAGAACAAAACATCTGAACCAGATGGCCGCACTGTTGAATTTTATAAAAAATTTAGAGAAGACCTAATACCCATCCTCCTTAAAGTTTTCCAAAAAGTAGAAGAGGAGGGAATACTTCCAAACTCATTCAAGGAGGCTAAAATCAATTTAATACCAAAACCAGGCAAAGACATCACAAAAAAAGAAATTAAAGACCAATATCCCTGATGAACATAGATGCAAAAATACTCAACAAAATATTAGCAACCAATTTCAAAAATACACAAAAAATATCATCCATCACGATCAAGTAGGATTTTTTCCAATGATGCAAAGATGGTCTAATATTTGAAAATCCATCAAAATCATACACCACATTCACAAAAAGGACAAAATTCACATGATCATCTAGAAGGATGCTGAAAAAGCATTTGAAAAATTCAACATCCATTCATGATAAAAATTCTCAACCAAATGGGTACAGAGTGCTATAGAGGGCAAGTACCTGAACATAATTAAGGCCATAGATGAAAAATCCAGGGCCAACATCATATTAACAGTGAAAAGCTGAAAGCTTTTCCTTTAAGATTGGGAACAAGACAAGGATGCCCACTCTCCCAACTTTTATTCAACATACTACTGTAGCTCCTAGCCACAGCAATCAGACAACACAAAGTAATAGAAGGCATCAAGAAAAAATAAAAGGAAGAAGTTAAACCATTACTGTCTTAAGATGACATGATATTGTACATAAAAATCCCTAAAGAATCTATCCCAAAACTACTAGAACTAATAACTAAATTCAGCAAAGTTGCAGAATACAAAATTAATACACAGAAATCTGTTGCATTCCTATATACTAACAGTGAACTGGCAGAAAGAGAAATCAAGAAAACAATTTAATTCACAATTGCATCAAAAAGAAAAAATACCTAGGAATAAACCTAACCAAGGAGGTAAAATACCTATACCCTGGAAACTACTCATGGAAGAAATTAAAGAAAACACCAATAAATGGGAATACATCCATTGCTCATGGATAGGAAGAATTAATATTGTCAAAATGGCCATCCTGACTAAAGCAATCTACAGATTCAATGCAATACCTATCAAAATACAGACAGCATTACTCAATGAACTAGTATAAATGGTTCTAAAATTCATGTGGAACCACAAAGACCCTGAATAGCCAAAGCAAACCTGAGAAGGGAGAATAAAGCTGGGGGATGACGCTCCTTGATTTCAAGGTCTACTACAAAGCCGCAGGAATCAAGACAATTTGGTACTGGCACAATATTAGACCCATAGATCAACGGAAAAGAATAGAGAGCCCAGATATAAACCCAAGCATATACGGACAATTAATATACGATAAAGGAGCCATGGATATACAATGGGGAAATGACAGCCTCTTCAACAGCTGGTGTTGGCAAAAATGAACAGGTACATGTAAGGGAATGCAACTGGATTATTATCCTACTCCATACTCATAAGTAAACTTTAAATGGATCAAAGACCTGAATGTAAGTCATAAAACCATAAAATTCTTAGAATATAAGAGTTTTATATGATTTACATATATATTTATATATATCATGTAAGGCAAAAATCTCCTGAGTCTAAATATGAGCAACTTTTTTCTAAACATGTCTCCTCGGGCAAAGGAAACAAAAGCAAAACTGAACAAATGGGACAACATCCCAATAAAAAGCTCTGTACATCAGTAGAACAAAAAGGCATCCTATAATATTGGAGAATATATCTGTAAACAACACATCCAACAAGGGGTTAACTTACAAAATATATAAAGAACTTACTTGTGTCAACATGCAAAAAGCAAATAACCCAATTAAAATATGGGTGGAGGATCTGAACAGACACTTCTACAAAGAAGATATTCAGATGTCCAACAGGCACATGAAAAGATGCTCCACATCGCTAATCATCACAGAAATGCAAATTAAAACCATAATGAGATATCACCTCACATCAGTTAGGATGGCCAACATCCAAAAGACAAGCAACAATAAATGCTGGCAAGGATGTGGAGAAAGGGGAACCCTCCTACACTGCTGGTGGGAATGTAAATTAGTTCAACCATTGTGGAAAACAATATGGAGGTTCCTCAAAAAACTAAAAATAGAAATACTATTTGACCCAGGAATTCCACTCCTAAGAATTTAACCTAAGTAAATAAGATCCCTGATTCAAGAAGACATACACACCCCTATGTTTATCACAGCACTATTTACAATAGCCAAGATATGGAAGTAACCTAAGTGTCCATCAGAAAATGAATGGATAAAGAAGATGTGGTACATGTACACAATGGAATATCATTCAGTCATAAGAAGAAAACAAATTCTACCATTTGCAACAACATGGATGGAGCTAGAGGGTACTATGCTCAGTGAAAAAAGCCAGGCAGAGAAAAACAAGTACCAAATGATTTCATTCATTTGTGATGTATAACAACAAAACTGAAGGAACAAAAGAGTAGCAGACTCACAGACTTCAAGATGGGATTAGCGGTTTGCAAAGGAGAGAGTTGGGGGAGGTCAGGTGGGGATGGAGGGAAAAGGGGATTGAGGGGCATTATGATTGGCACACATGGTGTGTGTGTGGCTGGGTCATGGGGAAGACAGTGTAGCACAGAGAAGACAAGTAGTGAGTCTGTGACATCTTACTATGCTGATGGACAGTGACTGCAATGGGGTGTGTGGGGGCTTGATAATATGGGTGATTGTAGTAAACACAATGTTGCTCAGGTGACACCTCCATAAGAATGAATATCCATGATATCATAATGAAAAAAAGAAACAAAAGAAAGAGAAAGAAAGAAGAAAGAAAGAAAGAAACAAAGGAAGGAAGAAAGAAAGAAAGAAAGATAGGAAGGAAGGAAGGAAGGAAGGAAGGAAGGAAGGAAGGAAGGAAGGAAGAAGGAAGGAAGGAAGGAAGGAAGGAAGGAAGGAAGGAAGAGAGAGAGAGAGAAAGAAAGAAAAAAAGAAAGGAAGAAAGAGAGAGAGAGAAAGAAAGAAAAAGAGAAAGAAAAAGAAAGAAATAAATAAAGAAAAAGAAAGCAAGAGAGAAAGAAAGAAAGAAAAAGAAAGAAGAAGGAAAGAAAAATCTAATCGTAACCTTTTTTATGCATTGATTGCTCTCAAAAACAGAAAGACAAGAGGGTAACAATTTCATTGTTGTTTTAAAAACTGTTCCAAAATAGTTTTACTTTGTTTCTGTTTTGGAGAAGGAAGCACTGAAGAAAGCTTTGGAGTCTGTGATGGGTGGGATGTCGTAGGTATAAGCATTTCTCTTTAAATGGGTTGGCTGCTGGTACTTTCTCTCGGATTATTAGTTGCATTAAAACACTTTATGCTGAAGATGGAAAGAAAGAGAGCCTCACTGACACTAAGAAGGAAAGAATGGAAGCCAACTCACTCCTGAAAAGGGAAAGGTGTGGTGGACCTTAACATTTTTGTAGATCAAATTTGTGCGACAGTGTGACATATTGTTTACTGTGCAACCACTTCCCACCTCCCTTGGTGTTTGTTGCTTGACTGAAATCAGTATATTTTTGCTTGCATCAAACATTCGATGCGGCTGCAGGAATGACTGTGGCTGCTCCCTTAGGTGACCACAACCATAATGCATTCATGTAGCTTCAGGACACAGGGACTGAAGCATACATACAGTAGGCTTTGAGGGTGAGTTTGTCTGGACCTTAGTCTCAGCATTCCCAAAGATGACAGGAATTATTAGCTGATGAGGATAAGACTAGTGCAGAGAAGAAATCTAGCTAGAAGTTACCAAACATGTCCTCCTGAAATGCCGTTGCTCCTTTCTTCTTGTAGAGAAATCTTTCCTTTTAAAGGCCTCCAAAAATACCCCCTCTGTGAAGCCCTCCTATATTTCCCCAGGCAAAAGTCCTTACTCCTTCTATTCTCTCTCCTATACTACCAAAGCTACAGTTTAAAAATTGTTATATAACATAGATTTTAATAAAACATATGATTATATTTTGTAGTCCTAATTAAATATACAATTCTTAAGAGCATATAGTTCAGAAAAGCTTCTCCAGCTATTGTCCTTAGACTGGTGACTATGCCTGACCGGCTATTGCCGTTCAGTTAACATTAACAGTTATATCATTTTCCTACACCTGCCTAACTTCACAGCTTACAGCTAGGAATATCAAGGATTTCACTGGTAAAATGGGACAAAATTATCTTTCCTACTTACCTTATTGAGTTGTGGTAAAAATGGAGTGAAATGTCTATTCCTGATTGAAATTACAGAAAATGTTAATTCAAAAATCACTCTGCCTTTAAGAATCACTAACCCATGAATGTACAATGGGGAAATGACAGCCTCTTCAACAGCTGGTGTTGGCAAAACTGGACAGCTACATGCAAGAGAATGAAACTGGATTATTGTCTAACTCCATACATAAAAGTAATCTCAAAATGGATAAAGGACCTGAATGTAAGTCATGAAACCATAAACCTCTTAGAAGAAAACATAGGCAAAACTCTCTTGAATGTAAACATGAGCAACTTTTTCACGAACATGTCTCCCCAGGAAAGGGAAACAAAAGCAAAAATGAACAAGTGGGACCATATCAAACTAAAAAGCTTCTGTGCAGCAAAGGACACCATCAGTAGAACAAAAAGGAATCCTACAGTATATATTCATGAATGACTTATATGATAAGGGGTTGGCATCCAAAATATAATAAGGAGCTCACATGCCTCAACAAACAAAAGCAAATATTCCAAATAAAAAATGGGCAGAGGATCTGAACAGACACTTCTCCAAAGAAGAAGTTCAGATGGCCAACAGGCACATGAAAAGATGCTCCACATCACCAATCATCAGGGAAATGCAAATCAAAACCACAATGAGATATCACCTCACACCAGTTAGGATGGCCAACATCCAAAAGACAAACAATAACAAATGCTGGCAAGGATGTGGAGAAAGGGGAACCCTCCTACACTGCTGGTGGGAATGTATATTAGTTCAACCACTGTGGAAAGCAGTATGGAGGTTCCTCAAAGAACTAAAAATAGAAATACCATTTGACCCAGGAATCCCACTCCTAGGAATTTACCCTAAGAACGCAGCAGCCCAGTTTCAAAAAGACAGATGCACCCCTATGTTTATTGCAGCACTATTTACAATAGCCAAGATACAGAAGCAACCTCAGTGTCCATTAGTAGATGAATGGATAAAGAAGATATGGTACATATACACAATGGAGTATTATTCAGCCATAAGAAGAAAACAAATCCTACCATTTGCAACAACATGGATGGAGCTAGAGGGTATTATGCTCAGTGAAATAAGTCAGGCAGAGAAAGACAAGTACCAAATGATTTCACTCATTTGTGGAGTATAAGAACAAAGCAAAAACTGAAGGAACAAAACAGCAGCAGACTCACAGAACCCAAGAATGGACTAACAGTTACCAAACGGGAGGGGTTGGGGAGGGTGGGGGGGAAGGGAGGGAGAAGGGGATCAAGGGGCATTATGATTAGCACACATCATGTAGGGGGGGCACAGAGAAGACAAGTAGTGGCTGTATATCATCTTACTTCGCTGATGGACAGTGACTATGATGGGGTATGTGGTGGGGACTTGATAATAGGGGGAATCTAGTAGCCACAATGCTGCTCATGTGATTGTACATTAATGATACCATAACAATAAAAAAATAAAAATAAATTTAAAAAAATCAGTAACTTAAGTAAAGTATTGCTAAATCACGCAATGATAATAGCACTCACATGCTTACCATGTGACAGGCATCCTAAAGACTTCCTATTTTAACCCACCTAAGCCTCACCATGACTTTGAAACAGTTTCTATTATCACTTCCATTTTGTACCTTAGAAAACTGCAACATAAAGATGCAAGCCACCCGCTTAGACTAGTAAACCATGAGAGTCACTCCAGGCATCTAGCATTAGACACCCAGCGCTTAGTCACCATGACACAACATCCTTCTGTCAGCCTAATGGGGTGGAGGGAAGGTGATCCTGCTTCCAGGCAGTAATGCTCAGAGAGCTGAACATCACCATCAAATGGGGCTCCTGAGGGACCAGCCAATTCTGCCTCCAAAACTCAGGAAATCAGGAATGTACATTGCCATCCCCAAGGGCATGATTTGTATCAACACATAAGGGACAATTCAGATAACTATCAGAAAAACGGACTTAACTTTGCATGAGAGAGAGAGGGGGCTGGCAGAGGCCTCTAGGGCAGGAGCTGTGTGAGTCACTGCAAGTAAAAAACTAGCAGAGGTGAGTCAGGGCCTCCTTGAAGAATCTGTCGGGACTGTAAGTGACACCAAGAAGCCCGAGTCTGTTTGTGTTGCCACAGCAAGTTGGATAGATTTTTAAATTGCAGTTTGTTTTGCAGAAAAGATGTATAATCATAGAATACTAATGCTGGTAGTGACCCAAGCTTCTAGGCGAGCAGCTTCATCAGAAAGAGTGCATGCCTGGAGGGACAAGGCATCTTTTCATATAAATGCAGGCTTTCATTTATAAAATAACAGCATGTGGTGGAAATTTACAGTCTCTTAGGCCTCACCACTTTGAAAACTTTGTAGGGTGCAAATTAACTGCAACATACTTTCTCTTATGTGCTGTCATGGAAATGGCCACTTGATGCATGTTCAGCAAATCTGGCTTTTTTAATTAAATAATTACAAACATTGGGAGCAGATATGGGGGAATACAGGCCGCTGTTTTCAGTGGAGTGATAGAGGGTAGGGAAAGGGGAGATAGAAAGGGGATTTGGCGTCAGAGTGACAACTTTTACCCCAGAAATACTGCCATGGTTCTATCTTTGTAATTTCTCTGTGGAGCTAATGTGGATTAGGGATAAAAATATCCTATGCCATATGTGCGAGACATGCTGTATTTTAGAAATCTTAAATGATATAGGTTTGCTTGTCAAATGAGTGATAGAAGGATTTCTAATTGGCACAAGAAAGCAGTCTTTTCCTCAAATTTTCTCCTCCGGCTTGAACACATATGCTCAGAACTAGTCACATGTGTCTTATGCCTTTCTCTGCCCTAGCAATTTTTGAGACTTTGAGTTTTGTGCTTGGATGAGGAACAGTCCTTGTTCCTAATCAGCTTGGCAGTGGAGTCCAGCCGCCATCCTGTGAAAGCAAAACCAGAGCAGTCTCACTGCCTTTGTCCCTCTCCTCCTGGAAGATAATCAACCAAAGCCGATCAGGAGCTTCTTACAGTGACATCAGGAGCTTACGTCATAATCACGGATAAAGCAAAGTAATAAAAATGGAGAGGATTTTCTGCAGGGATAACAAAAAGAGAAGGAATTTCTAAAGATGATGGCAAGTTTCCCTGTCAAAGCTAAATGAATCATTGCCTGAGTCCATAACATTGACTACTTACAGATGGGCAAAGACAGTTCTAAAATGGAAACCTACAATGTTTACCTGGTTTTAGTTAATAGACAATACTTCCCTGAAGGAGGAAGCCTCCTAGAAAGAGAATGTGTTTATAATTCACAGGAAAGAAATGAATGTCAAAAAAATACTATTTAGACATGATGTTTTCAACATCAAACCAAGTCTCATCTCAGAATCATGAAGAGGTTCTCAACGACATCGCATGGTAGAGGTCACTTCCTGGAACTCAAAGATGAGGCATTTTAGTACCATACAACCTTATAGACTATTTTGTTCAATATTCTATCATTCATAGTGGTAAAGTAACTTGCCCAAGGCCGTATATTTAGGAAATGACAGAAATAAGAGAACTGTCATTCCATGACTTTGGTCCTGGGTCTTTGAACAACACACTTCTGCCTTTTGGTCAAATTGAAAATCCAAAGCCAAGACATAATTGTCTCAAAGAAATCATCATTGACTTAGTGACAGGTGTGTAAACTATATTTTATGTCATTTTAGAAGCAGGATGTGAGGACTGCCCTCTTCAGATACCCCTGTAAATTTTGCCTCGTGTCCCAGAATCACTGTGACTTGCCTCTAGGATGTTTTCATGTTTTCTGACCCTTTTAGAGACACCAGGAAATATATTTAATTCCCTAAGGTGAATGGTAACAATCCCAGACATTAACATTTGTCACGCAGCCCAAGGCATGTCAGACGCACATACCATAGTTCATGCAGAATTCATCATTTCAGCAAGAAATTGCCATAAATCAGTGTATGCTGAAATGGTGATTTACTCAGTAGGACCTCTACATCTCATAAAATATGTGGTTTGATTGGCTAGAAAGTGGTGCCTGCAGAACAATCCACATGCACTGAGAATAAGACTCAGAATTGATGTGTCTTTTGTATTTCCAAAGCCTCTCACAGTCGTGTGTTATTTGGGTTCAGGCCGAGCTTGGGAGCCAGCACCCCATGCTGACCGCTCTTTGAGGAGGATGAAAGCCAATAATAACACACAGAAGAGTTGTGGGGGCCCCAGCATTCCTGCTCCGTCCAGGCTTTGGATTCCACAGGGGCCTCTGCCTATTCCAGACTTGATTAACTTACTTATTCCCTGAGTAACACGCTCTGATATGGGAGAGTCACTGTTCTTGAAGCTGGGGATTCAGTGGTGGAAGTAAAACAAATAAGGTCCCAGACAAGGTCTTTGACTTCATGATGGTTACATTCTGGATGGGAAGAGCTGGTAATAAGTATTTAAATACCTCTGTGAGATAAATTCAGATAGTGGGAGGGATGCAAAGAAGACATGTGAGTAAGGGGATAGAGTGGGATTGATAGGAACGGACAGGAGAAGCCACGTTCCTTAAATTGGGCAGCAGAGGAAGGCCGCTTTGAGGACATGACGTTTATAAGGTGGGTCATGTATGATGAGGAGAAGCCAGCTATAGGAACATCTACAGAAGAGAGTCCCCGTGGGGACTGTAAGAAGAGAAGGAGCTTGGAATCTTCCAGGAAGGGAAGATGCTGGTCACTGTGACTGGTGCAGAGTAAGAGGGTAGAGTGAACGTCATCTGGCTCTCCGCAGCGCTCTTTCTGCTCTTTAAATCACACCTCACATGGTCTGGTGGGAAGTGGATTTTATCTCCTGCTATATAGAAACTTAAGAACTGAATTTTTTGCTTTTGCCGCTTTTCTGTACCAACACCAAATAAGGTGGTGAAGGCCATGAATACGTGTGCTAGGTCAGACCAATTGGACATACTTTGAATTTGGAGCTGGCAACATTTAACACAGATCTAGCAGGGATGTGAGTGCTAGCAGGAGCCTCTAAGATCTAAGCTGGGAGCAGGCACAGAGCAAGCTCTGGCATTCTGTGCTCAGGAAAGGCAGCTGATGTGTCCCAAGAGAACTGACCTGGGAATGATTTTCATCTAGAGTCTGTTTTCCACACTTTTCTCTGCCTGATTCTCCACAATTCCCAACAAGTCTGTGAACACCCTAATAACCTTTCAAAACCTTTAATTTCTTCTTGATTCAACCAGACTCGGTTTGGTTGCTAGCCACTAAAACCCTTCTCATAATGACATAAAAATTGTTTCCAGGAGTGGTTACACATAACAAACCACCATGGAGAAAAGCTGGAATTGTTTTTCTGGTTTGGTTAGAGTTGAAGGCAATAAAAATCAGCTAGTATTAGGGAATCTGACCTTAGTACTTCATGATGAAGTGGTGAAGAAACAAATTTAATTATCACCTGTGGCCACCTGCAATGAAGTGCCATTGAAGGCAAAGCTTTGTGGAACTGAGTGGACTCTTCCAGGAAGGCTGACTGAATTTAAGAACCATGGATATGGGCGACTGTTTCTCACAATGCTGGGAAGCTGAAGAAAAAGGATTGCCAATCTGAAGTTCCTACATCCTCCACACAAGTTATAGACTGATCTTCTGTGAGCGAAGAGGGATTTCTTTTTATGATTGTGTTAAAAGAATCTCTCATTTTGTGCCTCATGGAGGCTGAGCTTTTATTTTTTCTTCTCGTACCAGAAGGCTGATTCAGTGACTTCATGATTATCACTTCACTTAAACTGACAGTCTTGAAACAACTCCTATGTAAACTTTAGGACACACTGGGAAAGTGCATGGCCTTGAAAGCTGGAATGCTATTCTGAGGAAAGCTTGAGAAAATCCAGAGCTCCCTGT
Source organism: Phataginus tricuspis (assembly GCA_029783875.1). Classification (NCBI taxonomy): domain Eukaryota; kingdom Metazoa; phylum Chordata; class Mammalia; order Pholidota; family Manidae; genus Phataginus; species Phataginus tricuspis. The sequence continues at coordinate 3,662,399 of JAQQAC010009376.1, read as the reverse complement.
CTCCATCTTCAGTGGCACCAGACACTCATTAGTTCTTTCAGGAAATGAGATGCCTCCTTTCTCTTGAGTGACTTACCCACCCCCTCAAAACCTAGGAATGACCTTATTAATGGCCACCTGTAAGGGAGAGTTGATTCTCCTCATTCCCTGGGTTGTAAGTAGCTCTCATTATTCCAACACTATTGATTAGAACCAGACCCAGTGGTTTTTACCAATATAGATGCATTGATCAGGAATTCCTGACTGAATGTGTTAACTGGCATAGACCGAGCTGATTCTACAGGTTTGTATAGTTAGTTGAATGAATCCTGGATGTATGGTAACTGTTTCTGAAAAGTTTTCAGTATATAGCACCAGATTCCCTCACCAGATTAAGAATAGCCTTAGAAAGGAAGCAAGGAGTAAAGATAGAGATGAATATATCACCTATGTAGATAGGTGGCTTACTGAGAGAGACTCCTAGAAAACATGATTTTAGGTCCATTAGTCAGTATCCTTGCTAATACAGAAGCCCAGACTTGGGAAACTTATTCACATAATCACAGGAGTGCTGAATTAGGAAAGACCTATACAAACTTTCCCCGTCCACACTTCCTCCCTAAGCCAGGAATTAATCACTTAAAATTACAGCCCTGCTCATTTTCACTGTGGTGCTCACATTCTAGCCACATAAGCTAACTTAACAACAGCAAAAACTGTTTTTCTCATTCCTAATGCTTAAAGGCTTATAAAACCTTTTATTTCCCTATCATGGAACACTTGTTTAACCACTGACAGAACATGAGTGGGTGACAGGGTCAGTCTGCCTAGTTTCAGAAAATAATTTGTTTTAAGAAAATTAAGAACCACACTAAAATTTGGTCTGATTTTTATATTACCATTCATCAGTAATTCTAAACAAACTTAGTGCTAAAATATTCCTTCCTGATAAAAGCTTTTTGTGGTCTAGGTTCAAAATAATTGCTATCAATAAGTTTTAATAATATATAAGCTTTAAATTTTTATGTATCCTTCAATAGGTATTGAATTTTTAGCTGGAAAGTAATTCTGAGTACCTCTCTGTAAACAGTGAGTCCCTGACATATGCAGACTCTTACATATGTTTCAAAAGCAAGTGATAAAGGTTTGGAATTCTTCAAGTTTGCTTCAAGGCTTCAAGTGCAATTTTATTTCCAAACCCTGTGGTATTACATATTCCTTCATTTAAACTGAGATTCAGATAAATGTGATGTCACAATAATTGCAAAGGTAAAGGAACTAACTTCGGTTTCTTTGATTCTGTCTGTGCAAACACTGAAGTTTTCATTTGTGTATAAGTGCAAAAATGAGACAGAATGCCAACTGTAAGATATGACACTTTTGTTTAATAAGTCTAAATTTGAGCTCATACGTCAAATATTTTGAACTTCAGTATTCTCTTAAAAACAGAAGTTTATTCTTCATTTTGATTCATTAATTGAACAAATAAAAATAAGAATCATACTGATTATTACATGGATATTGTGGAAAATAATTTTATCATATAGAAGAAGGGGTGTTAATAGTAATAACTCTGGATTCCAAATACCTATTAGCCCTGTGTTTCCTTGGAGAGAAAAAACTAAGGCATTAACTGAGGCAGGCTTCACCCTGAGGTTCTGACACGGAAGAAAGGGTGTAAGCCCACTAATAACCTAAGAAAAAGCCTGCCGGTCTTTGCTTCCTAGGCCTTGTGTTTTGATCAAGGTCTTCAAGACCACCGCTCCCCACCCCCGACACACACACACACACACTTCTTGACTTAGAACATCTGCCTTTTGACGCTGATCTGTGACTGTGTTTTGTAGCAGTCCAAGAACCTTTGCTTAAATCTCTTCTTGTGAAGAGATAAACATTTGCCTTTGGAATAAAAAGTGCAGTCAGCCCCTGAAATGAAGATACCCATGGCTGATTTAAAGCTTCTGATCCAAATTCAGCAGTTTAAAGTCAACTGCAGAACTGTAAGAAGCTGCTGGTCCTCATGTGCGTCTGCCCACACCCAAAGCATGCAGCCCGACATCACAGAACCCTGCTCCACCAAAACTGTGTCCTTTCTATATTGTCAGCCCAAATTCCACTCTCTTTAAAAATATCAAGACAATATGCTAGAAATGCTCTCAAATACAATAGGAGACATAATCCAAACACCCGCAGAGAAAGGAGTGCTGGCGTGGATTTATCACTGTCTACACGCGCACACCTGACACCCATCCACGGCCCCTGGGAGGACCTGGAAGGGGGAACCACTCCAAAGTCTTGAGAAATCATACTCATGGGAGGAGAGGATGGTGAGCCAGCACTCTGGGAAGAACTTCATGGCTCTGGGCGGCTGCTTAGTGAAGACTATGCTGGGGAAACGGACTCGCAGACTTTCAGAGTGAACAGCAAGATCCTGGGTATGGGAGGCAGAAACCTGGCAGAGCCAAGGGTGGCAGTGGCCATGACAGGTACAGTCCTGCTTCTCCCAACCTCCGACCATAGGCTCATGGACCCACAGGAGCAGGTGAAAGAAAAGCTGCAACTTTTCTGCAAGATTTACAGGAAGATGAAATTCCAGGTTGGCCAAAGAACAGCCTGGTGTAACAGACCTCATTGAAGTCATGACTCCTCCATTCACTCTCTGCTGTGGGTCCCTTTCCAAACCCCAAATACAAGAAGAGAGTGCTGTCTATTTCAGGAAGGGTTCTGAAGTATGTGTGAGTGACCCCCAGTATTACTGGATACTGGGTTGAGGAAAATATCCAGCTGGAGCTTTCTGTGTGTCTCTGTAGAAATGACCAGCTGCTACTATGACCTACAGACCAGGGTAAGACTAACGGGCCTCATTTAATGAAGTTTGGACCCGAGTCATCCTCATAATAGGGTCAGGGCATCTCAGCCCCTTCCCATGTTTATTTCCTCAGCTTCAGTGTGCAGTGTTGGGAGGGTCGCCTTCAGCAATGGCTTTCTGACCTCTTCAGCAAGAAGCTCTGACAGGAAGAGACAAAAAATGAGGGAGCTGCTGAGGGCAGGGTGGCTAAACCATCACAGCCCCACTGACCCTGACTTAACTGGTATTTGACATTAACAGGTTTAGAAACACAGACAATTATGGTCCATTCAATTAGGTCATTACCCTCATCCTAGGTTCTTTTCCAGATATGTGTCTTCATCACGATAAATCATGAAAAGCCTGGGAATTTAGTATTCATTCCTCATGTCAGTTCAAGTCAGGCTCTGCTGCCAAAGGAGTTAATTTTAAGAGGTTATTTATTTTTTTATTCTTTTATTTCATGATTGCAGATCTGGCAATTTACCCAGTTATCTGGTTATTTCTTCTCATCCTCATTGAAAGACATTACCTCCTGCTGCACTTTAAACGCTGTCATGTCCCAGTGCTGAATTCAAAATCCATTTCTAACTAAATGTACTCCCCTTGGGTATTTTTATCTGTTCCTCCGGATTCAATTTCTATACGACTTTCATGAATTCCAAGTCTCTATCTCCTATCCAAGTATCTCCCATGAACACTAGCTCCATATACCTGATGGAATTCCATTTAACTTCACTACAGACAGGCCAACCTCATCATATTTAAAATTAAACCTGTACTCTTCCACTCCAAACCTTCCTTATCTTACTAAACAGCACACATATTCACACCAGAACAACCCCTTCAGCCAGAATACAGAGAAGCAAGGCTGCCTTCTCAGGATGACGAAGCCCGGGGTTTGGGTGTCTACTTTGCCTATAAATTTAGGCATGAGATCTTGGACAAGTCACTTAACATTCTTGGACTTAAACTGTATCACCTATGACATGTGGTGTTTTTAACTGGAAGGCCTAGGTTTCAGACCCGGCTTTACCACTTACTAAATATATGACTTTGATCAGGTAGAGGTCATGCATCATGACCGACACCTCAGAGGCGTTGGACATTCAGGCCAGAAGGAAAGACTCTTTGGCTCTCAACTCGTTTCAGACCTGCAGCGAAGCTTTGTTTGTACCCAGTTTAATTCAGCACCAGCTCCCTGGGAAATTATCAGAAGCATTTTTGAAAGTTAAATGTGCAAGGAGAGCTTCCTTGCACAAGGACAGGCAAACCCCTTTATCAACCCCCTTCCTCCTCCTTAAGGCTTTCAGAAAGTGCAGCAATTCCTTTTTTAAATTTCCTTAAAGTCTTTCTTTTCATCTCTACCAGTCAAACTCTTGTCTCACTATAATTTCACTTATTTCTATGAAAGAAACCTGACAGCTACAGAACATTTAAGGAGAAAGTGGGAGGCAGGTGGGCAGGTGGGGGAGTGGAAAGCAGAGAGAGGAAATAAGGGATGTGCCGTGGCTGGGAGCCCTCAGTGAACTTCCAGGAAGGCCTGCTCTCAGCCATGTGGAGGCACAGGCCTGTGACATTATTTTCAGAAGGCATCTAGAGCAGTAATAAAAACAGGATGAAATCATTGCAGCTTAAGTAGGACAGAAATAGCTCAGTTTCCCCCTAAATCATCCCAGTACTTAGCTCTTTTAGAGGGGGGCTTACAATGACGTTGGCATCTCTACCTCCATCTGTGTTCAAGCAAACGGTGATGCATGTTCTTGTTACAGGCAGCAAGTTCCCATGGATTGAAGTAGTTCATCTACTTCTCAACTCATTCCAAAAAGTGATTTAAAGGGTGTTATGGACTGCGTGCCTGTATTTCTTTCCCGCCCCAATCCGTGCACTGAAATGCTAACTCCCAAGACGATGGTACCAGGAGGTCTGGGCTTTGGGGAGGGATTAGGCCGTGAATGGGGAGCCCTCATGAATGGAACCGGTGCCCTCATGAGAGGTGGCCAGGGGGCTCGCTCGCTCCCTCCACAGAGTGAGGAGACACTGCGAGGTCAGCAGTCTGTGACTGGGGAAGGGTTCCCCTCAGAAACCACCACGCGGGTACCCTAATCTCAGACTTCTAGCCTCCAGGACTGGGAGAAATAAAATTCTGTTGTTAAAAGCTGCCCATTCTATGGCACTTGGTCATAGCAGCCTGAACTAACACAAAGAGAAACACATTTCCACTGCTTTTTATATAACTTGCCTTCCCTAGTGGAGAGGTTTTAGTATGACAGTTTCATCAAAACCAGCTTCCTATGGAAATAGAAAACAAAGGACAGCAAACAGATTTTTCAATCCTCATAATATATTGCACTATTTCAGCAAACTTTTGTTTTCATATTCTCTGCGACCCTACCTACCATTCAGACTCTAGTACAGAACTGATTCTATATAAATCTTTTTGTAGGCTTACTGGATGGTAATTAAACCCAAGCCCGTTCTGATCATCATAATTAACATGAAATATGAGTAAAATTTTAAAATAAAAATGGTTGCTTACTGATTGGTCAAACATTTGAGGACTGGCTTAAAAATATAATCGAGATGATTTTCCTTGTGTTACTATTACTAATGCAGCATAACACAAGTTTTCCGTGTGTTTAGAAGTAAAACAGAAAGGAACATAATGTTCTTGTACATCTGTGGATAAAAGCATTTACCCACATGATTTTTCTTTAACTTCTGTTAGCTTCCATAAAGTTACCTAAAGATAAACTCTCTTGCATGAACAATATATTTCCCGTTATAACTCTCATTTCTTTAAAATTGTTCTGGATATTTTTTCTGCTAAATTCTGCAGTGGAAAGAAAAGGGTCTGACAGCTGCAATGAGGAAGCAGGCAGTGGTCCCCAGGACTGGGAATAGCTGGGACGGCAGGACTTAACGGGGATAATCTGATCCACATGTATTTTTAATTGTTAGTCATTCCAAAAGGAAAAGTCTACACAGGTTCAGGTTTATAACATTTGAAATCACTATTTTTTCCCCCCTACCTTGTCTTTGTGAGTCTTATCAGTACTCTTGTCTCCTTGATTCTTTTAAGAACCATAATTGGTGTGATTATCATTGCCATGAGAATAATTAGCTGTAGCTTTTGACACTCTAAATCGGGAATACAGAATTTTAAAGCACCGAGGACTGAACAGCTAACCCATTCTGCTTTGAAACTGAAAAAGGCTCTGCCAACTGGATTCAGGTACAAAGAGTCTGAGTGTTTGCAGTTTTTACTTAATAAGATAGAGGGAAGAAGTAAAGCAGTTCGCATTTCCACAGGAGAAACTGAATAGAAATCTCCTTAATAGGCTAATTGCTTGTTATGACCAATAAATAAAATGAATAGGAGATCAGTACGTTGAGAACCAGATTGTTCCTCACTGACTGATTCCACTGCCTTGGAAAATGAACACAGCGTTTTAAAATTCAGACAAGAAAGGTATAGTCATGACAGCAGCCTTAAACATTTGCATCGCCCTTTCTCTCTTCTCTCTTCTACCATTAGTACCTTCTAATATTTGAATGAAATGGGATTTTTGTTCTGAGTATAGATAAGTTGAGGAAGCTCTGAAATACCCAGAGGGAGAGCACATTCATTTACATAATCATCAGGTTATATTTACGTGTATTTTGATAATCTAGCATAGTCAATTTTACTTTTCCCAACATTTAGATAGCTTTTATCTGAATCCAAAAACGATTTGGGAACACTGCAAAAATAGTCAAACAATGAAGAAATTATGAAGATGAAAATAGAATTTATCTGAAATTCTTTCTTCCAGAGATTACTGAAATTTGCACTGTGGTTGATATCCTTCAGCAAATGAGGTCAAGCTGTACATGATTTATAAACTGTTTCTGCATTCAGGGATGAATTACAGTAAATAGATACTGTTTAGTCACTATAAATAACAGGTTTATTCCACCTCACATGTCATAATTTATTTATCCAATCTCCCATTGATGGATACTTAATGTTTGGCCTTATAGGAAATCCTTGAGAAAACACATTCAGAACACACTCTTTGGGGAATTTTCTGATTGTCCTCATAAGGTGCGACCATGGACTGTTAGAACTAGCTGGGAGTTTAGAAATCCAGTCCAAAAGGGGTTCAAGAGTTTTAAAAAGTTGCTCGTGGTTAAAAGCTCAGTGACAGACCAAAACAATCAATTTACTAAATGCAAAGATGAGTGTCCCAGTATTGTAATGAGAACTATGGTGAACAAAATGTTAAATCAAGGTAAGAGCTGCAAGCTTGTCATTTGTAATTGAAAAAAGCTGTAGCATATAAACTGAAAGTGAAGTAAAAGGAGATTAATAATTATGTGGTTATTAAATTAGGAAATCTCACTTCATAACAACATTATGTTGTTGTTATCTCTCTATGTCCATTCAGCATGCATCCCACTGTTATCAGTTTAAGAATCAAAGCTCTTTATATCACACATTTGTGCAATCCACATTCTTTGAAATTATCAATAATCTAAAATGATGCCAGATGCAAAGTTAGCACACCTTGCTGAAAGAATTATGGGTAAAATAACAGTTTAGATACCATATAATAGGAGCTTCAAGCTGTTATTTTTATTGACTAGATTAGAAATTAGTTAGAATGAATTTGCCTTTACAAATTATAAATGTAGACTTACAGGAAGATGGCGACGTGAGCAGGGCAGCAGAAATCTCCTCCCAACACTATATTTATCTATGAAAATACAGCAAATACAACTATTCCTAAAAGAGAGACCAAAATACACAGGAAAGTGCACAGCGTGCAGCTACACCTGAGAGGACTCAGCACCCCACGAGGCGGGTAAGATGCGGAGCCGTGACCCGGCAGGACGCAAGCGCTCCTCCACCCCAGCACACCAGCAGGAGGAGAGGATTCAGAGCTGGGAGGGAGTGGAAATACACCCCGCAAAATAACCAGCCCCGGTGATCTGCGTGGGGAGCGCCGACACACGTAGCGCGTGTAGCAGAGATTGGAGAGACAGAGGGTGCAGGATCTGGGCGGGGAACGCGCCAGGGAGCTTGCAGCCGGCTCTGGGAAGGAAAAAAAAAAAGAAGAAAAGCGCGTGCTTTTTCTCGGCGGTCTTAAAGAGACAGGAGCCCAGCGGAGGGGCCAGATCGCCCCGGCACACTCAGCCCAGCAGGCTGGGAGTCCTGAGGAGTTTCGGACCCCTTTGCTGGCGACTGGGAAAGAGTGGCTGCAATTAGACTTCCCACAGAGATCAACAGCCTCCCATTCGTTCCCACCCTGCCCAAGGCTATAAAGGGCCCTGCAGAGCGGTGAGGCCACGGCTGCGGAATAGTGGGGCAACAGTGCCACCTACAACATCCCCACAGAATCCACTCCCCGTGGGTGCTTTTGTTTGTTTGTTTGTTTTTGTTTTTTCTTCTCTTTATTTTTCCTTTTCTTTTTTTCTTTCTTTCTTTCATTCTTTTTTTTTTTCCTTTTTAAAGTCATAAAGAGCCCAGCTGACATACATGGCAACTACCAGCAACCACTTCTATAGCCATGAAAAGACAGAGGAATATGGTACAGACAAAGCTCCAGACCCAGACAACCCCAGAGAGGGAACCTGAAGGGATGGACATGCACAGTCTTCCTGAAAAAGAATTCAGAATAAAAGTCATAACCATGCTGACGGATCTACAGAGAAATGTGGAAGAGCTGAGGGAGGAAGTGACGGAAGTGAGGAAAGACTATGCAGAAATCAGACAAGCCATCGACGGGCTTAACAGCAGACTGGATGAGATGCAAGAGACTGTTAATGGAATAGAAATCAGAGAACAGGAATACAGAGAAGCTGAGGCAGACAGAGATAAAAGGATCTCTAGGAATGAAAGAATATTAAGAGAACGGTGTGACCAATCCAAACAGAACAATATTCGCATTATAGGAGTACCAGAGGAAGAAGAGAGAGAAAAAGGAATAGAAAGAGTCCTTGAAGAAATAATTGCTGAAAAAATTCACTCGCTGGGGAAGGAAATAGTCTTGCAGTCCACAGAAGCCCACAGATCTCCCAACACAAGGGACCCAAGGAAGACAACACCAAGACACATAATAATTAAAATGGCAAAGATCAAAGATAAGCATAGAATATTAAAGGCAGCTAGAGAGAGAAAAAAGACCACCTACAAAGGAAAACCCATCAGACTTCTCAACAGAAACCTTACAGGCCAGAAGAGAATGGCATGATATATTTAACGTAATGAAACAGAAGGGCCTCGAACCAAGAATATTGTATCCAGCACGATTATCATTTAAATATGACAGAGGGATTAAACCATTTCCAGACAAACGGAAGTTGAGAGAGTTTGCCTCTCATAAACCACCACTACAGGATATTTTAAACGGACTGCTCTAGAGGGAAGCACCCCTAAGGCTAAAAAGATGTCACCAGAGAAAATAAAATCATAGCAAAGAAAGCAGACCACCCAAATACTAACTAAAGGCAAAGAATAAAACACCTAATATATAAAGAATGGAGGAGGAAGAATAGGAAGGGAGAGATAAAGAAACATCAGACGGCGTTCACAATAACTTAACAAGAAAGTTAAGTTAGATTCTTAGATAGTAAAGAAGCAACCCTTGAACCTTTGGTAACCACGAATCTAAAGGCAGCAATGGCAATAAGTACATATCTATCAATAATCACCATAAATGTAAATGGACTGAATGCACCAATCAAAAGACACAGAGTAACAGAATGGATAAAAAAGCAAGACCCATCTATGTGCTGCTTACAAGAGACTCACCTTAAACCCAAAGATATACACAGACTAAAAGTGAAGGAATGGAAAAAGATATTTCATGCAAACAACAAAGGGAAAAAAGCAGGTGTTGCAGTACTTGTATCAGACAAAATAGACTTCAAAACGAAGAAAGTAGCAAGAGTTAAAGAAGGACATTACATAATGATAAAGGAGTCAGTCCAACAAGAAGATATAACTATTATAAATATATATGCACCCAACACAGGAGCGCCCGCATATGTGAAACAAATACTAACAGAATTAAAAGAGGAAATAGACCGCAATGCATTCATTTTAGGAGACTTCAACACACCACTCACTCCAAAGGACAGATCAACTAGACAGAGAATAAGTAAAGACACAGAGGCACTGAACAACACACTAGAACAGATGGACCTAACAGATATCTACAGAACTCGGCACCCAAGAGCAGCAGGATACACATTCTTATCAAGTGCACATGGAACATTTTCCAGAATAGACCACATACGAGGCCACAAAAAGAACCTCAGTAAATTCAAAAATATTGAAATCCTACCAACCAACTTCTCAGATCACAAAGGTATAAAACTAGAAATCAATTTTAGAAAGAAATCAAAAAGGCTCACAAATACATGGAGACTGAACAACATTCTCCTAATTAATCAATGGGTTAATGACCAAATCAAAACAGCAATCAAAGAATATATGGAGACTAATGACAACAACAACACAAAGCCACAACTTCTGTGGGACGCAGCAAAGGCAGTTCTAAGAGGAAAGTATATTGCAACCCAGGCCTATTTAAAGAAGGAAGAATATTCCCAAATGAACAGTCTAAAGATACAATTACTGAAATTGGAAAAAGAAGAACAAATGAGGCCTAAAGTCACCAGAAGGAGGGACATAATAAAGATCAGAGAAGAAATAAATAAAATTCAGAAGAATAAAACAATAGAAAAAAATCAATGAAACCAAGAGCAGGTTCTTTGAAAAAATAAACAAAATAGATAAACCCCTAGCCAGACTCATTAAGAGAAAAAGAGAATCTACACACATAAACAGAATCACAAATGAGAAAGGAAAAATGACAGACCCCACAGAAATACAAAGATTTATAAGAGAATATTATGAGCATCTATATGCTAACAAGCAGCAAAACCTAGAAGAAATGGACAACTTCTTAGAAAAATACAACCTTCCAAGACTGACCAAGCAAGAAACAGAAAAACTAAACAGACCAATTACCAGCAATGAAATTGAATCGGTAATCAAAAAAATATCGAAGAACAAAATCCCCAAACCAGACGGATTCACCTCTGAATTCTACCAGACATATAGAGAAGAAATAACACACATTCTCCTTAAAGTTTTCCAAAAAATAGAAGAGGAGGGAATACTTCCAAACTCATTCTATGAAGCCAGCATCACTCTAATACCAAAACCGGGCAAAGACCTCACCAAAAAAGAAAATTATAGACCAATATCCCTGATAAACGTAGATGCAAAAATACTCAACAAAATATTAGCAAACCAAATTCAAAAATACATCAAGAGGATCATACACCATGATCAAGTGGGATTCATCCCAGGGACGCAAGGATGGTACAACATTCGAAAATCCATCAACATCATCTACCACATCAACAAAAAGAAGGACAAAAACCACATGATCATCTCCAGAGCTGCTGAAAAAGCATTTGACAAAATTCAGCATCCATTCATGATTAAAACTCTCAACAGAATGGGTATAGATGGCAAGTACCTCAACATCATAAAGGCCATATATGACAAACCCACAGCTAACATCATACTTAACAGCGAGAAGCTGAAAGCTTTTCATCTAAGATTGGGAACAAGACAGGGATGCCCACTCTCCCCACTGTTATTCAACATAGTACTGGAGGTCCTAGCCACGGCAATGAGACAAAACAAAGACATACAAGACATACAGATTTGTAAAGAAGAAGTCAAATTGTCACTATTTGCAGATCACATGATACTGTACATAAAGAACCCTAAAGACTCCACTCCAAAACTACTAGAACTAATATCTGAATTCAGCAAAGTTGCAGGATACAAAATTAACACACAGAAATCTGTTGCTTTCCTATATACTAATGACGAGCTAACAGAAAGAGAAATCAGAAAAACAATTCCATTCACAATTGCACCTAAAAGAATAAAATACCTAGGAATAAACCTAACGAAGGAAGTGAAAGACCTGTACTCTGAAAACTGCAAGACACTCCTAGGAGAAATTAAAGAGGACACAAACAAATGGAAATGCATCCCATGCTCTTGGCTAGGAAGAATAAATATTGTCAAAATGGCTATACTACCTAAAGCAATCTACAGATTCAATGCAATCCCCATCAAACTACCAACAGCTTTCTTCAATGAACTGGAACAAATAATTGTAAAATTCATATGGAACCACAAAAGACCCCAAATAGCCAAAGCAATCCTGAGAAGGAGGAATAAAACAGGGGGAATTACGCTCCCTGGCTTCAAGCTCTAGTACAAAGCCACGGTAATCAAGACAATTTGGTATTGGCACAAAAACAGACCCATAGACCAGTGGTACAGAATAGAAAATCCAAACATTAACCCAAACATCTACAGTCAATTAATATTTGATAAAGGAGCCTTGGATTTACAATGGGGAGATGACAGCCTCTTCAGCAGCTGGTGTTGGAAAAACTGGACAGCTACATGTAAGAGAATGAAACTGGAGACTACTGTCTAACCCCATACACAAAGGTAAACTCAAGGTGGATCAAGACCTGTATGTAAGTCATGAAACCATAAAACTCTCAGAAAAAAACATAGGCAAAAATCTCTTGGACATAAACATGAGTGACTTCTTCATGAACATATCTCCCCGGGCAAGGGAAACAAAAGCAAAAATGAACAAGTGGGACTATATCAAGGTTAAAAGCTTCTATACAGCAAAGGACACCATCAATAGAACAAAAAGACATCATACAGTATGGGAGAATATATTCATAAATGACGTATCTGATAAGAGGTTGACATCCAAAATATATAAAGAACTCACACACCTTAACAAACAAAAAGCAAATAATCCAATTAAGAAATGGGCAGAGGACATGAATAGACACTTCTCTGAAGAAGAAATTCAGATGGCCAACAGGTACATGAAAAGATGCTCCACATCGCTAATCATCAGAGAAATGCAGATTATAAGCACAATGAGATATCACCTCACACCAGTGAGGATGGCCAACATCCAAAACACAAACAATAACAAATGTTGGCGAGGATGTGGAGAAAAGGGAACCCTCCTACACTGCTGGTGGGAATGCAAATTAGTCCAACCATTGTGGAAAGCAGTATGGAGGTTCCTCAAAAAGCTCAAAATAGAAATACCATTTGACCCAGGAATCCCACTCCTAGGAATTTACCCTAAGAATGTAGCAGTCCAGTTACAAAAAGACAGATGCACCCTTGTGTTTATTGCAGCACTATTTACAATAGCCAAGAAATGGAAGCAACCTAAGTGTCCATCAGTAGATGAATGGATAAAGAAGAGGTGGTACATATACACAATGGAATATTATTCAGCCTTAAGAAGAAAACAAATCCTACCATTTGCAACAACATGGATGGAGCTAGAGGGTATTATGCTCAGTGAAGTAAGCCAAACCGAAAAAGACAAGTATCAAATGATTTCACTCATATGTGGAGTATAAGAACAAAGAAAAAAACTGAAGGAACAAAACAGCAGCAGACTCACCGAACCCAAGAACGGACTAACAGTTACCAAAGGGAAAGGGACTGGGGAAGATGGGTGGGAAGGGAGGGATAAGAGGGTAAAAGGGACATTACGATTAGCAGTCGTAAGGTAGGGGGGGCACGGGGAGGGCTGTACAACTCAGAGAAGACAAGTAGTGATTCTATAGCATCTCCCTCCGCTGATGGACAGTGACTGTAATGGGGTTGGTGGGGGGGACCTGATGAAGGGGGTAGTTTAATCACCATAATATTGCACATGTAATTGTAGATTAATGATACCAAAGTAAATTATTAAAAAAAAAAAAGAAATTTTAAAGGTAATGATGTACAAGGTAAACGTGGAAGCAACCTCAGGCTTGGCTCATCTTTGTGGGCAGGTGAGGAAGGAGCAAAGCCCCGGAATGTGCCGGAACTCAGCTGGGAGTGAAGGAGGAGGAAGTTTGAAACAATACTGCAGTGATGATTCTGGGGACCTGAAAAGAAAGACCTATTTTCTTCTTTTACAAATTATGAAAGATGAGCAGAAGAAGTGCTTAGAGTGAAAGCAGATGAATTTTCATTCCATTCTTTATTAGAAACTCTAATTCAACCTGTTAATTGGGCAAAGGGTTCCCTGACTTGTGAAGATAGGATGCCGTGAAAGCCCTTGGCAAGCATAAAGATGAAACCGTGATACTTTCTGCAATTCTGAGACTTTATTTAGAGACTATCAAACTCAGAAAAAAAGCATTTGGCAGCCATATAAGTAAACATATATCTAGACTATTGGCTGTTTAACAGATATGTCAATCTATTTGGGTAATAATTTATCTTATTTTTGCTAATGATTGTTGTTGCTTACCCATCTAGAGTTTATTTTTGGGATTTATACGTGCTATTCCATAAATTGTGTTTAGAACTGCATCTAGCATATAGTAAGTGCCAAATATATTGTAGCTACTTTTAAATTTGTTCTACAAATATTTGTTGAGCACTTGGTCTGGATCAAATGAGCACATATAGTAAGTGCCCAGTATGTTGAAGCTACTTGTGAATTCAATGTTCCCCTTTTCCTTCACCATCTTCCTCCCTTTGACTTGGATGTGAATTCGACTTGAACTCCAAGCACGAAAGCCCCATGTAGCCCCGGGGACTGTGCATCCTCCTCCCTATCTGTTTGAACCGCTCTTCCCTGGACAGCTGGAGAAGGCATCCCTCTCTGAATTGTCGGGTGTGTCAGGCAGTATGCTAAGCACTTTGCATACCTGTTTCACTACTCAGAAGAACCCTATGATAAAGGCTTTGAAACATGAGGAAAAGACTGTTACAGCTCCAGTAAGCATGAGGAGAGTACCCCTGCTTCTGCTCAGGAGGCAGGCATCATCTCAGGGGGGACTGCTTAGTGAAATCGAAACAATGAGAACTTGACAATTTGTGTAGGTGTGAGTTCATTGCAGAAAGATCGCACCACACTCCCTTGGGATGCTTTTGTGCTGGAGCCTACATAGGCTCCCCTAATGTGATTTGGCTTGAATTATGCACTTGTTAGTCAATTGGAACTTGCACATTTCATCTGGTGCTTTGCCATATAAATAACTCTGTCTTTACTTGATACAAGATTATGTACTAGCCTGCCTGCCCTTTCAAATTAAACACTACAAAATCAATGAGGTGTCATTAAGGGTACACTGCCTGAATGAAAAAAAAAATCATAAAAATCCTTTTGTGGTTCTCTATGGGTGTGGGGTGGGATGGGAGTAGACGTTTGGAGCTACCAGACTGCATAGGCTGTGTTCTTATTTCTCCCTGCACTGTTTGACATACTCATGAGTCACCCCAGAATGGCAGAGTAGGTCTGACGTGAGTTAGCCTGGCTTTCTCTATTACTATAAAAACATCCATTAAAATATGTCAAAAATAAATCAAAGATAGGAAAGTTAAGCAAAAGTGGGAGCGAAAAAAACAAACCCTCCAATCTGTTTTATAAATGACATCCAGACAAACCATGAACATAACGTGCCTTTTCTGTAAATCATAAGCATCCTGGAGTCTCTTCGTCCATGTAGAAGTTGCTTTTATAATGTAGAGTGAGCAAGGCAGCTCTTCCTTACAGGGTTTGGATATTCGTCTTTATATATATTTTGGAAGGGAGATCTCTGGTTAAAGCAATTTTATATATACAAATCCATTCTAATGCAAAGACCCTAATTGGGCATACTGCGTCATACAAGTATGCCCACACGGGCTCTTGGAGTTTTTTGTATGGCTGAAGGGGCACTGTACTAGCAGTCCGTAGCAGAATAGAGACCATGACCTAATTTCATTACTGGGTGTCCTTACACATGTTTGCATATGTACACATGTTCACATGGATATATATGCATACATAAGTGTATATGTGTGTACATGCACACATGTAGATACACATGTACATACATATATAAGTATCTACTGTGAATAAGGAGACTACATGCTGCTATTGCTGATTCTCAAACACCATTGTACACTAAAATATATTTATTTCTTCTAATTCTGGGACTCTGTTTATATATCAAAGGATCACTCTCAAGGTTTATGGGCCAGGTGAGGTAAGAGATCATGATATGAGAGAAATAAATGAGCAAAATAAATCAACAGAAGTCATAAAATGCTCTACAAGTGGCCAGAGAACAAACAACTTTGATTTTGTTTTGGTATAATTCACAAGTAATTACCAGCACCGACAAGAAACTCTAACCAACCATGGCCAACATATATACACCATGAATGAATGTCAAAAAGAAGATGGACACTAAGATTTACAAAGTTGTTCAGGAATTGAGCAGATACCTATTTGCGCATGGACGGGCTTACCATATACCAGTTGGGTAGAGACCTCAGGACTAATATCAATTGGTGGAGTTAAAGCCAAGTGCTAGAAGTTTTATGTGTTTTTTTTTATGCTTTATAATTATTAGAACATCATTGCGACATTTTTGTTGTTTCAGAAGTAAATAAAAAATTATGTACTTCATAGATGTGTCTAGAAAGATCGAGAATCTACCTTCTGAAGATATGGAGCTCTTCAACTTGAAATTCTGCCTATGGTTAGGGCACACTATGCAATTTGTGGATTCACTTTCTTTGGCTCTAATGTGAAGGTGATCTCTAAAGGCCCTTCCAGTTT
The DNA here is from genome assembly GCA_029783875.1 of Phataginus tricuspis. Taxonomy (NCBI): domain Eukaryota; kingdom Metazoa; phylum Chordata; class Mammalia; order Pholidota; family Manidae; genus Phataginus; species Phataginus tricuspis. The sequence goes on along the minus strand of JAQQAC010009376.1, from coordinate 3,645,896 downwards.
AACGTTCTTTGATCCAATAATTCTGTTTCTATGTAGTTGGTCCAGAGGAATGGTAAAGCCTGAGAAACATTATATGGGAGAGAAAATGGATATGAATTAAGGAATCTGAGAAAAAAAAGAAAATGGAAACATCCCAGGATGAATCCCTTGGAGAATGTGGGTTAAGGATGGGTCATCATATTAGGTATTTCCTGAAACCAGTCATATTCACACGTATCCTCCCCTATGTCCCTAGAAGAGATTAATAACAACTGATACCACTCATCAGTAAGATTTGGGGAATTTGTGGAGACTTTTTACTGTGTCAGTGTTTCTGGTGGGTGCTATTTATGCTACGTAGGTCATGCAGTAATGCCAGATGCCCTAAAATACATGGTTTTTGACATCACACAAGACCTTCTCAGGTTCTTCTAGATATTTACGTAGATGCAAAGCCATTTACAATTGAGAACCTAACTCCATTTATGTGTAAATACTATATTACTGTATGTTTTCCATGTACACTAAATTTTATAAGAATACAACTAACATGTAAATTGAGAAAAAAATACATATTATTTTCCTTTGGAACTTGATCAAGAATTGTTCTCCACTCTCAGAAAATTGTATCAGCTATGACAACTACCCTCATGGCACTGAAGTAACCAAGACGACAAACCTGTTTTTGCCTGCTACCACATTTCTTGTTATCTTACACACAGGTGCAAGCAAACTGAACACTTTTCTGGAGTTACCATAGTAGTCTGCTCAAGCATTTATATGTGGAAACATGTACTTTATTATATTTCACTATTCCCCTTAAGTGCTACTTTATATTATATGAATTTTAAAACAGATGTATGTAGGTTCAAAATCTATGGATTTCATCTCAGTGTAGTAATGTGGGCATTACAAAATAGTTGTTATTTAAAAGGGAGTGTTGGGTAGAACAGGACTGAGAATCACTATTCTGGAATATTCTCTTTCCGTCTGCCTATCACTGTTATCTTCTTTCCGTTATTTCTTACAGCTACCAGAACACATGTCAAAGATTAGAAACACTGCTCTCTTCTGAAATCTCCAAGTCAACACATGCCAAACTGTCCTCAGGACCTCACTCCTCAACTGACTGCAGCCCTAACTTGCACATTTCTTTCCTTCCTATCTAGACTCAGACCTCTCCATACATCTTTGAATTTCTCCTTTTCGCCTTTGATTTACATCTGAGTCTCTAACAGGGGTTGCAGTTCAGACCCTCTGTGTTCTATCTTTTGTGCTGGTAAACACGGTACTGACAATGATAGATATCAAGGACACTGGCTGGGAATTGTTAGGCACAGCAGGGGTAGTTCATTGGAGAGGATAGAATTGCTTATGTTGAAAGGACACCTTAGAAACAACTGGTATTATCCCCATTATGGAAATACAGAACCAAGTTAAAATAATTCTTCAACTTCAGTTTCTGGACTTCCAGAGACTTCTTGGCTATGTCATGCTTAGACTAAGACAAATGTTTGTGATTTTGTTCTTCTTTTTGCCCACCTTCCCACTGAACATTTTATTTTATGTAATAGCATCTCTGGAGTTCTGAGGGCCTGACCCACCCTGATTGGTGATGCTTCTCTCCTCGCCTTAGAACTTAATTCCTTTTATATGAAACCGGAACCACTGAGACACAGCAGTGGTCAGTGCTGGCTAACTCAGAAGCTATACCAATTTTCTCATAATATACTACCTCAACTTCCATTTCTTCTAAAAATATTTTTGGCCTGGTTTCTGACGCCACCAATAATCTTGTGCCAATATATCTAACTGATCTGTTTTACTTTATATAAAGCATATTTACTTTATATAAATATTATTTTTTCTATGTGAGGCTTAATGAATACATTTTAAGTGCTGGGAGGGTTTATACTTTTTTTCATGTACTCTTAGTTGGCACAGAACTGGTAATTAGTTAACTTTTGAATAAATAAATCATTGCTAAAATGAGAAATTTTTAAATTATCTGAGAGCCAGAAAAATAAACTCAATCTTGATGAAATTAGGAATTACTTCTAAAAGCAAAGCATACTATATGAAATAGAAAGGAATTGAAAATCTGAGAAATGACAGGCCGTGCTTGATGGAAGTTCATGTTTTTGATGCAAGGAGAGGTTTACTTGAGGGAATTAGGTGTCCAAAATGTTTGAAAGTCTGGGACATAAAGGTCAAGGAAATCCATTACTAGCTTTAAGGAAATCAAAAGATTGCAACAATACGGGAAAAATCAGGAATCAACTGCGTTCAGCCCTGAGATGCATGACTGTAAGAGAAAGCCAGGATAATCCACTGGCTAAACTTTATGCCTGTTATATGCAAAGCCTATGTATCCGCCATGACGACTGCTGCTTTCTTTCCACTTCCAGAACTCGGCCATGTGGCTCTTACTGTTGGAATCTAAATGAGAATACTGTCAGGACAGATTTCTGGAACACGTAGTTTCCAGGCAGCTCCCAGTCTCTGGTAGCAGAGAAAAGCGCCCAGGAAGAACCCAGACGAACGCTGGTTCCCACTGTGCATGTGTGCGTGTGTCACAGCGGTTAAATCTAAGCATCTGCAGGGAGAGGATTCCACATTTGCCTCAAAACCAGCCTGAAATGCTCAGGAAATTGAAAAACTGGGATGCAATGAGTGAGCTGGGATGCTAAAATGTGGAAAATGAAATATAAGCAGAAATGAAAAATTGAGGCAATCATTTACTGAGGCAAAAAATTATAAATATGTAAGTAGTAAAACACGGGAAGAGAACAGTGATATGAGTCTTAAAATACCTGACAAAATAGGAAGTTGATATTTACTAAATGTCAAATATGACATATCAATGCCCATTACTTGGAAATTCAACAGTTTGTTTATTTTTCAGAAAAACATGTTAAAGATTTAAAAGGTTTTGTATTTGGGGAATGGAAAAATGGGAGGGCAGAAACAAGAGACTAATTTTTTAAGAATATATAACCTTTTGATACTAAACTTAAATAAATTAACCTTTACTTATGTTACATTTGCATGTAATGCTTTGATAAAAATAAATTTCAGGGAGAAAATTAGTGAAATGAGAAGTCAAAATCATACTGAAATGTAGAAAAAAAATAAACAGAGGGAATGAGTTTTAGAAGTTTAAGAAGGAAAGAGTTAGGGAAACATTAGTTGAAGGTACGTTGGATAAACAGATGTTAATTTGTCAGAGAAGAGTAAGAATAAACCTGAATGTCTGCAGTTGGCAATTCTCAACACTTACCCTTTCAGAACCTAATTAACCTGCTCTTTCAGAACTTCTCTGAGAGTCAGATTTCTCAAGATAATGGGGAATAGGGTCAATTAATTAACTGCAGTAGAATTGAGTTCAGAAAGCTCAAGTTCGATAGCCATCATGAAGCGATTCTGCAGCAAGATTTACCAAGCCACCCATCTCTTGCAAACAGTGAATATTGCGATTTTTTTTGCCCTAAATCATTATGCATTTATAGAAAAAGAGCATCGTACTCTAAGATGGAATTCCTTTGACATGTTCAACTTTTAAAATTTACAGCCAAAGGGAATATTCTTCTAGCTTGTGGGATGGTTCACCTTACAAGAAAAATAAAAGTCTAAATATTTATTTAGTATCAGTTAGGCTTAATTCTTCAATGGTTTTCCAATGCTCTTGGGTAGAGACTCTAAAGCACAGAAGGACCTCAAGGGCCTATGTCGGGCCTGGCCTCTGCCGCCTGTGAGCCATCTCATGTGTCCCTTTTCCTTATAAGCCAGCAACGCTCCTTTTCACCTTCAGTTTTAACATCACTTTCAGGGAAGACTTCCTAGGCCAACCTCCCTACACCTCAGCAGACCAGATCAGGGTTCTTAGAACACCCTGTCCTTTTTCTTCAAAACACTGACATAATTTATTATAATACATGTCTGTCAGTATTTGGTTAATATCTTCCAATGTCAAGCCACTGCAATGCATTGCTTAGACTGTGTCTGCTTTGTCCTGCCCTGTATTCTTGAGTCTAGTACCAGAGACAGCATATAATAGGTATTCAATCGTATTTTAGAAATGAATGAATGAATGAATGAATGAAAATCTAGTTTTAAGGTTGAAAATTGCTGAATAAGATAGGACTGAGTAAATAGGTTTTATAATCATTTCATTATTTGAAAGGAATCATTATCCCTGACATATGTATTTGATTAAAAAAGACAAGGATCCTGGAGTCATAAGATTTGAAAGAGGGCAAACCACTCAGATTTTTTTTCTTATAAGGGATAATATCTAATCTTCATACTCAAGACACAAAAATAAGCACTTGAAATACAGTCGTACTTTTGAAATAGTAAAAGTACATCTTACTAATATGGTTAACTTCCTTTACGGTCTAGTTTAGACCAAATTTCAAGAAGGTAATAATGGACTTTCAATTAAGGCACTCTAAAAAATACAAAAGAAGGAAAAAGCAAATTATTTTACTAAAATCTCTGTGCCATGTTGCAACTGATGATGGGCATTTAAATGGCATTTCTTTCCATAAAAAAAGAAAAAATTCATAAGCAAAGTCTCTTAGTTGTTGATTCTGAAATGCATGGCAACTTGTCTAACACTGTAACTGAAAATTACTATGAAATAAAATGGGTTTATGACTTAGCTGCATAGGGTGCTTGATGAACTTCTATGCTAGTTTTATTTTCCTTCAATGATTCACTATTAAATACTGTAGAGCAAGAAAGGCAAGGGGAGAAACAATGGAAAAACTTTATGAACAAATATATCTCTTCCTCTTGATGTTTCATTTGTTTATATATGATTTCATTTAATGTTGCATATATACCAGGAACGTTTGAATCTCTGTTTTTTTCACAACCTACCAAATTAAAGTCCTCATTTATATCATCGCTCTCTACGACTTAGCAGAGCATAAGTAGTAAAAAAAAAAAAACAACAGATACCAAAAAACAAAAACACTTTGTTAGTAGAAAAATCTTCATCCAAATATCAACTATATATGTTTGGTCAATATACTGATTCTACCCAACTTTAGTTTCCTTATAAGTAAAACATTTTTAAGATTATCTACCTCATGAATTTTTCTTGAAAATTAAATATTATGTCAAAGTACTAGATAAATAGTAAAGGGAAGCATTTTGGAAAACTTTCATATTACAGTTGAACTTTGAACATGAAAGGTTAGGATTAAGGGTTGTCTAACCTCTTCTAGTCCCTGAGTGGTATAATTTGATAACATTTTTCCTCAGTGCTTAAATGTAAAGATTTCTTCAGAGGGTCAGATATAATCAATATGGCATTTCTTAATTAATTGCTATTTAAATTCAATAATGAGGCTGAGAATATCTGCATTTCTGTTCTATAAACAGTATCTTATTTTAATGAACAATACACACTGTACCCAATTTTTCTGACTTTCTTGAATGCTGTTTTGAAAGCTATTTCAAAGCCGTGGTCAATAACAAAAGAAATGGTTTGTCACCAGCTGCGTTCAATAGCCAGGCCATTAAAATTCTCCTGATAAAATTCTCCTTTGGTGTATAAGGTAATGCATTTGTCAGACTGACGGATATAGATATAATTTATAGATTTCTAAGGAAGCAAACAAAGAACATGCATAATTAGAGATCTCTACAGAAAGAAGACAAGAACCAATGAACAGATATATTTCCAATAGATGCTTGTAATATTTGGATGTCTTCTTGGCTACGTTTAATTTGACAAAGGCTTTTAGCTTTTAGAGGCAATGTTTCTCATTGACTTCTAAAATTAACCACAAGTTGGAGAAAGCAAAGACATAATAAACAGCCTCTGATTCACAAAGCTGCTTGTGGGTGAAAACTTGAAAAAAGTATAAAACTGGAGACCCTCTGTATAGACATATTACACACAGACACATACACCCCAATTTTAGTGCTAATTAAATCCACAAGTCTTTTGCAACTAGGCCACTTTTCAAGAGGGAAAAATCATTTGTTAAAGTTTATTCTAGTGTCTGATAATTGTTTCAGTGTAAATATGCAAATATAGTTACGAGATAACCAGTCAAATCAACTAAAAAACTGAAACTTGGTTGGAGTGAAAAGGGACCCTGAGAAATAATCAAGAAATATTTGTATACAAAAGACAAAGTGCAAATGAGGAATATGTTTTGCTAAGTTAAGCAAAAACAATTTTTGAACTATTCCTTTTTTGTTATCTTGAAATATCAACTGACAGGCAGAATTTTAAGACCACAGTTACCTGAATAATTGCTTTGAATTTTTTTCATTGTGCATGTATTTGTGAGACATATTCCTGCAGGAATCTAAAACTAGCCTGTGCCCTAGCAATTGAAAAAAGGTATAGAAAAGCATCTAAAATAAATCTCTTCTATTTTTGTGTTAAAATGCAAATCTACTAGTTTATCATTATCATTAATCTTTACCATTATCATTAATCATTATAACTTAGCACCACTATACCAACATCCCCTAAATAATATGATGAAAGAGAAAGAGAAAGGAAGGAAGGAAAATAATGAATCAATGAAGTAGAAGTGATTGGAAGTGGAGTTGCTTGGCAATCAAAATATTCTCAAGAATTGACTGTTATTCTTTATTAATCTAGAGTCTATTAATAGAAAGAGCATTGTGGATTGCTTTTTATATTTTAATTATTGGGGGATATTTATGGATATTGACTTTCTGATTACTGAACTCTTCTCCTCTATCTTTACTAACATTTAAGTCCAATAAAAATGTGAATATTGACCAAGAAGTTTAACAACTTAAGGTAAGGATTTTGGAATTATTTGTTTCATGTATACCAAAACAAAACTTAAAGATTTATTATAATTGTTATGGTAAAGAAAAATTATATGTGAGAATATAAAAATTAGCAACAAAGGCAATTTTTAGTACCACAGAGTGTGAAAGTTCCTGCAAAGGGCCTCAAAACTCACTGCTTTGTCTTCAGAGAAGAATTTATAAAAACTGTCCCATCCAAAGAAACTAACATATCCTTCAGTAAAGTTTACAGCACTTCACAATCCTATTGGGAAATTTTTTCAGAATATTTCATATGAAAGGAGAAAAAAGAACAGTGTTTGAATTTTTGCTCTATATGTTTTAACAGACATATATAAGTGCTCATTTTAAAAAGAGTAGATGTCTGGATTGTAGCTATTATAATTTGAAAGTTAAGTATGCTCAGATGTTGCATTTATAAAATTTCAATTTTTTTTCTGTTTATATCAGTATTAAACTCAATGAAGCCTTAACCAACACAATTAAATGGAACGTCAGAAACACATGTGAACTGAAAATAAAAGATACACATTTTTTTCCAACCCAGATGGACTCATAGGCCAGAATTTACCTTCCCACGAGGACATCCAAGAAAAAAAGACAAAATGTAAGGAAAACATAAATGATTTTAAAGAAATTGAGAAACTGGATTGCAGGCAACAGAGGAAAATAATTCATCAGAGTCAAGAAACAAATGAGATGAGCTCTTGCATTCCTCAGTTTACTGCCAAGTGAGTTTCCAGGTCATGGCATTAGATGGGAAATTGTGGAAATGCCCAGAGTTCTCTTAGGTGAAACAAAGTTGGTATTCTGGTTAGGAAAGATGTCTAAGATTCACAGGATAGAATGAGAGGAATGGACACAGAGAGAAACGTCTGAGGATGCCCTCAAGTCTTCAGCTGAATACTGATCTGTTAAGGCAAGTGAAAACATAAACCGTGGCTGGAAAAATACCATTAAAAGAACTGGAAGGAACAATCTTTAAGGCTTCAACATGGCTGAGAATAATTCCTTTTCCTGCCAGCCAGACTGAGAAACCTCATAATTCACAGACTTATCACATAGAGTACTCAGAAAAGCTTTGTCTCACTAGTGAGATAAAGTTAACCGTATATAAATACAGTTCTGGTCCCTCATAACAGATGTGAAAAAGAAAGACCTGAGAGGCTCAACTTCCTAGCAATTTAACTGAGTCATACTAAAAATTCCCAGGAATATTCACAGCATCAAAAAATTAGCTAGCACACCATATGTAAAATCCAAGAAAAATTACTAGGCATGCAATGAAGCTGAAACCTATTTTTCATAATTAAGAGACATGACAGTCCATTAAAACCAACTCAAGAATAGCATAAATGATAGAGGAAGTGGGCCAGGATATCAAAACAGTTATTATAACTGTACTTAATATGGTAAGCAGAAACAAAAAGCTAGAAAAATTATGTGAAATAGAGGCATGGAAGATAAAGAAGAAAATGACCCAAATATGAGAGGGGTTACAGTATATTATATGTTGCAGTAGATAAGATTAGTGAACTTGAAGATATAGTACTTAAAACTGCACAAAATAGGAAAATTACTAAACAAATAAACAGAACACCATGATTTGTGAGACTACTTTAAGCAATTTGATTAGAGTCTATGAAGGAAAAAGAGTCCCAAGAAAAATATTTTAAGTAATGATGCCTCAAATTTCCAAATTTAACAAAACATCCCAAAGATTAAAAAAAAGCTCAATGTTACAAAAAGCAAATCTCAGATCAACAACAGACTTTTCATCAGAAACAATTTATGTTAATGACAGTGGAGCAACAAATTCAAAGTACTGAAAGGATTAAAACAACAAAATGCCACCAACGTAGATTTCTATACCAATGAAATATCTTTCATAAATAAAGGCAAAATAAGTACTTTTGTAGAATAGAAAAGCTGAACATATTCAGTGCCAGTAGAGGTACACTGTTAAAAGTTACTTACAAAAGGTTAAAGGTAGAAAGAAAATGATATGAGATGAAAATACAGATCTATACAAAAGAATGAAAGGCACTAGAATTGGCACTTACACTGATAAACATAAAAGGCTATATTTATAATTATTTAATCTCTTTTAAAGAGAATGAACCAAAAGAATGAGAAGATATATCAACAGACACCTCACCAAAAAAATTTACAGATGACAAATAATCATATAAAAAGATGCTCCACTACCATACACCACAGGGAATTGCAAATTAGAACAATGAGATAGACACTGATGCACACCTATTAGAATGGCTAGAACATAAAACAGTGACAACACCAAATCAGGCAAGGATGTGGAATAAAAGGAATTTTCACTCATTGATGGTGGAAATGAAAAATAATATAGCCATTCTGGAAGACAGTTTGGCAGTGTCTTTCAAAATTAAATATACTCTTACTGCATGATACAGTAATCACTCTGGTATTTATCCAAGTGAGTTAGAAATTCATGTTCATACAAACACCTACACATGGATGTTTACAGCAGCTTTATTCATAATTGCCAGAAGTTGGAAGCAACCAAAATGTCCTTCAGTAAGTGAATGGATATATAAACTGGTGTATCCAGACAATTGAATGTTATTTAGTGCTAAATAAGGGAACTATCAGACCATGAAAAGACCTGGAGGAAAGTTAAATGCATATTACTAAGTGAAAGAAGCCAATCTGAAAGGCTACATACTATATGAGTCCAATTATATGACATTCTGGAAAAGCCCAAACTATGATACAGTAAAAAGATCAGTAGTTTCCAGGGAGTAATGTGGAGGGAAGGATGAATAAGCAGAACATAGAAGATTTTTAGGACAATAGAACTATTCTGTACAATGGTGGGTACATGTCATCGTGCATTTGTCAAAACGAGAATGTACAACCCTAGGGTAAACTGTGGCTTTGTGTGATAATGGTGAGTCAGTGTAGGCTCACTGACTGTAACAATCATATTATTCTGGTGCAGAATATTGATAGTGGGGGAAGCTGTATATGTGGGGAGACCTGGGGCATATGGAAACTCTCTGTACTTTATGATTATTTTTCTCTGCACTTAAAACTTCTCTAAAAAGTAAAGCCAATTAAAAAAAGAGAAAGAATGGATGATTCAAGGCAAAAATAAGAATTGGCTAATGTATAACATATATATATATATATATATATATATATATATATATATATAAGTAAATATATGGCAAAACTAGTTTCAGAGAATGGAAGAACAAAAATAGAAGTATATCGTCATAGGATTTTTATGTGGAGTGATTATGATATCACCGGAATGCAGAATATGATGACTCAGTGACATCAAATATAAATCCAAAAGTTGCCACTAAACACAGTGCACTAAACAAATAATCTTTTCATATGATTGTTATTCTGTATATTTTCTTCGGTGAGGTGTTTGTTCAAATCTTTTACCCAAATATCTATCTCTCTCTATATATAGAAAGAAAGATATATAGATATGTATTCCAGATGGCTTCTCTTATTCTCTTGGTTCATTCTCTTTTAAAGAGATAAAAAAATAAATAAATAATTAGAATAAATTAGTTATAGCTAATGTGGCAAAAAATGAAATAAAATGAAATTATAATACTCAGTTAAAAAGAAAGCCAAAAAAATGGGGAAATGTTAAAACAAAACTTAAATTCATCTTTGTTAATGATCATAATATATAATATTGTCCTTATATACTAAATAAAAGTCAGAAATGATCATTTTGCCTAAAAAAATCTAGAGCCTATTAAAAATTGACTTTAAATATAAAAGCACAAATAAGTTGAAAGTAAAGGAATAAGAAAAAATATGCCAGCAAAACACTAATGAAATGAAAGCAGGACTGGCTCTTTTAGTATCAGAGAAAGTAGACTTCAGAGTAAATATTATTACTAAGCATAAACACAGCCATTTCATATTAACAAAGGAATCAGTTACCTAGAGGACACACCAAACGTAAATGATTACATAATGGATTTACGGAGCTTCGCAAGTCATGAAGTGAAATGACAGAACTATAAGGAGAAAGAGACAAATCACACTATACTGAGGAATTTTAATAACCAACTCTCAATTATTGATAAAGTAAGTATACAGACAAATATATGAGGCTTGTACAATAATTAAGTTGACCTAGTTGTTTTCAGAATAGTCCATTCAAAAACAGCAAATTGATGGGTACAAGAATCAATATAGTTTTACAAATGAATGTGGGACATTTACTAAAAACAAAGTAATCTGGTCCATAATATAAGTTTCAGTAAATGTAAAAGTACTTAAATCATATAAAATATTTCATCTGACCACAATAAAATTAAACTAAAATAAATGACAGAAATAAAACTTAAAATTTTGAAATATTTGGAAGCTAAATAACATACTCCTAAATACTTTAGAAGTCAAAAAATCAAAATGGCAATTAGAATGTATTTTGAAGCCAATAAAAATAAGACAACACACATTTAGTAAAAAATAAAAAAGTTCAAAGCAATATCCTCAGCTTCTTCCTGACAGCAAATTAGAACCAAAAATAAAGGTAAATTAAATTCCATGTAAGGAGAAGAAGGAAATAGTAAACATCAGGGCAGAAATCAGTTATATAGAAAACAGAAAAACAATAGAGAAAATGAATGAAACCAAAATCTGGTTATTTGTTAAGATTAATTAAAAAAATCAACTTCTGTGTGGGAAACAGAATAGACAAATTATCAGTATCAGGACTGAGTGGTGATATCACTAAAAAGTAATTATTTAATTATGAAATACATGAAAAAGTCTATGGTAATAATTTTTATAACATAGATGAAATGGAAAAATTCCATGAAATCTTGAAATTATGAAAGCTCTTATCATGAGAGTTCCACATGTAACAAAAAAAGTTGAATTTGTATTTCAAAACCTTTCCAGAAAAGAAAATTGCAGACTCAGATGGCTTCACCTGTGAATTCTACTGAATTTCTAAGGGAAAAAATCACACTAGTTCTGTATAAATGCTTTCAGAAAATTGAGGAGAACAGAATATTTCTCAACTCTTTTGTTGAAGCCAGCATTACTCTGATACCAAAACCAGGCAAATGCCTGACAAGTAAAGTAATTACAGGACAATATCTCTCATGAACACAGATGCAAAAATGTTAGACAAAACCATATCATCAAATCTAACAATATATAATAATGATAATATATCGTGACAAAGTGGGAATGTATGCAAAATAATACAAGTTTGGTTCAAAAATCATCAATGTATTCACCAAATTAAAAGATTAAGAAAGGAATTCATGTGAGTATATCAAGAGGTTAGAAAAAAACATTTCTCTAAATCCAATGTCTATTTTTGATACAAGTTCTCAGCAAACTTGGGATAATGGCAAGTTTCCTCAATCTAATAAAGAATATCCACAAAAAATATATACCTAACAGTATACTTTGTTGTAAAAGACTGACTGCATATCCCTAATATTAGAACATTGCTGTCTTGTACTTCTAGCTGTAGCCAATGCAAACAGGAAAATAAATGAAAAACATACAATTTGGAAAAGGAAAATTTAAACTCTCTTTGTTTATAAATGACATAATCATCTATGTAGAAAAATTCTGAAGAATTGCAAAAAAAGTTACAAGAACTAAAAAATGTGTTTATCAAGGTTGCAAGATACAAGATGAATACTGTATTTCTACATACTAGCAGCAGACATTTGGAAATCAAAATTATAAAACTATTACCTAAAAAATAGCATTAAAATATAACACTGGGAATAAATTTTATGAAGATGTATAATGCCTATGCACCAAATTCTAAAAACCTTGCTAAAAAAATATGACTTTAATAAATGCAGAGACTATATTCATGGATAAGAAAATTTAATATGTTAAGATATCAATCGTCTCCAAATTGATTAGTTCAATGCAATGATAATCATAATCTCAGTAACTTTTGTGGCCTATTTTATACACAAATAATGAAATTCATATGGTAATGAAAAATAGCCTAGAACAGCCAACACAAATTTGAGAAACAGTAACAAAGTTTGAGGAAATATACTATCTGATTTCAAGACTTATTATGAAGCTACAGGAGTTTGAAAGTAGGTAGCAATGATGTAAAGTGTGAAATACAGATAACTGGAATAGAATAGAAAGTCTAGAACCAAATGCACATATATGATCATTTTAACAATCATGTGGAGTTTAGTAGAGAAAGAGTATGTCCATTAAAAGACTTTCACAAGAATGTTCATAGCAGGTTTATTTGAAATAGCCCTAACAGTGCAAACAATAGAGGTGCCCATCGACAGCTCAACAGTAAAACAAACTGATATATCAAAAAATGTCATAAATGTCTACTTAGCAATAAAAAGTAATGAATTATTGATATATGATACTACAAGGATAAAAGTAATTATTTATCAAAGTAATCATGCTGAGTGAAAAACCTAAGCCCCTTGGCCCCCCAAAGAAGTACATGCTCTCTGGTTCCATTTGTAGAAAATTCTGGAAAATGCAAATCTATTTGTAGTTACACAAAGTAGGCCAATGGTTACCTGAGGATGGGGAGAAGTGGTACAGAAGGATTATAAAGGAGCATGAGGAAACTTTTAGAATGATGAATATGTTCATTACATTTATTATAGTGACAATTTCAAAGATGTATGTGTATGTCAAAACTTACCACACTGTTCACTTTAAATGCACGCAGTTTATTGCCTAAAGCAGCTAAAAAGATCATTAGAATGACTGAAAAAATGAATAACAAGCTGGGATTACTTCTGCATCACCCATGGATTTGATAATATTAACTCACATGATACAGTAGGTAAGACCACATTACTAGCATCAGAGGTCAGTTCTCATTTATCCTTTACAGCAAGTATCCAGAGTTCACTAAGATGTGGAAAGAATAGGAAGATACTGATGGTACAAGCAGGTAAGGGTCAGGAAGTTGATTGGGGATATAACCATGTATTTAGTGTTTATAAACATTTTGCTAGTTTGTTATAGAAAATTGGGAAGCAACACAGACACTAATTTATGCCTGCAAGGAATCAATCAGTTGAGGAAGACAGAACCAAAACTTACAACACACATACCTTCAAGGAACCAATCAATCTGGGAAAATAGAACTAAAACTTGTAACACACATAGAGAAAATTAAGGGTCAACTGTGTGCCAAGACTGCTTGGTATATCAGACTTTCAAAAAAGGCACAGAATACAAGACATTTACAACAGCAAATTTCTGGAAATAAATGTTCTAAGAAAAGGGAAGACAGGGCCTATAGACAGGAAGAAATCTGTCTAAAATTTAGTCAAGTTGAGGGAAACATTAAGGCCCTCTTGTGGACAGCTGCATGCAAGAAAACAAAACTGTATTAATCCCTAACACCATATACAAAGTAAACTAGAAATGGATTAAAGACCTAACTATAAGACATGAAACCATAAAATTCTTAGATGAAAACATAGGCAAAAAATCTCATGAACATAAGCATTAGTAATTTTTCTGGACATGTAATTTTCACAGACAAGGGAAAAAAAGCAAAAATAACCAAGTTGGACTACATCAAACTAAAAAAAGAGCATCTGTACAGCAAAAGGAAACCATGAACGAAACAAAAAGGCGACTTATACTATGGGAGAATACATTTGTTAATGATGTATCTGATAAGGAATTAACTTCCAAAATATATAAAGAACTCATAGGACTCAACACCAAAAAAACAAATAACCCGATAAAAAAACGGACAGAGGACCCGAATAGACATTTTTTCAAAGAAAGCATACAGATGGCCAACAGGCACATAAAAAGATGTTCCACATTGTTAGTCATCAGGCAAACACAAATCAAAACCACAATGAGATACCACCTCACACCAATCAAAAGGGCCACTATCCAAAAGACACAAAACAAGTATTGATGAGGATATGGAGAAAAGGGGACAGTTTTACACTGTTGGTGGGAATATCAGTTGTTGCAGCCACTATGGAAAGCAGTATGGAGGTTTCTTAAAAAAAATAAAAATAAAAATACATTACAACCCAGTAACTCTAATTCTAGGAATCTAACAAAAGAAAACAAAATCCCTGATTTGAAAAGATATATGCACCCCTATGCTTATCACTGCATTATTTACAATAGCCAAGATATGGAAACAACCAGAATGTCCATCAATAGGTGAATGGATAAAGATATTGTGGTACATATACACAATGGAATACTATTCAGCCATAAAAAAGAAATCCTGCCATATGTGACAACATGGACGGACCTAGAGGGTATTATGCTCAGTGAAAAAAGGCAGGCAGAGAAAGACAAATACCACATGATTTCACTTACATGTGAAATCTAAAAACAAATCAAAAGAAAATGAACAAAACAGCAGTAGATGGATAAACAGTAAGTGACTGGTGGTTACCATGAGGTAAGAACTGGGGCAGGTGGGTGAAACAGGTGAAGGGGATAAAGAGGTACAAACTCTCAATCATAACATAGTCAGGCGATGGAACTACTGTATAGATAATATAGTCAATAGTTCTGTAGCATCTTTCTACTTTAACAGATAGTAACTACACTAGTTGGGGTCAGGATTTAATAACATATATAATTGTCAAATTGAGACAGGGACCATGGGCTTAGACAGAATAGGGTGAGGGTCTCTGGAAAAACCAAGGCAGGATATTTACAGTCAGAGCAATGTAACTACATGCAAGGAAACCCCCTACCAAAACTCTGTGTTGAACATTAAGCTCTAGGGTCATTCTTCAGTGAGATCAGTTAATATTCCGCAGATAAAGAAGAGTAGCACATGTTTTTATTACACTAATCATTTGTAATCATGTGTAAGATTCACCTTAGCATGCTAAAGCCCAGGCCTATGTGCTGTCTTTCCTCCTTCAGATATGATGAGGTGATTTTGCAAACTGGTAAACTAACTTAGCATGCAGACCCAGCTGTAAACAACATAGTAAAAGGCAGAAAAAATTCTATCTTAAAGATAAGATTGCATTTTAACACCCAGGAAGTTTAAGAAGATTGTTAACTTACTCTTTGGCAAACAGACAATACCTCAGTCCACCTTAGAAGTTGGACAGGTGGCCTTTTGATATGCTCCCAGACCAAGATGCAGGTATCCCAGAGAGAAATCAAGGCAGGAAATTCCTTATGTTAAGTTAATTCTAAATATTCAGGGACCACTTAACAAGTCCACACCCCTAAGCTTTTTTTTCATGTTCCCAAATATCCTCAACTGCCTGTAAAACCCCTAGACAACGCACCACTACGGGCTCTCTTGTCCCCTCCTGGTGCGAGCCGGTAGCTCTGTCGGTCCTCTCACTATCTCTCAATAAAAGTCTCCCTGTCTCTCCTACCTTGACTGTTTGCTAAGTTCATTCTTCGACTCCACAAACAAGAACCCCGGCATCAAAATCACTATGTTGTATACTTGAAATCAATATAATATTGTCTATCAACTATACCTCAATAAAAAAATTAATTACAATGTCAAAAAATAAATAAAGTTCCTCTTGGTCACTTGCTAAAAGATTTGTGTCCACCATTCACTTTTCCCACTTTGCAAAGATCAAAGTTTTGTGCATACTTAGGGCTCAGTAAACATTCATTAGAACAACAGAATCTTAACAATGCAGAGGCTCTTATGACACATCCAATCCAATCTCCTCGTTATATATACATCTCACATATAAGGATTACAAGTTGCTATAAACAAATTACTACACAGATGCTATGAGAGCTAGAGATGATGATTTCTAAGCAATGCCTCAGAGCTAAGAGAAGTCTGTTAGATATTTAAGAAAATATTAAAAAATTGGAACACAGGCTTTGATCCTATTGGTTTTCCCTTGGATCTTGAAAGACAGTAGTTGCTAAAAGTTTAAATCAACTTGAAAGATAAATATCTTTTAAGGGTCTGGCTCTGCCTTGTGTTATCCCCAAGCTTTTTTCTCTTTATAACACAAAAATTCTTTCTTCTTTCTTAAATTGTTTTCTTTCAGAAATGGTATTTTCAGTTGGTTACATCTAAGACAAATTAATCTCTCTCTTTTAAGAATGGGGACATTGCAACAAGTTCTTTGAAAACAGGAATATATAATTTTCCTGGTTTCTTTTTCCAGATTGCATTACTTCCCCCCAGTCAAGTGAATTCTATTAAAAAGTCTTGCTATATGAGCCTAACAATTGTATGTTAGAAACTGTTTCCAAATCTATACAAACCTTTCTTTTCTGTTAATCAAGCATTTTTTATGCGATAAGTCAATATTATATTAAAGACCTATTTATTGTAGCCTTTAAAAAAAATCTCCACCTTTAATATTTACATAAAAAATGAATCACGCAAACTAACTCAAGTTTGCAATATTTGTAACACAAAGATTTCTGTCAAAAAAACAGTTGGAAATAACATGCTGTTTGCAATGTAATTGTTACTATTCACTATAGCAGAAAAGGCAAATGCAGAGAACTAAAAGGCTGACAGCCCAGTCATTTAAAACTACAGGTTGTCTCAGGAATGACAATGGTTTTGAAATTCAGCTCAGCCCATGTGGAGAAGTTGCTAGCTCTAGATATTAGGGAATATTTAACACTTTAGTTGAATAAGTTTTTCTCTTTCTTTTTCCCTCAGAACATTTCAAATAACCAAGGAAATCTTAGCCTTAAAAAAAAAAAAAACTATATGAAGTATTCAAATGAGCCCTGGTCTTCTCTGCTAAGAGTTTCTGGAATCTGAATTTTGAATAAACACTTTTGTTTAAATGTGTATGATCAACAGAGCTGTAAAGCCCACAACTCGTTTCTTCTGCTAGGGAAAAAAACAAACAAACAGAAATACACAGCTATATGTTTGCTGTGTATAATTGTTCGTATTTGCTTAGGTTTTTTTTTTTTTTTTATTAAAACAACTTCAGTCTCTTGTTCTGAAGTTGGAATCTTCCTCCCTGGGTTGTGTGACCTGAACGATTCCAGTGCTTTGCTGTGTCCTTCTGTGCCCTGCTTGTCACTGACAAAGTCATGCTGCCTGGGCAGGTTTCAGTCAGCATTGCTGGGCCCTCTTCTCCACTAGGCCTGCCCAGCCTTGCTGGGCCTGCATAGTGAAAGAATCCTGTTACTCAGCACCTGTTAGGTGGGATTAGCAAGGATTCCCCTTGACATCTCCTCTTAGTCATTTCCCATCGACCCACCCTTTCACACTGTCCCTTTGCTATAAATCCACACTGGTTTTCGTTGTGTTTAGAACTGAGCTCCGTTCTGTATCGACATCACTGTTCCCTTAGAGCACCAGTTCGTGACTGAAGTCTGGTTTACCATGTTAACTACCATCGGTCTGGTTTTCATTAACACCAGCACTGGCAGCGTTACCTTGAGGGTATTTGGCTTCTTCGGACACCCTCACTTGTGCTGCAGTTGCTACAAGTATCTTCACAAACAAGAAGGTCTGAATTGTTGGCCAGCCCGTCTTTAGCTCATTTCCTTTCGACTTTGGGGTCTTCTGGTTACACACAAGGGGAAGAGCAGGACACCGAGGCAGGGCAAGGACATGAGACAAGCACCGTGATTAACTTTTACCGCCTACGATGAAAAATGCTGAGATATAAATAATACAGTAAGAACAGGAGGGACCCCATCTTAAGGCTAAGATTCTATTTTAACAAGCAGAGAGTTGAGAAGTAAAATTCCTAACATATTCTCTGGGAATCAGACAATAACCCAACAGCCTACCTTAAGGCAGGGCAGGCAGTCTTAACTGATAGGTCACCACTGCTTGAGGGTAACCACTATCTTGGGGAAGAACAGGATAAATAAATCCCTGGTGTTGGGTTTACTTAGCCAAATTAGCTGGAGGACTGATAATAAAGTAAGGGAGACATGGTGTCTCTCACCAGAGATAAGCACCTTGAGACAAGTCAAGCCTACGCTCAACAACCCCCCTGCGCTTTGCCTCATTCTTGAAAGCCTTAAAAAGACAGAATCCCCAAACTTTCAGTGTGCCCCTCTCTGAGGATGCCTGTACTTTCCTTTCTTTAAGTGCGTACTTTCAAATAAAGCTTTCTCACCGCTCAAATTACTGCGTTTTGTCTCTTTGCTATTTCACTTTATTTCCAAGTCTTCACATTGTCTCCACTTTACTCCTGATAAGTAGGAAGAGGCTGCTTAGAGCTCTGATTTGGGCCCAAATGTTCCCATCACCTGGGTGACCTGGATGAAACTGCAGCTGTGCCATCTGCTCTCAGTAGCCTGCCTGAAAATCTCCTTTCTTTGGGGAGTTCTCGAAACATAATCTCACTCCATCCTGTGCTCCGTGGCTCCCCCAGATCCTGCAGTGGTAGGGCCTAGTCCCCATGCGGTGCAGATCCAAGCAGACACAGCATGCCGGGTGACCCTGGCCTCAGGAGTTGGCAAGGGACTCTGCCCTAGGCTGAGAACCTTCCCTCTTTCCCTCTGCATTTTCCCGTTCTCTGCTGCCGGCAAGGCCGCTGCCTTTCCCTGCTGCTCCTGCTTTAATGAATTCCTTCCTTATCTACACTCACCTGCCCTGTTCAAGAATTCTTTCTCGCCCAGAGTCAAGAAGCCTCCTCCATCCACGTCCAGGGCTCTCCTAGTGCTCCAGCTAGTGCACAGCGAGAGCCCTGCGCAGATGCAGCTGCCAGCAACAGCATCACTGTCCACTCTGTGTTGTGTCTCTGTGGCCCTTCTCCCTCCGAACCTTTGAGCTCATAGATACTCAATAACCAGGAGATAAACCGGCTGAGCACTTCCCCCCATAATTTGTATTAGTCTGAATTGAAAGGTACTTTAGATATCATCCAATCCACCTCCATTTTACAGACAATTAAACCGAGGCTCAAGGTTTTGTGTTTCTGCTAACTGGCAGATTCGGGATTAGAGTCCAAGTCCTTTGAACTTCCATTTAGGGTTCTTTCAACTGCCTCGTAATATTGGCATTTTCTACTGATTTAATGTTCTGGTTTTATTAATATTTAGTCCATTGTCAAAGTGCTGAATTACTTTCAACAATGTAACATTTCTCAAGTCCGGTATTCCTTTTCCAGGGATGCTAAAATAGAGCCCATGATGTCATATACATGTGAGTTCAAGACCTGCTCTTCCACTTACATGTGATCTCTCAACCACTCAATTTTTATTATCTAAAAGAGAGATACAGGATATTAATGGCTAGTATTTAATTATCTTCATGAATTATAAATGTGATACCGTGATATTCCTGCATGAATCATTATATAAATCTTTGAATTAATTGCTTTGTATTTTAAACCTCAGACCTCATCAAAATACTTACAAAAAGTTTATAAAGACAATCATGAATATACACTTTGGAGATGGAAAAGAACCTGAGTAGCACAATATGCACTGGCTGATTGCTCCTAGGAAAATCTCCCTTCAAAGTGACTGGATTTGCAATGTTTTGGAGTTCAGACTTAACGGAACATGGTAGCAACAATTTCTTTAACACAAAAAAGCTCAGCATACTAATCAAATAAAAGACAATGCAAGCTAGCTGTTATCCTTGTTTTTTTTTTCTGTGTATGCAGTAGTTTATAGAGAACTGAATTTTGTTCTATTACTAAGATGGGATATTTTTGCATTTTATAATGGCAAGTTGTGTTATATCATGAAACTCTTAGGTTTTTTTCAGGGAAAAACTCATCTTTAAATAGCATTCAAAATGATTGACATTGTTTTAAAGATTAACATGAGTAACTACTACCCTATGAACTTATCTGAGATTTAAAATTTCTCCTTATTGCAAGCACTGCTATTTATTCTTTTTTCTTTTTTGTATACATGTTACCTTCAGCTAGTAATTCTGCTTTGAAATGCCATGGAAACAAGCAAATATGCCTCATTAAACTTGCCTTGCAGGAGAAAAATTGAAAGAATTTTTAAATTGTAGAGTAGATAAAAATAAAACACATTTCCTTTAGGGGTGATTAGACAGTCTTTTTAAATGCTTTAAAGAAAGGTACCAGAGTTTGAAGGAAAAAAAAAGGTCCCATGTTTTCGATTGATGAAACTGTGACAATTTAAAAAAATGGATGTCTTATTGTATTTCTTGAAGAAATGTTAAAAAATAAACATTCTCAATTATATTTCATATTTAGTACTAAACTCCACTATTAACAAATTGTATTTGCAAAACACCTTTGGTTAAGGAGAAGGGCTTAACAGTAAAAAGGCCTTATTCAGTTTTGTTCTACAGTATCCCATGAGGTAGTGGATGGGCATATTTCTCTGACAGGTGAGACCAAAACCAGGTAGGGTGGTGAACTGTTTCATAACAGGAGCTTTGCTCACAATATGATTCAGGGACTAATTGGATTTTATGGTCTCTCAATGGCCAAAAAATAAAGAAAACCTTATTGTTCTAAGGACATTTTGGTTTGCCCCCAAAATTGAAACTAAAATTGACAAATGCGTTTTGTATTAAGAGTTGGCATTGGCATATAGTTTAGAATTTGGGAGTGAACGAAAATGTTAGCTTTCAGTAGGATCCATTTATTAATTCACTATCAGAGTAAGGCTAATGAAGGGGTCTCAGAATGCACAAACAGGACAGCTAGTTAGAATCCACCCCTCTTTGTTCTGTCCCCTTATATTGTATGCTCTTAACTAAGGCAGCAACTATTAGGAATGTGTCCTGAATTAAACATCCAGTCAGTCTTTGAAAACCTGAACGATCTTTCTAAAGGCACCCTGTGAAGTGAAAGGCATCACTGATTTTTGTTGAGTTAGTGTTTTGTACATTGAAATTCACTTCAACAACAGAAATCAATATACAAC
Source organism: Phataginus tricuspis (assembly GCA_029783875.1). Classification (NCBI taxonomy): domain Eukaryota; kingdom Metazoa; phylum Chordata; class Mammalia; order Pholidota; family Manidae; genus Phataginus; species Phataginus tricuspis. The sequence continues at coordinate 3,624,281 of JAQQAC010009376.1, read as the reverse complement.
TCTTTCAGATCATTGTTTTGGAATTATTAACTTTATATTTTACTAAACCATGGATGTAATTCATTTAGCAACATGTTAATTTCCTATTTGTTCGGACTGAAAGATTTGTTAGTATGTATTAATGGAGGAACCTAAAGGGAATACCAAAACCTCCAACACATTAAACAAACACAAGTGCTTTGAGGAATTACATGACAGGCCCAGATTATGATTTGTACATAGCAACTAATCATCTAAATCTAGACAATGTTATTCTACTTGAGTAACTGTTGGCCACTTCCTGGGGGTCAGGGACCCGAGTTTCATTCTCTTCCTTACAAAAGGGCCATGAGGAAGTAGGGAGTCATCATTAGATTTGCAGAGTTTAGGTATCAGATCTATCCAAGCATTTAACTGATGATGAATGGTCCCAATCCACATAGATTGCATTTATGTCTCAATAACCAAAATCTCAGCCTAGATTAACTGAATAAGGTACTATTGAGAGGGACTGATAATGCCTGTAATATGTAAGCCATTCCCCCAAAATTCAAATTTTCTTCCTGTTTCTCTGATGTAGTTTTCTTGTTTGCCTTGTTACCGAGTGTCTATTCACTTGGGCTCTGAAATCCCTTTGCTTGGCTACAATGTTCCTTACTAAGCGGCAATACAATGCTATAATAACCATATTAGTTATATTACAAGTATTGTTATATATGATCGTTTTCCTTCACTGATGATCAAAGTTATATTGCTCTTCTTTTTTTTTTCTCTATTCAGCCACATTTCATTTCTTTTCAACTCTTGATAACAGGAGCAAAAACAAGGTACCCCTTCTGCTTGTTATTTATTTAAAACTTGAGAGCATTTTCATCCTCCATTTGAAATCTAATGCCCAAGGGAGAACATCAGAACATTTTTTTAAATATTGTGCTTGACACTGAAAAATCCACTTTGCTTTATAATTACTTTGTCTCTCTTTTTTTGCCATTTGTAAATGTAATAAGAGGAAGAGACATTAGCAGTCTACCGGGATTTTCAGAAGAGGAAAATTAATTTTCACACCTATATGTGTATATTAATGTCCTATATTGTGATAAATAATGTCCTATACTAATTTTGATAGATCATCATTTGCATCACTAACAAGTTTTACAGAATTGTTCAGGTTCCTTCTACGGTATTTCACTTTCTGTATTTGTTCACTGAAATACATACCCACCATGCACATGCTGTGTGATCAGTTTAATTCATTTTTATTATCCACATTTTACTGGCTTTACAAAAAAATCCAACTTCTTGGATTGACTCTATATCTTGAGCAGTAGCATAAACTCTGCAGGAAAAGCAGCAAAAGAAGCTGAGAGAGAGATGATAGTGATCAGGAAAGGCTTTCTGAAGAAAGTGGTGCCCTAGCTAAGTGAGGAAGGAATTACCTACACAATTAGGAAGAGAAACTGATGAGAAAATGGAGAGATGTAGTTAGAGGGAAACAGATTGGGAAAAGGCAAGGAGGCATAACTGAGTACAACCAGGGAGAGGATGGTGGTTGGGCCTGATTATAGGTGAGCGAGCAGGACTGCCAGGGAAGACTGGGGAAGAAATTATAAGGTGCTTGGATTCAGAGATTGGCCTCTTCCAAGAATCCTAGTCACCACATTCCTGTCTGTCAAAACAGCTATAAGGTCATATCCTCTGTCGTCCTCTAGAGTTAAAGTCCGTCCTCTGAGCTCCTGTGTGTTTGTGCCTAATGTCCGTACTCACAGTATAATGTAGTAGGAAAAAAAATTACCCAGAAAGTACTGAGTCTGACCTGTTACACATTATTTGTCCTTGAGATCTTTTCATGTCTACACGTAAAAATCTACTTCACTCTTTAACACAGTTGCCTAGCATTCCGTAATGTGGATTCATTTCCACAAAACTTCATTTACTCTCCATTTTGCAAATGTTTATTTGCCAGTTGATACATTTTATTGTTTTTGCATTTCCTTAATAATTAGCTTGAAAATTCTTTTTGATATTTTTATTATCTCATCTGTTATCTGCTTCATATATATCTATCCTATCTTCTTATGTGGTATTTAGCACATCTATTAATTTACATATCTTTCATATATAGTTTAACCAATATAGATTTATTAATTTACATATATATACAATGTTTCACCTTGTTTTATGTGTTTTATATGTAAATATTTTTTCCCAGTTTGTTTCTTATATTTTAATTTTATTTATGGCATCTTTTGTTACAAAGATGTTTATGTTTTAACACCATCAAATATATCAGATTGATTAGAAATGAAAAAATTATCAATCTTTTCCTTATGAATTTCATATTGTGGATATCCTATATTATATTCATAATGTACAATTTCACAGTTTTATTCTTCTTATTTGCTATAGCATATTTTTACATTTCAGTCTAAATGGGATATATTTTTGCTTTTTGAAAGAAAAGACATAAAATTAGAATCTTATCTCACATGAAGTGGCCAGTTGTCCTAATTCCCTTTGATTAGGCTATTCTTCATTAGTAATTTGTAATTCTATCATTTTCATATTTCAAATTCCCATATAAAATTCATCTGCTTGTGACTACCTGCTTTGGTCCAGTGATATGCTTGTCTATATCTACACAAATATTATATTTTCTATTACACAGTTTTATTATGATACTTTTTCATACTGATAAAGCATTTCCCTTTTTCCCCTAAATTTTGTCTAATTCACATTTAATACTCCATGCAAATTTGAGTCAGCTTTTCAAGTTCATGAAAAATTCTTTTTGAAATTTTTGAATTGTATTGCATCACATCCCCCAATTAACCTGAAAAAATTAAATTGTTTAAATATCAGCTCTTCCAATCCATGAGCATTCTCTCTTTACACATACTCAGATAATTTCTTTCATATCCTCTAGTCATATCACATATTTTTATAAAGGTCTTGCACATTTCCTGATATGCTTATCCTTACATATTTTATAATTTTGTTACTATTGTGAATAATGTGCTCTTTTTACTATCATATAGATTTGCTGGAAAATAGAGAGCTATTGTTACTTATTTATTTTTAATTTAGCCAATTTTTTTTCTTTATTAAGGTACCATTGATATACAATATTATGAAGATTTCACATGAGCAACATTGTAGTTACAACATTCACCCATATTATCAAGTCCCCCCCCACACACCCTATTTCAGTCACTGCCCATCAGCGTAGTAAGATGCTGTAGAGTCATAAATTGTCTTCTCTGTGCTATATACTGCCTTTCCCACGGTCCCCTACATTATGTGTGCTAGTCATAATGCCTCTTTATCCTCTTCCCCCTCCCACCCTACCCTCCCTCCCCAACCCCTTCCTTTTGGTAACCACTAGTCCTGTCTTGGAGTCTGTGAGACTGCTGCTGTTTTGTTCCTTCAGTTTTGCTTTGTTGTTATACCCCACAAATGAGGGAAATCATTGGTACTTGTTTTTTTCTGCCTGGCTTATTTCACTGAGCATAATATCCTCCAGCTCCATCCATGTTGTTGCAAATGGTAGGATTTGTTTCTTTCTTATGGCTGAATAATATTCCATTGTGTAAATGTACCACATCTTCTTTATCCATTCATCTACTGATGGACACTTAGGTTGCTTCCATATCTTGGCTATTGTAAATAGTGCTGTGATAAACATAGGGGTGAATACATATGTCTTTTTGAATTAGGGATCTTGTTTTCTTTGGGCAAATTCCTAGGAGTGGAATTTCTCTGATGATTAGTGATGTGGAGCATCTTTTCATGTGTCTGTTGGCCATATGAATTTCTCCTTTGGAGAAGTGTCTTTTCAGATCAAGAGCTATTGATTATTTTATGTTGATTTTGTATGTAGTCACCTTTCAGAATTCTCTTTGCAAACAGTTTGTCCAATAGATAATTTTCTTTATGTGTACAATCATAGAAATGCCAGTGTTATCTCTAAAATTACCTTTTAAGATCTAATTTTCATTTTTATAACATTCTGTAAATTGTAAGCTTAATATATATTAACTATGGTGAAAACAGGCATCCTGTTTTTGTTCCTGACTGTAATGTGAAGGTTATGGCTTATATGATAAGAGTGCTACTTCACATTTCTGGTAAGGCCAATTTGCTATTGACTCTTTACTCTTTGCATTCTGTGGTAGAGTTGAGGAAAAATGTTTACACCCTTTACTTGTTCTTCCTTAAATGAAGGGATACTTATTGGATGCTGGGCTAAAAAAAGTCAATGCCAGAGGAGGATGATTTTGTTTATTGCTATTGTAGAAAGTTCAGGATGCTTTACAGTCGCATTAAAGGAAGACCACTTTCTATTTTCAGCACCATATACCTCTGACATCTCCTTCTTCATGTTCTTAAGTCCATGGAAAGGGACAAGGGTTAACAATTTAAAAGACAGTGAACAGCCAGCATATTTTTAAAGACACTAGACCGGAACTGATGCTACATGGGCCTTATCATGTAGTGTAAAATGGAAATAGGAAGGCTTCTGTAATTGAAGGAAGAACTCTTGATGTATTTTTACTTCCAAATTCAAATGAGCTACACATCTATATAGCTCACTAAACTTAACCATAAATTCAAATTTATTTACATCATTCAAACTATATTGCAATTTAACCATTTTCTGCACAAATATGTTATCTGACATTCCTAAATTGGATTAATTTTTGACAAAGAAGAAAACTTCTTGCGTATTTTACACCTAGAGCTCAAATGGAAAAGGTAATGCATGTTAGACTATTCTAATGCATGGAGAAATTCAGCTTGGCCAGAAACTCTTCCTCTGGTGTCCCTGATGGTGGGGAAGAGGCACAGAGAAGGCTAGTGCAAGACAGGTGACACTAACAACGGCAAAGCAAGAACTCTGTGAGAAAAAGGGGAAAAAACTGTCAGAATTTCATTTGATGATCTGAGTTGCTAGAGAATAAATATCCAATTTTTATGACACATGGTACAAGAAAAACCCGGACTCCAGAGAAACCATAGCGTGCATTTCAGCTTGTGGGCATGAGGAGGCCCCTGTGGTGGGGACGGCATTCTGTCAGGAGAACATGGTCTGAGTCACATTGCTTAAGAACTTATTTTTTTCAGAAACAACCAGTAAATTAACAGTATTTAGATGGAATTCGACTTCAGAATTCTCCCAAGAAAATGAACTGCCTGACCGGAAACAAAAAGTACTGGGCTTCTTAACTCCAAGAAAATACAAATATTGCATTTTTTACTCTCAGCAAAGATCTGACTGCTAAGAAAATAATTCGAAAAAGGATTTTTTTGTTGTTCTTAGCCTGATGGAAAATTAACAAGACAAAGTACTCTAGCAGAAAGGGCACAGGGTTTTTATCTCATTCTCACACAAATTGGCATAATGACTTGGATATTTTATAATTCCCTTTATTTCTGTGTCCCTCGGTTTTCTTAACTACAAAATGCATTAACCGCAAAGTGATTAAAAATACAACACCTTTGTAATGCAAACCAGGCATGAAACAAACCAAATGTCTGATATACCTAAACTCCTACTTAGTTTGGCGATAGTAGTGAAGAAGGATCTAGCTTTCTTCCAGCTTTGGTGCATTTCTAAATAAACTACAGGTCCCTTTAGTTCTCACATTCTGTGATTTTGAGTTAAGTGCCCTGTTGAGAGCTGACTCTTATCTCTAATGTTCTCTTACAGTAGTTGGGCTTTAAATGACAGGTCAGTGCCAGGCTTTCACCGATGCTGCCTTACTAGACTGGGCAATCCCGGGGTCACCCTTCCCAGCAGCCTTGCAATTCAGGGCCCTTTAAGCTGCATGCTGCTGGACACTGACTGGAAATTTTTTACTGGGGACTCTTGAAATTTAGCCCATTTTTGATGCCTCTGGAGAAAATAAGACAAAACAAAAACATTAATATTGAAAGAAATATTTCAAGATGTCTCTGACCCTTCACAACCCCTGGAGGAATCCCTTCTTTTAGTGCTAATGAGAGAGCATTAGCTATCTACTTTTAAAGTTAAGTGACATAATCCCTAAGAAAAGATAACATATATATCTCCCTTATCATTCAAAAAAATGTATTTATTTATTTTAAAAGTTTTAAACCACTTTATTAATTTTTATTACCATTATACATATGTTAATATTACATATGGAGCTTCATATTTAATGTATGCTTTTATATTTAATGTATACCTTTTCTCCTTTCTCTTCTAATTTTGTGGTAGGAATATAGAAGATCTAACTTCTTAGCAAATTTTTAAGAACATAATGTAGGAATTCTGCTGTACAGTAGAACTCCAGGATTTATTCATGTTGCAAAGCTGAAATTTGTTGTCTTTGACTAATACCTCTTCATTTCTCCCTTCTCCCATCTTCTGGCAACTATCATTCTATTCTTTTATGAGTTTACCTATTTTAAATTCCTCGTATAAATGACATCATGTGGTATTTACTGTGTGATGTCTGGCTTAGTCATTTAGTGTTATGTCCTCCAAGTTTGTCCATGTTGTTGCAAATGCAGAATAAAATGGAATTTACATCAAAAACTGTCACAAGAGACAAAGAAGGTCATACATAATGATAAAAGGAACAATTTACTAGGTTGATATCACAATTATAAACATATATGCACGCAACATCAGAGCACTTAAAAATACAAAATAAATATTGACAAATCTGAAGGAAGAAATAGACAGCAAAACAATAGTAGTAGGAGATTTGACTACCTCATTTTCAATAATAGATAGATAATCCAGACAGAAATTCAGGAAGCAGCAGACTGGAATGCTATGCACCTCATCAACCTAACAGACACATACTTGGCATTCCCGCCAACAGCAGCCAAACACGCATTCTTCTCAAGTGCACATGGAACATTCTTCAAGACAGATCCTGTGCTAGGTCACAAAGCAAGTCTTAATACATTGAAATAATTCCAAGTATCTTTTCAAACCACAATGAAGAAAAATAATAACAAAAGGACAATGGGGAATTAAACACACTCTAGAACAACACCTGGGTTAAAGAAAATATTGAAAAGGACAAAGAGAAACCAAACACAACATTGCAAAACTTATGACGTACAGCAAAAGCAGTACTAGGAGAGAAGTTCATAGTGACAAATGCTGATATTAAAAGACAAAAGCCTCCAATGCCTCAAGGAACTAGAGGAAGAACAAGCCAAACCCAAATTTAAAAGAAAGAAGGGAATAGTAAAATTAGAGCAAATATAAATGAAACAGAGAACAGAGAAGCAACAGAAAACAATCAATGAAACTAAGAGATGGCTTTTTGTAAAGAAAAACCAAATTGACAAAACCTTAGGTAGACTAAGCCAGCAAAAATGAAAGGAGATGCAAATAAATAAAATCAGAAATGAAAGAGGAGGTGTTACAACTTATGCCACAGAAATAAAAAAGATTATAAGGGGCGAGTATGTTCAATTATATGCCAAAAAATTGGGCAACCTAGAAGAAATGAATAAATTCCTGGAAACATACAACCTCCCAAAACTGGATCAACAAGAAATAGAACGTGAAGAGACCAATAGCAAATAAAGAGATTGAATCAGTAATCAAAAGTCTCCCAACAAAGCAAACCTTAAGACCAAATGGCTTTACAAGTGAGTTCTATGAAAGATTTAAGGAATTAACAGCAATCCTTCTCAAACTCTTCCAAAAAATAGAATAAGGAGGAATACTTCCAAACTCACTTTGTACATGCAGCCTCACTAATACCAAAGCCAGACAACATACACAAGAAAAGAAAACTACCTCTTCCTTATTATTTTCATCCTAATAATTATCTTGTTCTTTTGTTTTTTAAGGACCCATTATTCAGGTCATAAAAGTTGGTCATATGTGATGCAACCTCATTATTCTCTCTAGTTGCAAGAAACTACAGTATGTGGTGTACAAAAATACTGTTCAAATGACTGAAGGTGATATCTGCTCTGCTCCCCATCTCTGACACAGTTGACTGGACCAGGAATAACAGCTGGCCAGAGGTATAAATTGCAGTCTTGGATAACCTGATTTGAAAAGTCAATTCATGCTAATCAGATTCTAGCTTTCAGGAATAGAAACTTAGAACACACTTATGAGCTGTGGGATGTCGGGCCCCACTCAGTCATGGTTATGAGCAGTGACAGAAGTCTGTCATTAAAGAGAGGTGAGAAGGGAAGCAAGGGAGATTATTGGAAGGCAGGCAGAGATGATTTACTCATATTGGAAAAAAAACACAAAAATGTATTTCTTGTTTGTAAAAAGTTTGCAGTGTGATCTGTTAGAAAGAAAGTAACACTGAAATACACTGCAAGAATGAATGGACTTGAACCTTTATCGAACATCATATACAAGAATTAGATGAACATGGATCAAAGACGGAAATGTAAGATCTAAACCTATAAATATTAGAAAAAAACAGTGAAAAAGCTTCATGACACTGGATTTGGCAGTGATTTCATATATATGATACCAAAGGCATAGACAACAAAAGGAAAAACAGACAAATTAGACTTCATGACAATTTTTTAAAATACGTGTCAAAAAACAGCATCAATAAATTAATAAGGCAACCTACAGAATGGGAGAATGGGATTAATATGAAGAATATATAGAGACCTCTTATAATTCAACAATAAAAGTTAAACAACCCAATTCAAAATGGGCAAAGGACTTGAATAGACATTTTCTCCAAAGAAGGTGTACAAATAGACAATAAGTGCCTGAAAATATGTCCAACATAGGGAAATGCAAATCAGAAATACAATATTATACCCCCTCATAACTGTAAAGATGGCTACTAAAAACAAATGAAACAGCAAGTGTTGTTAAGGATGTGGAAAAATTGAGACCCTTGTGCATTGTTGGCAGGAATGTAAAATGGGCCACTGTACAAAACAGGGTAGCAATTCCTCCAAAAGTTAAACATAGAATTGCATATGATCTGGCATTTCCATGTCTGGGTATATGCCCACCATAACTGAAAGCAGAGTCTCAGAGAGATTACTGCACATTCACATTCACAGCAGCATTATTCACAGCAGCTAAAATGCGGAAGCAACCCATGTGTCCACTGTTGGATGAATGCATAGGCAAAACATGGTATAAACATAACACAATACAGTTCAGCCTTAGAAAGGGAATTCTGCAATATGCTACAACATGGAAGGAATTTGAGGATATTATACTAAGTGAAGTAAGCTACTCACAAACGGACAAATACCATATGTTTTCACTTACATAAGGTACTCAGTGTACTCAAATTCATGGACACAAAAAATAGAATTATGGTTCTCAGGGCCTGGGGGAAGAGAAATGTGGCATTATTATTTAATAGATATACAGTTTCAGTTTTACAGGATGAAAAGAAGATGGATGGTTGCACAACATTATGAATGTATTTAATACAACTGAACACTGAAAAATGGTTACAGTGGTAAATTTTATGTTTATTATACCACAATGAAAAAGTTGGGAAAATCTGACAATGCAGTAAGACTGACACTAAGATCAAGTGATAGGAATATGCAGATGGGACATTTTAACAAAAGGGAGATATAATATAGGTTGCATCAGCCCTGGAGAAATTTAGCTCTACATTCCACTGTAGGCTGAGGTTTACCTTTGCTGTGTTTCTACAGATACTATATGGCAATAATTGTTGACTCCAGAAGGACTGTCAATCAGAGAAGAATATGCTTCTAATACTTATCTTATTCACCAAAGAATAATGAGGTCATATGACATGTGACCTGCTTCATGACTCTTGGTATGGGGTTTCCTTTAATACAATGAACAGCTGGGAGCATGAAACTTTATTGGTCATTTAGTCTAATGCCCTCACTTTACAGAGGAAGGTATGAGCTCAGGAAAATTAAGTCAAGGACACATGTGTTCTTTGAAAGGTGGATGTGTGAAACCAACTCTATCCCTGGGTCTACACAGACTGTAGATATGGCACATATAGCACAGGGCAGGCAGCTAGATGTTGCTTTTAGACACAAGCTGTTCTTGTAGATTATATCTGAGAGCAAATCTTGGATGATATATGTGACTGCCATTGATGTATCTAGGAATTATCAAATTAATGGATCAAGTCTGACAAAAGTAAAGTGTTGGTCTTGATGGAGTAATGTTAAATAAGTGTAGGAGTCAAGTTAGTGTGGTGATAAATAGGGGCTCTCTGAACAGTGACTTAGGACATCACGGCGCACATGAAATGACATAACCAATTTCTCTACTCACTAGTTCATATGTCACCCTCCCAAGCCATCACTGAATGATATGTTCTGCTCGCTGATTCCATCTACTTCTCAAAATGTTACTGACATCAAAGTAAGACCCTAGCTTTTCACAAAGGGCCTCTATAAAACTGATTCACTCTTACTCACATATGAGCAAATATTCTATTCTTATGGAAGAGACAAGTCATTTAAAAATCTTAAATAGATTCTTCTGTAAAAACCAGAATTGCTGCTTCAGGATATAGCTCAGTCTTTGATATTATTACTTGTGTAGAGATTGCATTTTTCATAAAATGTCACAGAGTAGAGCTGGTTTTTGTCCATCCCTGAAATAACAGGGAATACATGAGTTATAGTTGATAAAATAACAATACACGTATTAATATATGAGTATAGTATGCTTCAGCAGAATTTAACACACTTTTCTTTAAAAGCCTGATCAAAGAAAATGGGAAATAGAGATAAGGTAGAGAAAAGAATAAAAGAGAAGAAAATCTACCAAGAACATTGTTTCTGGATGATTTTGTTAGTTATTAAATATAGAAAAAAACCTGATATTTCTCTTTGCCTCTGTTCATCTTTCCCTTATTCTCCATGTGACTTATTTAGCTTGTATATCCTGCTACTGCTGTATTCAGGGATAGAGTGCACTGGACTAATACAGGCTTGAGGAATAACGATGCTGGTAATAGAGGGAAGATTTGTACAAAGCATACAGATAATATGGATGGAAGGGCTTTGGTAGGGATGGAGAGAGTAAGAAGGGAAAGAAAGGGGATGGAGAGAGAGAGAAAGAAGAGGGGGAGAGAAGTAGAGAGTGAAAGAGAGAAAGAGTATGTGTACATGAGACGGAGAGAGACAGAGAGGAGAATATGCAATTGGTCATATTTATCTTCTGCCATTCAATCCCCATATAAGTCTTAGGAGTGGGGAGAATCTTAATTACCAGAAACTAAGATGAATGGAAAAAGGAGAAGATATTCTTGAGGAACACTGACATGTTTTTAACTTATTTACTTTGGGACTACTTTTAATTTAAATAATAATAACTGTTTGAATTCATAAGCTGAACTAAAATTCAAATGCAAGGAAGGGATAGCAATGTATAACAATGAGTTTACAGTCATTTTGGACCTGAAAAAAAACATTCATTGTTTCGGTGATTTCAGGAGAGAAAGAACTGCCATAAGCTTTAGAAAAAAGCCAAAAAAAAACCCACCAAACATATATTTGTGTTTCATGTTTACGCAATACATTTCACAGGTGTTGCAAAATATTTAGCAATATAAAATCTGAGCATTTTAAGTGCTCAGTGTCAATCTACAATTCCTCTTGTTGAAAAAGACATATTTCCTAGTTACTTTAGCTTCAAGTCCATCATTTTAAACAGTCATGAATTCTTTTTTTCAACAAATATATATTTACCTATCATTTGTCTACCATTTGCTATGTATTTTCCTAAGTCTGGCATAAAGTAGATTTCTGTACAGAATCTGTCCTTACTCCTATGGACTTTACAATGTAGAAAGATGCAGGCCATTTAAATACTTACTATACACAATATATCCTACATGGTATAGAATTAAAATAGAATCATAAATTATATAGTATAGTCTTTAACAGTAATCTCTTTGAACCTCACAATAAAAAGAATTGGTTTTAGATTATTCTTTACAAATGGTTATCATGTTTCTGCTTAAATATATTAAGTAATAGGTAGCTCACTAATTTGGAGCTGACTTATTATCTCTTATTCAGTTCAGTTTAGAAGATGCTTCACTATATGTATATTTATGGCAGACTGTTCGTTGCCCCAGTATCTATTGTCCTCTAATTCCACAGGAATAGGGACATCTGATACATGGCCATATAACTGAATACTACATTTCTTAGTTTCAGTCTCGGCAAGGCATGTCCATGTGACTAAGTTCTAGGCAAAGGAACACAGAGTGAGTGAGATATGCTATGCCCATGCCTTGCCATTAAACCAACTGGCTGTGTATTGTACTGTACCCTTTTCTCCTTCCTGTGGCTAGAGATGTCGAGGATTGAAGGAACGGTTTCAACTGTGGGTTTGAAGCCATGTTTCCAAAATGGCAGGGTTGTTCCTTCATTCCTGGAGCCTTAAGGTGATAGAGAAATAAACTTCTTTCTTACTCAATCTACTGTGTCTTAAAATGTCTTTGTTACAGCAATTTAGAGTACAACCCAACAAACACAATAATCACCTTGTGACAGTATGGAGAGACTGATTTCCTTTCACTGACTAGCCTTTTAAATATTTTACAACAGCTATAAAATTAAAATTCTCTATTTATTTAAAACATTTAATAAGTTTTTACTGGATGCCCACTACTGTAGGGCACCAAGTTAGGAACCAAGAAGAGGACAGGTAAGAAGAGACTCTGACTCTAACTCTGAGAAAGTCTCAGGCAGATCCGAGAGAGCCTGGAGTAGAGATGGCCCATTAGAGGTGTCCCATGTTTGGCAGGAGTGGCCAGGCCCCTGCCATATTCACTCATTGGCTGGGAGCCTGGCCTCAGTGGGGAGAGCCTGACCTCAGTGTGAATGTTGTGGTGGATTTCAAGGCTAACTAGTTCCTCATAACAGGTTTTCTTTTTTCTAGAAGGGAGATCTGAACAGCATTCTCCTATGGCTTCTACATGTGTGGGTTACATTAATAATGTAAATAGCATTCCTGGATTCTCTGACACTCGAAAAGTCTGAATACCTATATCCTAGAATTTTAATTTATTCTAATCAAATAGTAAATTAATTAGGTAACCTCTATGAAAAGAGAGAGAGCTGTAGAAGCATGACACACAATCCTTGCCTCGAGCTTACATTTTAGACAATGAAAAAGGTATGCACATTAAAAGCTATAAAATTTGTATCTACTTATTGGCAGAAATATGCTATATTTGGATAATGAGGGCAACAATCGCAAATGAAAGAGAGTCTAAGAAATGATGGGAACACAGTGAGTGCAAACATGGGAGATAGAAATTACTAGAAAAGTTTTGGAATAACAAATAGACCAGGACTTTAGGCGACAATGAAGTGGTTCCCTCCCCACTATAAACACATGAAATGATGGATAAACTATGACCACAGAGTTAAAAACATAGCCAAGATATAAGAAAAGGCAAAGACCAGAACAAAGAGGGAACTCAGATACCACAGAGTAAGCTTGAATTGAAACTTTGGACATCTAGAGGTAGATAAAATTTAGATACAGGTTGAAGCGGCTGGTGGCTGCAGTGTTACCACCAAGTCATCAGGCTTTAGGAGATAAAGAGTTGAACTAAGTACTTTATTAAGCTGGAATCCCCAAGGTGTTCAATTGGCCATGAAAAGCAAGTTAGAAAATACCTCCCATTAGCCCAGAGAAGCAGCAACAATGCTTGCACGAAAATAACAATGAACAGTTTTACAATATGACTTCATGTGAACTGAAATCCCCAGCCTGTGAGGGCTGCAGTGATCATACGTTTATGATATTTACCATGGCATGGGAATCCCAAGTCAATAGTTAACATTCATCATTTGAAACAATGTCATATGTAAGGCCCTAATAGGAATAAACCAAAATCACTGTGAAGATAACATTTGTAATCTAGAGCATGGGAAAGTTTCAGAAAATATTAATCCCTATTAAAGATAAGCTTACAGTAAGATTATAAACCTTGTAAGGAAAACATCCACAAGGAAGGAGAATGAGCAGACATAGTAAATGAGAGACTTTGAATCCAAAGATCTAGCAATGCTAGAATATCTGAAGGAGAATAAAAAAGTTTGCAACTGTTAGAGGTCTCTAAAAGGGGATAGAAATCATAATGAAAGAATGAAGGATTTTTTAAAAAGTCATATATGAAAAAGAATCAGAGATTTGAGAAATGAGTAGTCATTGAAGTTTTAAAATGAATAGATTACTTAGAGATGAGAGTAGACAAAGAGGAAGGAGTTAGTGAGCTTGAAGACCAAACTAAGCAAAATACTGAGAATAGTCACAGAAATATAAAGGGACGGAAAACACAGAAATGTGGTTAAGAAATAGGCAGGTTGAAATAAGAACACCAGGTTTTATGTAAGAGTTCTGATGGAGGAAACAGAAAGAATACCGGTAATATTTAAGGGATTAGATTTTTCCAGAACTAAATCCGGCAAAATATTTTCTTTAATATAAAAATATAGAGTTCTTACAGGAATGCATTCAGGATATTATAAAAATATGCAATGTAATTGACCACATTAGCAGGTCACATGGGAAGTATCTGATCATGTAAACAGACACAGAAAGATCATTTGATAAAATGAATAATTATGAAAATCAGACTCTTGCACACTAGGAAAAAAGAGTACTCTCACCCTGGTAGACTGTATCTATCAAAATCATCCTTAATTGTGAAACAGTAGAAGCCATCAGACCAAGTAAGTACAGAAATAAGTCAAAGATTATTTCTATCACTATGTTTATTCAACATTGTGCTGAAGGTCTCAGACAAAGTTAGAGAAAAATGTAAAGGGAGTGAAAGGCTGAAGAATTTGAAAGGAATAGTCTAAACTGTTATTACTCAGAGGATTGTCTTGATAGAAAATTCAAAAGAATATCCTAAAATATAGAGGTAATAAGAGTTCAGTAAGCTTGCTGGGTAAAGATCAGTCTGCACAAATCGTGTTCTAATATTTCAGCACAACCAATTTAAAAATGGACATTAAGAAATCCCTTCCAATAACACAGAAACCCTAAAAGCACAAATCTAACCTAAGTAGTTCATGTGTTTATGAAAAAAATATTCAAAATGCTTCAAGGATGGGAGGATTCTGCATCATAAAGATGATGATTCTTTCCAAGTTTTTAAGCATGATTCAATGTGAATTAATATTAAATAGTTTGCTTTCCTGAAACTTGACAAAGTGATTAAAACATATGTGAAAGACTGGTGCACACAAACAGCTAAGTTTTATTATGAGTTACTAGACATTTGATTTATATCGTATTTGAAACAGTTTGATGTTGCTCTAGGGATAGGTAAATAGGCAAGTGGGATAGAACAGTGGATTCAGAAACAGATCCATACCTTGAAACACTGCTGCATTACATATAAACCTTGTTGGCCTTCTTGGAATCCCTTGACCTTTCTCTTTTTTCTCTGAGTTTCTCTCAGAGGCTGAATGGCACTCTCTCCCCACCAGTTTTGCTTTTCAGAGCTGGGATATGCACTCTGCTGTGGAGCATGGAATACCTCCTGAGAGGTAGCTGAGGGCTTGGAAATATAACCCAGATATGCAGGGGGATTTAGTCACTGGGGCGTGAGCTCTGACCAGTGGACCCACAACGAGAGGGGGGAAGCAGCCCAGCAGACCTATTTCCCCTCTGCCCCGACTCCAAGCCGTGGGTCTTAGCAGTTCGCAATGCATCATGTTGGCCTTGCCTCACATCTTTCCTTGCCGAACTTTCATTGTCCTCACCCTCGTACCTCAGCTTCAATTTGCAAAGTGTTAACATTAATCCTGGCCCAGGGTTTGCTTTCTAGAGGGTCTCACCTAAGAAGTTACAGATGGTATTGCTACACAGAATTTTAAGATTAGACAATTAAATAAATGTGTTTGGGAGAAAAGTGGATCCTTATTTCACATCAAACCAAAAAAAAGTTTTGAATCGTCTAGACACATTATTATGAAAGACTTTTAAAGTACAAAGAGTAAAAATTGGAAAACATCTTTTATTAAATCAGATTAAGGGCTATTTCTTGAATAAGCCACAAAAGCCAAAGCTTAAAGGAAAATACAGACACATGTGATTCCATTAAGATCATATATGTAAATATAGATAGGTAGAGAGATAAAATAAAGCATTTGCATAAAAAAGATTCGACAGGATTGTTGTTACATAGGATATAAAGAGAAATTCTTTAAATCAAACAAATAAGTGTCCATTTAGTGTGGTAGCCCTGGAAATATTGAGAAGAGGCCAGATTCTACATGTCCTCTGATGGCAGAGTTAAAAGGCCGTCATCAAGGACTGGACGTGGTGTAAAATAGAGACAAGTCAAACATGACTGTGAGATTTTTGGCCTGAGTAACTGAAAAGGTGGTTTCAAAAGGCACTCAGTGGGGCAAACATGGGCGATTGACACTATGGGTGTGGGCACGTCCAAGTAATTATCTAAGAGGAGATGTCAAGTATGCACTCGGGTACCTGGTGGGAGCTACTGTGGAGAAGTCTGAGGGGCACCTATTCATCTGACAGCTGTTAGATGACTGATATTTAAAAGCATGCAGGAGGCCGAGTACACCGAAGACACACCCAGGACGTGATCAGCTGTATCGAATGCACTGATTGATTAAGAAAGACGAGGAGTGAGAAGTGACTCCTGGGATCCCACAGTAAGAGAATTACTGATCTCCACAAGAGCCCTTTCAGTGGGGTGATGGGCATGAACGCCTGACTGGAGTGGGTTTCAGAGAGAATCTGAGAAAGGGAATTAGAGGCAGTGGGAACAGGCAGCTCTTCCAAGAATTTTGCTTCAAATGGGTAGCAAGGAAATGGAGGTAAAAATGGAGTCAAGACAAGTGGTTTTCGATGAGAGGAAATAATAGTATGGTTGCATGCATACAGGAAAGATCTGGCAGGCAGCAGAAAAATCAATGACATAGAGATGTCCTAGAGTTCTCCACAGAAACGGAACCACTAGGATATAAATTAAATTAAAGTTACATATATATAAAACTTTATATAGTTATATATATACATATATATACACACACATACACATAGTTATATATATATATACACACACACACATATACATGTATATATATATATAGAAAGAGAGAGAGAGATTTTTTATGTGGTAAGAGGTATAGATGGACCTTTTAAAAAATATGAGTATCCAATTTTTCCAATACTATTTGTTGAAAAGACTTTGCTTTCCACACTAAATTGCTGTATCCCTTTGTCAAAGATAAATTGAATCCATGTGTAGGTATATGTCTGGACTCAAATCTGTTTCATTAATCTATTTGTCAATCTTGATGCCAAGATTACATAATAACTCTTGAAGTTATTCACTTTTTTTTTGAAGTCACTTGGGCTGTTTTTATGTCCTTTGCATTTCCATATATTAAGAATAATCTTGTCAATTTGGATTTTTATTGGGATTGCATTGAATTAATAGACCAATTTGGGGGATACTGATATAAATAATATTGTGTCTTCCATTTGATAAAACTATATATGGCTCAATTAATATCTTCTTTAGTTTCCTTCAGCTATGCTTTGTAATTTTCGGTGCACAGATCTTGTGTATCTTTTGACAAATTTTTTTTAAAGTAGTACATAGTTTGATACTATTATAAGTATTTTTTTATGTAATATTAATTTTATTTTCAAAATGAGTTCCTATGACTTAGAAAGCCCATATTTTTTTCTTACAAAGGGAGAAATATATCCATTTAAAATAGATTTCAAGTGGTGCATTAGCATTAAAATATTTTTTTTTCTAAAAGAATTTTTAATGTGAGAGCTACTCCACAAGTGGTAATGTTTTTCAATTCAATTTCCAATGGTTCATAACGGGCATACACAAATACAATTGATTTTGTATATTGATCTTGAATCCTGCAGTGTTTCTAAATCCACTAATTAGTTCTGGTACTATTTTCCCAGATCACATAGGACGTTCTACATATACAATCCTATGTCTTTAAACCACAAGCTTCTGTTACCTTCTAATCTGAATGCCTTTTATTTCTTCTTGATTTATTGAACATGCCACAAACATTCTACAGTGTTGAACCAAAGGGGTGAGGAGTGGCATCTTTTCCTTGCTCCTGATTTTGGAAGGAAAACACTCATCCTTGGCCATTAAACATGTTGCTAGCTGCAGGTTTCCTGAAGATACCTTTTGTCAGGTTAAAAAATTTTCTGTCTCTTCCCAGTTTGCTGATAGATTTTATTAGGAATCAAGGTGACATTTTATCAAATGCATTTATTGCTTTTGATGATGCTCCTGCCCTTTTTTCTTGTTAATCTCTTAATGTGGTTGATTATATTAATTTTTTAAATGTTAAATAAATCTTGTATTTCTGGGGTAAACACTTATTCATAATGCATTGTTTTATATATATTCTTGGATTCTACTTGCTAAAATTTTGTTAAGAATTTTCCTACCTTTGCACAAGGGATGTCGGCCTGCAGTTTTCTTTTCTCATAATGCTTCTGTCTTACTTTGGTCTCAGAGTAATATGGGCCTAACTTCGGGGAAGTGTTCACTTCTCTCCAGCATTCTGGAAGAATGTGTGTAGAATTGATATTATTTCTTCCTTATAAGTTTGTTAGCTTTTACCATTGATACCTCCTGGGGCTGGAGTTTTAGTTGTGAGGATTTTAGAAAATAAATTTCTTTAATGGAAGAAGGGCTAATCAGCTTAGCTATTCTTTTCCTCAGTGAGGACGTCAACATCTCTCAAGGAATTTGTTCATTTCACATAATTTGTGGAATTTATTGGCAAAAGCGGTTAATAATATTCCTTATTATCCTTTTAATCACTGTAGAGGCTTTTGGCATGTCCCCTATCTGATCGCTGGTATTAATGATCTGTGTTTCCACCTTTATTGTCTTGACTAGCTGGTAAGAGGTTCACCAATTCTGAGTTTTTCAAAGAATCAGCTTTTGTTTTCATTTATCTTTTCTGTTGTTTTCCATATCATTGATTTCTCCTCTGATTTGCATTACTTTCATTTTTCTGATCATGTGAGGCTTCATTTGTAATTTTCTTCTAATTTTTAAGGTGGAAACTGTAGTCATTGATTTGAAACCTTTTCCTTTTTCTAATGTGTAGGCTTTTTAAAGTGATATATTTCCCTTGTAGCACTTCTGCAGTTGTATCTCACAAATTTTTCGTTTTACTTCCATTTTCACTCAGTTAAAAGTAACTTCTAATTTCCTTTGGAATTTCTCCTTTGATCCAGGAATTATTAAGAAGTGTGTTATTTAGTTATTGTGTTGTTTGGGAATATCCCAAATATCTTCCTGTAAATTATTTCTAATGTATTTGTATTGCGGTAGGAGAACATACAATGTATGACTTGAATCCTCTTAAATTTGAGATTTCTGTTATAGTCCAGAAAATTTTCCTTCTGTCTATGAAAGAAATGTGTTTTCTGATGCTCTTAGTTGGAGTCTTCTATGAATGTCAGTTAGATTCAGCTGATGGATAGCGCTGCTCAAGCTTCTATAGCCTCACAGATTTACTCTCTACTTGTGCTATCAACTATTGACAGAGGAGGGCAAATTTATCCATTTCTCCTTGGTGTTCTATCCATTTTTTTTTCTTTATAGAGTTTGAAGCTTTACTATCAAGTTCTTGCAAGTTTGGGATTATTATTTCCTCTTGGCAAATTGATATTTCTATCATTACTAAATGATCCTCTTTTTTCCTGTTCTTATGTTCTGTTCTAAAATCTGATACAAATATATAATACTAGGACTTCTGGGAAGATGGCGGCATGAGCAGGTCAGCAGAAATCTCCTCCCAAAACCATACATATTTGTGAAAGTACAACAAATACAACTACTCCTAAAAGAGAGACCAGAAGATACAGTACAACAGCCAGGATACAGTTACATCTGCGAGAATTCAGCGCCTCACGAAGTGGGTAAGATACGGAGCCGCAATCAGACAAAATAGACTTCAAAATGAAGAAAGTAGCAGAAGAAGGACATTACATAATGATAAAGGGGTCAGTTCAACAAGAGGATATAACCATTATAAATATATATGCACCCAACACAGGGGCGCTGACATATGTGAAACAAATACTAACAGAATTAAAGGAGGAAATAGACAGTAATGCATTCATTTTAGGAGACGTCAACACACACTCCAAAGGACAGATGAACCAGACAGAAAATAAGAAAAGACACAGAGGCACTGAACAACACACTAGAACAGATGGACCTAACACACATCTACAGAACTCTGCACCCAAAAGCAGCAGGATACACATTCTTCTCAAGTGCACATGGAACATTTTCCAGAATAGATCACATACCAGGCCACAAAAAGAACCTCAGTAAATTCAAAAATATTGAAATCCTACCAACCAACTTCTCAGATCACAAAGGTATAAAACTAGAAATCAATTTTAGAAAGAAATCAAAAAGGCTCACAAATACATGGAGACTGAACAACATTCTCCTAATTAATCAATGGGTTAATGACCAAATCAAAACAGCAATCAAAGAATATATGGAGACTAATGACAACAACAACACAAAGCCACAACTTCTGTGGGATGCAGCGAAGGCAGTCTTAAGAGGAAAGTACATTGCAATCCAGGCCTATTTAAAGAAGGAAGAACATTCCCAAATGAACAGTCTAAAGACACAATTACTGAAATTGGAAAAAGAAGAACAAATGAGGCCCAAAGTCACCAGAAGGAGGGACATAATAAAGATCAAAGAAGCAATAAATAAAATTGAGAATAAAACAATAGAAAAAAATCAATGAAACCAGGAGCTGGTTCTTTGAAAAAATAAACAAAATAGATAAACCCCTAGTCAGACACATTAAGAGAAAAAGAGAATCTACACACATAAACAGAATCAGAAATAAGAAAGGAAAAATCACTACGGACCCCACAGAAATACAAAGAATAATAAGAGAATACTATGAAAATTTATATGCTAACAAGCTAGAAAACCTAGAAGAAATGGACAACTTCTTAGAAAAATATTACCTTCTAAGACTGACCAAGCAAGAAACAGAAAACCTAAACAGACCAATCACCGGCAACGAAATTGAATCGGTATTCAAAAAACAACCCAAGAAAAAAAACCCGGGCCAGATGGATTCACCTCTGAATTTTACCAGACATATAGAGAAGAAATAATACCCATTCTCAAGTTTTCCAAAAAATAGAAGAGAAGGGAATACTTCCAAACTCATTCTATGAAGCCAGCATCACTCTAATACCAAAACCGGGCAAAGACCTCACCAAAAAAGAAAATTACAGACCTATATCCCTGATGAACGTAGATGCAAAAATACTCAACAAAATATTAGCAAACCTAATTCAAAAATACATCAAGAGGATCATACACCATGATCAAGTGGGATTCATCCCAGGGATGCAAGGATGGTACAACATTCGAAAATCCATCAACATCATCCACCACATCAACAAAAAGAAGAAGAAAAACCACATGATCATCTCCATAGATGCTGAAAAAGCATTTCACAAAATTCAACATCCATTCATGATAAAAACTCTCAACAAAATGGGTATAGAGGGCAAGTACCTCAACATCATAAAGGCCATATATGACAAACCCACAGCTAACATCATACTTAATAACGAGAAGCTGAAAGCTTTTCATCTAAGATTGGGAACAAGACAGGGATGCCCACTCTCTCCACTATTATTCAACATAGCACTGGAGGTCCTAGCCACAGCAATCAGACAAAACAAAGAAATACAAGGCATCCAGATTGGTAAAGAACAAATTGTCACTTTTGCAGATGACATGATATTGTACATAAAAAATCCTAAAGACTCCACTCCAAAACTACTAGAACTAATATCTGAACTTAGCAACATTGCAGGATACAAAATAAACACACAGAAATCTGTTGCTTTCCTATACACTAATGATGAACTAACAGAAAGAGAAATCAGGAAAACAATTCCATTCACAATTGCATCCAAAAGAATAAAATACCTAGGAATAAACCTAATGAAGGAAGTGAAAGACCTATACCCTGAAAACTACAAGACACTCTTAAGAGAAATTAAAGAGGACACTAACAAACGGAAATTCATCCCATGCTCTTGGCTAGGAAGAATAAATATTGTCAAAATGGCTATACTACCTAAAGCAATCTACAGATTCAACACAATCTCTATCAAAATACCAATAGCATTCTTCAATGAGCTGGAACAAATAGTTCTAAAATTCATATAGAGCCAAAAAAGGCCCCGAATAGCCAAAGCAATTCCTGAGAAGGAGGAATAAAACAGGGGGAATTATGCTCCCTGACTTCAAGCTCTACTACAAAGCCTCAGTAATTAAGACAATTTGGCATTGGCACAAGAGCAGACCCACGGACCAATGGAACAGAATAGAAAATCCAGGCATTAACCCAAACATCTACAGTCAATTAATATATGATAAAGGAGCCTTGGATATACAATGGGGAGATGACAACCTCTTCAGCAGCCGTTGTTGGGAAAACTGGACAGCTACATGTAAGAGAATGAAAGTGGACTTCTGTCTAACCCCATCCACAAAAGTAAACTCAAAATGGATCAAATACCTGAATGTAAGTCATAAAACCATAAAACTCTTAGAAAAAAACATAGGCAAAAATCTCTTGGCCATAAACACAAGCGACTTCTTCATGAACATATCCCCCGGGGCAAGGGAAACAAAAGCAAAAATGAACAAGTGGGACTATATCAAGCTGAAAAGCTTCTGTACAGCAAAGGACATCATTAGTAGAAATAAAAGGCATACTACCATTTGGGAGAATATATTCATACATGACATTTCAGATAAGGGGTTGACATCCAAAATATATAAAGAACTCATGCACCTCAACAAACAAAAAGTAAATAATCCAATTAAGAAATGGGCAGAGGATCTGAATAGACTCTTCTCCAAAGAAGAAATTCAGATGGCCAACAGGCACATGAAAAGATGCTCCACATCGCTAATCATCAGAGAAATGCAGATTAAAACCACAATGAGATATCACCTCACACCAGTTAGGATGGCCAACATCCAACACACAAACAACACCAAATGTTGTCGAGGATGTGGAGAAAAGTGTCCCTCCTACACTGCTGGTGGGAATGCAAATTAGTTCAACCATTGTGGAAAGCAGTATGGAGGTTCCTCAAAAAAATCAAAATGGAAATACCATTTGACCCAAGAATCCCACTCCTAGGAATTTACCCTAAAAATGCAGCAGCCCAGTTTGAAAAAGACAGATGCACCCCTATGTTTACCACAGCACTATTTACAATAGCCAAGAAATGGAAGTAACCTAAGTGTCCATCAGTAGATGAATGGATAAAGAAGAGGTGGTACATATACACAATGGAATATTATTCAGCCATAAGAAGAAAACAAATCCTACCATTTGCAACAACATGGATGGAGCTAGAGGGTATTATGCTCAGTGAAATAATCCAAGTGGAAAAAGACAAGTTTCAAATGATTTCACTCATATGTGGAGCATAAGAGCAAAGAAAAAAAAAACTGAAAGAACAAAACAGCAGCAGACTCACAGAACCCAAGAATGGACTAATAGTTACCATAGGGAAAGGGACTGGGGAGGATGGGTGGGAAGGGAGGGACAAGGGGGAAAAAGGGGCATTACCAGTAGCAGACATAATGTTGGGTGGGCACGGGTAGGGATGTATAACACAGAGAAGACAAGTAGTGATTCTACAGCATCTCACTACACTTATGGACAGTGACTGTAATGGGGTTGGTAAGGGGAACCTGATCAAATGGAGAGTTTAATAACCATAATGTTGCACATGCAATTGTAGATTAATGATACCAAAAAGAAAAAAATATATATATATATATATTATACTATATAGAGAGATATTAATGTAGTCACACTTACTTTTAAACAGTATTAGCTTAGTACATCTTTTTTTGTCCTTTAATTTTAAGCTATTTGTGTCTATATTTACTGTGAATTTCTTACAGGCAGGATTTAGTTGGGTCTGGCTTTTTTTTGGTGTTTTATTTAAATTCAGTTTTTCAATGTTTGACTTTAATTGGGATATTTAGACTATTTTTATTTAATGTGATTTTTTCTGTTTGGGTTAAATATTCCATCTTGTTCTTTGACTTATCCCATCTGACCTTTGTTCCCTTTTTTTCTTTTGCCATGTTTCATATTATTTTTTTGAGATCCTTTACATCTCCTTTGTTGTATTATTAGATACAACTCTTTCTTCCATGGCATATTAGTAGTTGCTCAAGGTGTATAGTGTGCATTTTCAACTTAATAAAGTCTACCTAATGCAATGTTATACCACTTCAGATATAGTATAAGAACCCTTCAATCACACATTTTTGTCTATTTAACCTTTGTGCTACATTTTACTTTTGTACATTTTTAACCCCAAAAACATATTATTATTATTTGTTTTAAACATTAAATTTTCTCTTTAAAACATTTATTTAATAAGAAAAAAACATTTTCATATCTACCTGTGAAGTTACCTTTTCTAGTTCTTTACATTCCTTTATGTAACACATATTCCCCTCTGGTATCATTTTACCCCTGCCTAAAAGAACTCCTTTAATATTTCTTGTGATGCAGGTCTGCTGATGATTAAGTCTATTAGCTTATCCATGTCTGAGGAAATTTATATTTCATCTTCATTCTGAAAAACCTTTTGCTGGGTATAGAATTCTAGACTATTTTAGTACTTTAAAGATGTCCTATATTTTTTCCTGTATGCATTGTTCCCAGAGATAAATCTGTTGTCATTTTTCCCTTGTTCCTTTGTAATAATATGTCCATTTTCTCTTGTTGCTGTTATGTTTTTCTTTTACCACTGCATGTAAGTAACATGATTACCATGTGTCTGGCTGTACTTTTTTTCAGGTGTCAAGAGTTTGAAGATTGTTGAGCTCTCATTCAGTGACTTTTTTTCCTTTTCGTTCTTTGGTTCATTATACTCTTCATTTTAAGTAATCTTATTATTTCAAATACAGAGTCAGAATTAAAATATAGAAAAAAATATATACATATAGTAATATATAGTAAATATATGCTTGATATATTTTATACAAAATTATTACCCTGAATAATAATTAATCCTTCAGTCTCACCATTTTTATCTTTCTTTATGTCAAAATTTGTAATGTTCTGAAGAAATATTTCACAGGACAAGATGTAGTGACTGTCTGGATACTAATATTCCATGCAAACTTTCGTTGTGAAGTAAAGATGAGCTTTATGTTTTACACCTGTTAGCAGCATTTATAAATGAGCTTTGGGCTCCTAGATATGCAATGATATAATCTATCATGAACAGGATAATCCTGAGAATGGAATTATCAGGCAGAAGAACAGAGCTGGGTGAGGATATAATCAGAGGTGCAAAAGCTTCAGTAACATAAGTGAATAATTAGTCACATGTGTAAGATGGCCCTATACAACATCACTGGATTATTTGAAAGTCTTCAGGACACACTTCTAAAGGCAAGGATCTGAAAACTCTTTGAAAGCTATCAGGCTTTTGTTTCGTTTTGTTTTTGTGAATGGATATTGGAGTGGCACAAGGAATAAGAATGCCTGATGATAATTTGTAGAAAAGGGTTCAATGAACCTCCATCTTTATCTTTAATGACATGGCCTTGAAGGGTTCAATTATAGTCTTTTTAGGTTCCTAACTCCTGAAAAAAGTGCTCATTTCATTTCCTTTTTCTCCTCTTCTTCTCATTTATGACCTCATTAGCAATGAGACTTAGCTGAACACAACTTCTCTTAAAATGATGAGCATTACCAAGTCCATTACATTATCAGTAGAATTGATGGACCAAAAGGATTCAGTGGAATGCACTATTTTTCTGGTGGGAAAAAAACTAAGGTTCAGTGATATTGCCTCCTACTGAGAATGAACATACTGTCACTGCTCACTCATATTTTAAAAATACCAACCCAAAATCTCAGATGATAATTCTATGTTTTTTCCCTCAAGCTCATAATAATGAGTCTATAAAATGTAGCCTTTTGGCTCACATATATACTTAGAGGCTAAATTATATCATAATCACACTGTAATAAAGCCTTATAAGCATCTCTCATGGGAACTTAGACTGAACTCTTAGGTCAGAGCTCTAAAGTTGCTGAATAATTATCTCATGTATTTAGATAGTATAATCAGTACTTGAGGAGGAAGTCCATAGGAAATAACATATTCAGTGTGCCTTTTCTATGACTTTGTCTCATGGAATTCTTGGTCAGTTTCCTTTAACTCAGTTTTTTTCTCCCCTCCAAGTGATCATTGATCTCTGTTATATGATGGTCCCAAAAACAGCCTGAGATCCCAGAGAGTTTAGATATATTTTTTATGTCAAGGCCACTTAATCCATCATATGGTTGCCCAGTTTGACTTCACTTAAAGGTACACTTAATCTTAAAACAGTAGGTTCCACCATATTCAGCAGAGTGTACTTACAATATCCTACAGTATTCTGGCTGGACTGTCTGAGAGTGATTCTGACTTTAGTTGTTTTTTATTATTACCACTTACTCAGCAATAATTAATGTATCTGATATGGTGATATGTACTTCATAGTATTACCTCATTTAATTCTCAAAGGAACATGATGAGTTAGATAATGTTATTCTATAAAAATATAAGAAAATTGAAGTGTTTAAAAGTTAAGTAACTTCTCAAGGACTGTTACACTTAAGTCATGCTATTCAAAAATACACCATATTGTTTCTGGCCAAACCTACTTTCATAAAGCTAATTTACAATAATATATAGCATATAAACAAGAAGAAGAAACTTCAATATATTTTGGTAGCTTCTATCAACTTCTGGAGTCATATATTAAGAGGGACGGTCTGTCTTTTGAAATTGTATAGTCTTCAGAAAATTTATAGACAGTATGAAATTTTTCTCTTTTAAGACTCAGAAGAAGAGTATTGGGCTAACATACAATTATACAATTATACAATTATAATACAATTATAATAACTATTTAAGAAGGGGAAAAATATCAGAAGATATTTTGTAATTGACCAAGACATGATTCATTTTGAGCGAACTTAGTTCCCAAACATGTGCAAACTAATCTGGCAGCTTGCAAAGGGATTTCATGTCAAAGGATATACTAAATATATTGGTGAGATAAATCGAAAGAAATAATTAATCATAAAATGCTGCGAATGAGTGAAATGAATATATTATGCCAATATATTCTTTAGTGTTGCAAGACAAATAAAAATGTGTTGGGACATATTTTACAATAATGACTTTATGTAGAATTCATAATATAGAGCCAAGTCTTTGTTACTATAGCCATGCTTGTTGCATAAAATTGATTACTCTCTCTCTCTCTCTCACATGCACACACAGAACCATTCTCCAGGCAAGTAAATCTCACATAATGGTTATAAAAATAATAAATAGGGAGAACTTTTTTACATATGTGTAATTGGAGTAAAATATTTTGAGAGAAGGTAGGGGAAAACAAAAATAGAAAATGTTAGCTTATGGAAAAGTCAGTGAAAAGACATTTAAATTTGAGCATAATGTTACCAAAAACGCAGCTGTCATTCAGTACAGTATGCATAAACTCTCCAAGATCTTGCAGGAGAATAGTTGCTTCTGGATCAATGCACAGTCATTTAGTGGGCCTATCAAGCTGACAGTGAGAATACCAAGCTTGATACACATGAATGCCCAAGAAGAGTGTCTCTGGATGTCAGCTTTGTGTATATCATTGAAACAAGAGTACAGGAGTATCAAAGCACACTAACAAAGCACTGGTAAGCTTGTTTCTGCTACAGACACAAAACCAAAGGCTAAATACAGTCTACTCTTTGAAACTTGTCCTATGGTAGCAGTGGCCTTTAAGGCACTGACCCACACACATACTGTGTATACTAGGAAAAGAGTCTGAGACATGAGCAGGAGGTTGCCTTGCATCTGAAAAAATGTAAAACTCGCTTGGATAGTCCCAGTAACCTAACTTTTAGCTTATTTCTGTGTTTCTGTGATGATATTTGTGATGGCCATTTGGCACTTAAATAACCTAAGCTTTAGAGCATTTTGTGACATTTAGTCATCTTTATTATGAAGTCCTCCAAAAGGTCATGCTTTCCATACTGCTGATTCGTCATGGGTATAAGCTAAATATTTCAGGTTCAGTGATTTACAGGAATATTTGGAATACTTACTTTATAAAATCCTTTAGTTTACACACAGAAAACAAACCCTTTTTATCTATTTAGGAAACTAGTTTGTATGTTGAGGCTATAGAATGAATGGAGTTTTCATCTTCATTTCATTCTTATGTACTGAATAAGTAACATATTATACTTTAAATTACAGCATTCCATTATCTGGTAGTATTTAAATATATCTATTCTAAAGATCAAACTGTCCTCTGAACTGTCAGTTGTCCATATAAAAAAATCTGTGGTAACATGATCCACTCTGCAAGATCATGAGCATTATTCTTGTTCCCTAAAACTAGCATTGTGAAAGGTTAATTGTTTTCTAGAAAGGCTTATAATTACCAGCACTAACATATTATTTATATACCTGGAATTTTGATCAAGAAATATTCACACAATATTTCAATGGTCTGAGCAGCGTTAGGAATATACTATTAGTGCCTAAAAAAATTACCTGACATAAATCTTTAGGCTGTAGAAGGTCTTGAACATTTAAATGGTTTTGCCCATGTGAAAGCCACAACTGTTCCTAATAGCAGTTGAACTGTCTGAGAATCATTACACAAATACTGAATTACATCATATGCAGTAGTGATGTGAATGGAAATAGCTCAGTCTTTAGCAAATGGCATAGTCTTTATTTTCTACCCCCTGTATGAGCAACCTGATAGTTTTTTTCCAGTCTTTTTGGTTGGGAAATATAAAATATGATACAATCTATAAAAACAGTCACCCCTTTGTGCCAATAATCCCACTTGTGAGGATTTTAAGAACATAAATCATCCCAAGAAAAACCTCATTTGTATAGAAATACTTGAATACATATATAGTGAAGATTACATGTGTGTGAATGTATATACATATAAAAATGTCTAACATGGGGGCATGTATGTAATCAGTTAAGATGTATAAGCCAGCTAAACTATTAAGTATTCATTAAATTTATTCTTATAAAGACCATAAAACAGTTGAAGACTGTTTATGCCATCTTTAGTCAAAACAGCAGGATGTGAAATGTTATGCATAATACCTATACAAAAATGCCCAGGTATTTTTCTTTAAAACTGCTCTGAATTCAGGTTACTTAGATAGGAATCCTGGGTTGTAAATTGACTCTCTATGGTATCTTGGACAAATTACATCTACTCCCTGTGCTCCAGTTTTTTCAGCTGCATACAGGAAGTTAGTACCGAATAGTACGATATGTTATTATCAGGGCTAAATAAGATGAGGCTACAAAGACTTGTTGGAATAACTATCATAAAGCCAACACACCTGTTACCTCTTCAGTGGCGAGGGGCATGTATGGTGGAGGAGTGGCTCTCTCGTACCTCACTGAGGTGACAGGAAAGGAAACACAAAGGGAAGAGTAAAAGTTTGAATTCTGTGCAGGGAAACTGTCAGATGTGTGAGGGTTCTCACCCCAACACCAGGACTCCCTGTCACACTCCAGAACCTTCTTGCACAGGTCTGTATTGCTTGAAGGAAATGGTATTGAAGAATTGAAAGACATATTAAATCTGAGCAAAATAAATAATTAATTCATGGCATTAAAAGAAGAATGTGACCCCGATACACTCTATTCTCTTGTATAATGCTAGTATCCAAAAGAATTTATGTAGAAAGTAGAAATTATGTAGAATTTATGTAGAAATAATATTAATATTAACCTAAACATAAAAGTTTGAAGGTAATAAAATTACAATTGTCTCCCCTGATGTTTTCTCAGTGTACACCATGAATGTACTTAAGTGACATCCATTGCCTTGAGGAAGCACATGGTTTTAAAGGTTAGTAAAGCATGATAAAGGGAAAATGTCTAGGAGATTGGGATGCTTAAAGAGATGCCAATAAATTTCCCATCTGCTCTATTATCTCAATTGTACCAAGAAACATTCTCCCGATTAACTTTAAGAACAAACCAAATTGGTTTAAAATGCAATTTAAATGCAAGCCTATAAATTATAATTAAAACTGCATACTGTTGATATAAAATTTTCAAAATATTTAAGGAGGGTGAATTTCAAAAGGACACATGTTTTATGGGAGATGGATAAATATAGGCAAATTTACCAAATGGCAGAATTTAAAAATAATATTTTAACTAGCCCTTTAGTCACAATGATTTAGAATTCTAGATGAGAAAATAGTATCTACTCCTTATAGATTAATTATGAGATTTCCTCATGTATGCCTCAAAGTCAATAAGTCTTTCTTAATAATAAACTGACTCATTGATTAATAAAAATAAAATACATGTTGATTAAGAATTAAAGACTCTTAATTGCTGACAATACTAGTTTATAAACTCCTATGAGGCTAGTGATAATGTTTTTCTCTAACATCATTATCAATAACAATATTTAGTATTCATAACTAGCACTGTTAATATTAAAATTTCTTCAGCTTGATCTTGTGTGTATGTAGAGGACAGGAGCTTATTGAAATGCATTTATTAATTATAAGTCAAATTAATGGCTTTATTGTTACTAGTCATCTGTCATTAACAAGCAAATGCCTCATTAATCAAATGAAACCTGGAAAAGCTGCCTTTTTCTTTTTCTTAAAGAAGGGACTTTCAAAAGGTGGGAGTGTTTTTTTTTTTTAAATCTAGAGTGGAATGCTTGTAATTTTAGGTAAGGCATGAACCAAATTGGATTCTTTTAACAATTATGGTACTTCAGGTCGATCAAACTTTTTTGACTTATCTTGTCATCCTTTAGAGCTAGAAGGGACATCTAAGGGATTTAGGGTACTGGTGGAATTTGATATTAAAAAATATTTTATCAAATGTTCTTCCTTATATCTTTGCTGAATCTCTTCCTTTTGCCACATACATGTGATTTTTTTCCTTGTTTCTGTCATTAACATCATCAGAGAAGAGATGGAGATAAGCATATTCAACTTAGATTGAAGAAATTTAAGTCATCACTGAGATTTTCTTTCTTCTGATAAAATTTCTTCACTTTTTAATAGATAAGTGATAAGCTTTCTAAGAGGTTGAATATGATAAAATTTAGTAGAAATCTCTGAAATTTCTGGTTAATTTCATCTTTCAAATTTTCTTCATATGCTTTGTCATTACAAAAGGGAAATAGATCTTTTTAATCTGATAGTTTTTATTTTAATTACTAGTATCAATTTGCTCCTAGAAAATTAGCATCACTTTATATATGACACAAGTTACTTGTTCCATCTATATAACATTAAGGAACTAATGGAAAGGGAGTTTCTTAAAAATTTTTAAAAAAGCAAAATGGTAGATGATATGATAAGGCAAGGAGGTTAAGGGTTTTCCTGGGATCTATGGGGTCTTCTTATTTAAAAGTGTTAATATTCCTGCCCCAGAGTGACTGCCTAGCAGGTAGCTTTACAGGGCCGCTGCTTGTCAAACATATTAAATTAGATACAAAAGACTTCTTTAGAAAGTTATAGAGAATCTCCCTTTTATAGATGCCTCCTAAAACTCTCTTATCATTACAGAACCTCTCCCCACCTCTGTCACACCACTAAGTCCCATTAGGTATCTTCTGCTAGAGAAATGTTTGTCTCTGGAATCATTTTGCAGCTGGTTCCAAATGACAATACTCAAAGTTCTTTCCTATTTGCTACATCAGACATACTTCTAGTTAGCTTAAGGCTTAATATGTCTTTTTTAAGAATTGCACTTGGAGCTGAAGTTAACTTTTTGTCTGATGTACCAACTGGATGTCTCATGAAAAGATATTCTTTTTTTGGAAAAAAAAATCCAAATACACCATATACTTATGCAAACAAGATATGTTCAAAACATGTGAACTGAGAACCCAGGCATTACACATTATATAAAGGATGGTACACAGTATTAAATAAAGCCATGACATGGACCTTTCACACATCTAAAAGTAGCTCATTTTGATTAGAGTGTGAGTTCTGGGATGATGAGGTAGACAATTCTTAGCCCCAAAAGGGCTATGTACGACCAAACTGCTCTCTAAAAATCTTGTGGTCTTCACATGAGCTACATATACAAGAAGTCAGTTTCCTATTTGTTCCTTGTTCATAACATCTCCCCTATTTATCTGTACAACTGATTTCTCAAAATCCCAAATTTTTATATTCAAGAAAATCAGGATAAAGAACCATTCTGTAACACAAAAATCTTCCTCAGGCTACCCTTTTGTTATGCCTTCCTCTGAACCGTCACATTACATTCTCCATCACATAGTTTTAAAACCCATGAGACGCTGCTGTTCTTGCTTACACAGTCAATATTTATTTATATGTAACCACATATTTACCCTTTCCATTTTACTTATTTTTTTCTTGTATTATCATTTTTCTAAGATATTTACCTTCTGCCTAAAGAACAATTTTTAGTATTTTTTTAATGCATGTAGAGGTGACCATTGTCGTTTTAATTTGGCTGAGTTTTAAAAATTTGTTTTGTTTTGTTTTGCCTTCACTATTAAAGGATTTGTTTTTTGCTGATATATAAGAAGATAGCAGTCATTTGCTTTTAATATTTAAAGATATTCTATTGTTTTCTGGGTTTCATTCTTTTGGTTGAGCAGTCAGATGTTAGTCTAAATATTATTCCTCTGAAAGCAATGTGCCATTTTTCTCCAGTTGTTTTTAAGATTTCTCTTTGTGTTTGGGTTTTATTAGCTTTACTAAAATCCGCATAAAGGTGTTTTCTGTTTTCATTCTTGTGTGCTCTCTATGCCTCATCTTAAATAAGTTTATTAATCTATCTTCAGGGCATTAATTCTCTCCTGCTTCTGATCTGCTTTAAAGTAATGTTATTTAGATTTAATTTAAATATACTGAATTTTAAATTTTTTGTTTTAAATTAATTAACTGGCATCCTAATTCTCTGGAGAAATTGTCCGTCTTAGCAGTTTCTGTGTTCGGATCTTCTGTGGGTTTGCTTTCCTTAACTGGTCCTTCTTTTGTTCCTGGTTCTTAGTACACCAGATCAGTTTCAATTTTGGGACAGATACCATATCTGATAAATTGTAGGTTGGGATGCATTTACCTTCTTCTGAAAGAGTATTTAATCTTGTGATGGAATGTAGATTCAGGATATACCAGTTCAATATCATCAGGGACTAATCCGATTCAGGACCAGATTAGTCTTGGAAGGCTCTGGTCCATCTTCAGTTTGGAGTCTAATCTCCAGGAATCTCAAATGAGAGCATGAAGTGATCATTAGGCTCTTACCCACATCTTAACAGAAGGTGGTGGACTCAATACTTTTGTTTCTTTTATACCTTGAGACTATAAATATCTCTAATCTGATCTAGCATCTTCCTCTTTTACTTATGTGTATTTTATGAATACGGCAAACTTCACGACCAAAATCTATCACATACAGAATCCACTTGTTAGTACTTCCTTTCTTATCAGGATTTAGTGTCTCAAGTCCTAGCTGTCTTGACAAGCGCCATCAAGTTTGTCTTTCTGTCTCCTTGACATGGTCAAAAACACTGCTGGCTCTGTGTATTCACAGAATTCAGATCACCCTTGACTTCTGAATTCTAGCCACCTGCATCCCCAGCAAGGATCATGAGATGCCCCCAGAGGCAACATGGCTCTAAGCACATAGGCTTATTTTTGTCTAATGCTCTCATCAAAATGCTTATTTCTGAGTCTCACCTGACTTTCATGCCATCATTGGTCAAGCAAAGTCAGAGCCCCTTACTGAAAGCTCCAAAAAGAGTAGAGCAGGACCTCAGCTTCTGACTGTCGTGGGCCCTCAAGTCTTACTGCTTCAACAGATCTCTATGATGCTTTCAAAAAAATTTTTTATGCTGTTTGACTCTTTGTATTTTATATTAGTTTCTGTCTTACTGTGAATGGGAGTCTTCCCTAAGATATTACACAATTGCCTAAAGCAGAAGTCAAGCTTTTGCATAGTTGTTGAGACTATCAATATGGGGCCCTGGCTTTCTTGGCCAGTATGATCCTGAGACACATCAAATCTAATAAATATAAATATGATCAGGATATTAAAAAGTTTAAGGGAAGTTTAAACTGGGCAGCCACATGAAGAGATGACTGCTTCACTACTGCTACTCAAATAGCTAACCCATTCTTATGAATTCTAAGGTGTTTTGGTTGTGGTTTATCTCCTGAGTAGATAATGAAAGTTATCCACCAATTGTTCATATATGTGCCCACATTACCCCAAGCCAGTTCCTTCTGCTGACATCCAAGGGACCAAACCAGTTCATGGGCACACTTATATGTATGTATCATGTCTTCACAAGATTATTAGACTTCAAAAGCAGAAAACATTTTTTAAAATTTCTTTGTCTATAACACATTTTTGAAGCTTGAATATTATTTTCACTAAATATGTGTTGAATTGAATTGGATTGTATATTTTATTTCAGAACCAAATTAAAATAGCAAATATGAATAAAATATTAAATCATCCAAAGTAAATCAAAACTGAAATTCGAATTATCTTATAATGTAAACCATGGAAACAAAAGAAAAAAAACCATTGACATAAGTGCTTATTTATGGATATAATTATGAATTATCCTAAAACACTGCCTTTCTGATACTAGTAGTCAAAATTAATTATAGTATGAAGATGTTAACTGGTTGATATGTGTTCAAACTTATATTTTGACAAAAAATGTGAGTAAAACAGGGAAAGCAGTGACCACTTTTACTTTAAGAATTAGTACTAACTTGGAATTTAAAATCTGTTTCTAATGCTGTGTATATTTCATGCACATAGCACTGGAATAGACTGCTGAAATAAAAGTAAAGATTTCTATAAACATAGTAGGCTGTATTAAGCCAGCCATTATGTTGGATACGATTTCCATTTAATGTCAGAAATTGGCTTTTGAAAATGGCACTCTAAAAATCAAAGCTTTCAATTTTTGCTGCTACTAAATTGATTAGAGTAGAAAAGTGTTAAAGAAACATTTTGGGAATATAGTCATTCAAATTTCATATTTTGAGGGATGGGGGCAGGTAGTGCTTTGTTTTGATTGCACAAGGAAAGGAAGAGGAATGACTGGAACCAGCAATAAAAAGAGAACTATGTCAGGGAGGGACAAGTATTCACATCAGAGCTCTCTACTCCTTCACTATTAGAATATAAATGCTATATCTTGAAATAAACTAGAAAATGAAGGGTTGTATCTTTCTCTTTAAAGTGCCAGGTAAGGAGAGGAGAGGTTTTTTTCTGAGAATCAGGAGTGTTGCCTTCTGAGGTTTCTGTGATCAAAAATGCGGAAAGCACTGATGTGGAAAGACTGTTTGAATCTCACATAACTGGTTTTCAGCACCAGTAGTGTTCACAGGAAGGACATCAGAAGCTCCAGTACCATCTAGCCATTCATACAGT
The DNA here is from genome assembly GCA_029783875.1 of Phataginus tricuspis. Lineage (NCBI taxonomy): Eukaryota > Metazoa > Chordata > Mammalia > Pholidota > Manidae > Phataginus > Phataginus tricuspis. The sequence continues at coordinate 3,588,736 of JAQQAC010009376.1, read as the reverse complement.
GAATTTTTGTAAGGGCAGCTGGGAAAATCTAATTCTAAACTTACAGAGGATCTCTATTCAGTAATATTTCTACTCCATGAATATACTTTATTCCCATAATTTTTTGGTTTTATTAAAGCAATAAAGGAGCATTGTTATTTATAGCAAATTGGGGGAGAGAAAAAGTAACAATCTGTGCCCTTGGAATAGTTCAGTTTATGTATGGGAAGTTTTTCTCCTGCTGGGATTATTGTTACTTCTTAAAGAGAACATCGCAGTGGTAGGAACTCTGTTTTATTCCAAATGCATCACCAAAGAAAAGGAACTAGGAATACAGAGCTCAGGCAGAAAAGTAGCAAAGCCGTTTGCACCAAACTATGGTTAAGGTCTGATAGATCTCTGGGAGTTTTTCATCAATGATTTCATCTTACCTACAGTCACCCCAATTACAAAATTGTATTGAGAAACTCCTTTAGTCTCTCTGTCATACTTTTCATTTAAAAAAACCTGTAGTGACTAGTGCTTAGCATAAATTTCATAATTAATAAATATTTATTAAATTAAGTCATCATTCTAGTCCAAATCTGTCTGAACACCAGTAAACTGGCATAAATTAGGCCCAGGTACAGATTCTATAGATCAATTAGGAACATCATGTACTGGTATGTGACCTTTACATTGAACCATTTACTTAATGTAACTTACATCACGTCTCTGAAAGGCCTTTCACAGGGCCTAATACATCATATGCTGTCATTATTTTGATTGCTATTATCAACATTTGCAAGTGACAGATGAGACATCACCTCATAAATTTATGAAACCGCCTTTCCTCTTCATTCAGTGTCTTAATAAATGATCATTCATAGGAAGCCAAATTTCAAAGTTCCAAATCACTGTGGGTCAATTACAAATGGCACTTTTGTTTCTTTGGTCAATTTTTTTTTTCCCCAGGCCATGCATGAAACTTCACTATTATGTTTGGCAGTTTTATAGGGTTTCCCGTAATTTCTGGGACACTACTCTTTCTCTTGTCATCTATCAATCATAATGTTCTGGGGGCAAACTGCTTTCTTATTACTAAAGCTTTTGTTTGCTTCCTGTAAACAGGGTGCTCAAATGCTCAAGAAAACGTGATGAATATTATAATGGGGATGGCCATTTTACTAGTTCTAGGAATTGACAAGACAGATATTTTCAAGGAGTACTGTTCAAGAGCACATTTACTCATTCATACTTACAGCATTTTGTTGTAGCTACTAAATACATAAAAACCAATTTAAAGATAAAGCTAGACTTATACTATGGAACCTACAAAGAACATCTGCTCTTCTGACTTAGAATGTGGGGTTCTTATTTAAAGTGACTTTATTTTTTGTGGTGTTTTAATATGTTGGCCATGTCAAAGACCACTCATTGTACTGCAGTTTCAGCTGGTTAATAGGGAAATGTCTATTATCTTTGAGATGCTAATGAGAGCCCTACAAGAAAAATTTTAAGTATATCGTAGTCTGTAATTTAAGACAGAATACTCCAAATACAACATCCCAAAATGGCAACACCAAAAAAACCCCATCATTTAAGTCTCATATGTAACAAACAAATACATATGTTTCATTTTATTATGCTTCATTATTAAGTTTCATTTTATATGAAAATATTATTTATATGTTAGAAGTGAAATGGGACTTAGAATGTTTGGAGAAACTCATTCTAAAATCCTAAGGATCTGATGAAAACTTTAACTATCATGATGTAAGAAAATATATTGCAATTGAAAAATAGCTTTCATCTATTTAGAGTCCTGTGAAACACTCATTATTTGTATTTCCCCTTTGATAATGTCATTATAAGGTCTGACCTTTCACTTAGAGATGAGAAAATCGAATCATGAGTTTATATTCCATCATATTTCTATTAAAGTATTGCCTGAAGACCATACAAGCAATTTTAAAATTATGGAATTTGACCTTTTTTATTGCTGCGTTTGAACATTGAGGCTGCACCCACATATGCAATACTCAGAGTGCTACTTTTGGGACAAATAGATCAGTGTGTTTCATGTCCATGTTCATTAGATAAGATCAATTGAGTTATCCTGCAATAATAAAGAATTCCAAATTCTCTAGACCTTAAAACAATGGTAGTTAATTATTTTAACCAGCAAAGTATGCTGTGGGCTGAAGTCTCTTGCCAGGTGAGATGACCTCCATGTGATGGCTTAACATTACTTCTCCTTGCTACCATAGGCATTCATGACAGCCACGTCAATAAAAGAGGTAGAGAGTTGTGTGCCAGTATTGGAGTGTTTCTGTCCCAAAGTGACGCACATCATTTCACCTTACAGTTTTTGAACAAAGCTAGAGGCATAGCTATAATTTCAAGGTCAGGATGTGAAAGGGGATGTGGAAGTACAAGCCTATAGTACATCACAGAGAAGTAAAGCAGAGGTGAATGGTTGTAGCATCTCCCATGCTATACAACTGTGATTTGCCAAAACCAGAAGTATTAATCATTAGTACATAAAAACAGGCTGCCTTGACTCAATGTTTAAATTCCATAGAGCTGAGCCACCCAGGTTCCATATGTGTGGCTTTTAAGTGTTAACATATCTAATTTACATGGAGACAAAAGGAAACAATAATCAAACATTGTGCTTTATGGGTCTCCTAACTGAGAATACTACCTAGACTTTCTTCCCCATGAAAAACACATATATAGAGATAATTTGAAAAGTGACTATTCCCTTCAGTTGCCTAGTACAAATGAAAAAGCACTCATTTGTGGGGAAAAAAAAAAACAATACTGAATTTTAATTCTAGCTTTTTGGAGTAACACGTAGCTTTCCTACAGAATATACCAGAAAAATGCCCATTGCAGATGGAGAAACTGAAGTACCAAAAAGAGGACACAAGCTTGTCTAAGAGATACAATGGTAGAAATTAGAACCATATCAGCCTGACTGCTTCTTCATTTTTCAAACAGCTTAACTCAAACTAAGATCTCAACCTGTGGTATGAAATAATCCATGTAAATAATATATATTAATAACATTAACTATAAAACATACCATAGAAGAGGAAATATGGACAATTCAATATATTTTAGAAAATAAAATATTTTACAGAGTAAAAGTGTGTATCAAAAATGAATGACAATATAGCATATCTTTCAGAAAATACCAAGTTATAAGTATATACCGGTAGCAACTTCTTCACTGAAAGTACTAAGACAACTTTTAACTCAGCATGTTAATGACATGCCAAAATTAGAAGGTAAATTGGCATAACTGAACATGAATTTCTCTCACCTAGTGAATCACTAAAGTCCCTTCTTTCATAAAGCATTATACACCCTGTGATTCTGAACAAAACAAATTTTCCACTGTCAACTTTTCTTCACATGTGTTAAATATTTTATTTTGTGAAATGATAAAATCGGGTCAAAAGCGGCTCTCCCACTGCAAAGAGTTACAGATTAGAAAAAAGAATGTTTCACATTGTGTTAATGGATTTAGACCTGGGGTTTGTTCTGAGCCTACCCTGAAATGTATTCACAAATTACATGTATTTACCTGTCTTTCATTTCCCATAATTGTAATGGAATTGTTTTATCTATTAAGTTTTTAAACTTTGGGTCATGGCACACTTTGCAGACTCACAAATTTGTTCTTATGTCATATTCCCTGAAGCTTATATTATTTTGGTGAATGAGCAACCACTAGGTTTAAAATATTGTCTCAGTAAATGGTCAAATAGTTTACAGTAAAAATGAAAGGTTTAAATTTTTTCTTTTATGACAGAACTATCAAGGAATTTTTTAATTAGAAAAAAACTTTTATATGTACTTTTGGGTCTACTTAAACTGAGATAAAGAGAGATAAGGGAAATGTAGCTCCTTATTGAGCTGTTATTTTTATTCAGACCCAAATACTGCTTGCTGTTTTGTAAATGTTTCTACCACGATTCTTTTTCTTTTTTTTCCTTTTTTAAATTTTGCTATTATTAATATACAATTACATGAGCAATATTATATTTACTAGACTCCCCCTATTATCAAGTCCCCACCACATACTCCACTACAGTCACTAACCATCAGCATAGTAAGATGCTATAGAATCACTACCTGTCTTCTCTGTGTTATACTGCCTTCCCTGTATCCCACCCGATAGATTATGTGTGCTAATCGTAATATGCTTTTTCCCCCTTATTCCTCCCTTCCCGCCCCTATTCCCCAGTCCCTTTCCCTTTGGTAACTGTTAGTCCATTCTTGGGTTCTGTGAGTCTGCTGCTGTTCTGTTCCTGCAGTTTTTGCTTTGTTCTTGTACTCCACAGATGAGTGAATTCATTTGACACTTGTCTTTCTCCTCCTGGCTTATTTCACTGAGCATAATACCCTCTAGCTCCGTCCATGTTGTTGCAAATGGTAGGATTTGTTTTCTTCTTATGGGTGAATAATATTCCATTCTGTATATGTACCACCTCTTCTTTGTCCATTCATCTACTGATGGACACTTAGGTTGCTTCCATTTCTCGGCTATTGTAAATAGTGCTGCGATAAACATAGGGGTGCATATGTCTTTTTAAAACTGGGCTGCTGCATTCTTAGGGCAAATTTCTAGGAGTGGGATTCCTAGGTCAAAGGGTGTTTCTATTTTGAGTTTTTTGAGAAACCTCCATACTGCTTTCCACAATGGTCGAACTAATTTACATTCCCACCAGCAGTGTAGGAGGGTTCCCCTTTCTCCACATCCTCGCCAGCATTTGTTGTTGTTTGTGTTTTGGGTGGTGGGCACCCTAACCGGTGTGAGGTGATATCTCAATTGTGGTTTTAATTTCCATTTCTCTGATGATTAGCGATGTGGAGCATCTTTTCATGTGCCTGTTGGCCATCTGAATTTCTTCTTTAGAGAAGGATCTGTTCAGCTCCTCTGTCCATTTTTTAATTGCCTTGTTTGCCTTTTCTTTCTTGAAATGAATGAGCTCTTTATATAATTTGGATGTCAACCCCTTATCGGATATGTCATTTATAAATATATTCTCCCATACTGTAGGATGTCTTTTTGTTCTGCTGATGGTGTCCTTTGCTGTACAGAAGGTTTTAGTTTGATATGGTCCCACTTGTTAATTTTTGCTTTTGTTTCCCTTGCCCAGGGAGATATGTACATGAAGAAATTTATGTCCAAGAGATTTTTGCCTATGTTTTTTTCTAATAGTTTTATGGTTTCATGACTTACATTCAGATCTTTGATCCATTTTGAATTTACATTTGTGTATGGGGTTAGACAATGGTCCAGTTTCATTTGCTTACATACAGCTGTTTAGTTTTGCCAACACCAGCTGTTGAAAAGGCTGTCATTTCCCTATTGTATATCCATGGCTCTTTTATCATATATTAATTGACCGTATATGTTTGGGTTAATATCTGGACTCTCTATTCTGTTCCACTGGTCTATGGGTCTCTTCTTGAGCCAGTACCATATTGTCTTGATTATTATGGCTTTGCAGTAGAGCTTGAAGGTGAGGAGAATAATCCCCCCAGCTTTATTCTTCCTTCTCAGGATTGCTTTGGCTATTCAGGGTCTTTTGTGGTTCCACATGAATTTTAGAACTATTTGTTCCAGTTTGTGGAAAAATGCTGTTGGTATTTTGATAGGGATTCCATTGAATCTGTAGATTGCTTTAGGCGGGATGCCATTTTGACAATATTAATTCTTCCTAGCCCAGAGCATGGGATGAATTTCCATTTGTTAGTGACCTCTTTAATTTCCCTTAGGAGTGTCTTGTAGTTTTCAGGGTATAGGTCTTTCACTTCCTTGGTTAGGTTTATTCCTAGGTATTGTATTCTTTTTGATACAATTGTGAATGGAATTGTTTTCCTGATTTCTCTTTCTGTTAGCTCATCATTAGTATATAGGAAAGCAACAGATTTCTGTGTATTAATTTTGTATCCTGCAACTTTACTGAATTCAGATATTAGTTCTAGTAGTATTGGAGTGAAGTCTTAGGGTTTTTTATGTACAATATCATGTCATCTGCAAATAGTGACAGTTTGACTTCTTCTTTACCAATCTGGATGCCTTGTATATCTTTGTTTTGTCTGATTGCCTGATTGTTTTGGCTAGGACCCCCAGTACTGTTTGAATAACAGTGGGGAGAGTGAGCATCCCTGTCTTGTTCCTGATCATAGGTGAAAAGCTTTCAGCTTCTCCCTGTTAAGTATGATGTTAGCTGTGGGTTTGTCATATATGGCCTTTATAATGTTGAGGTACTTGCCCCCTATCCCCGTTTTGTTAAGAGTTTTTTTTATCATGAATAGATGTTTTGTCAAATGCTTTTTCAGCATCTATGGAGATGATCATGTGGTTTTTGTTCTTCTTTTTGTTGATGTGGTGGATGATGTTGATAGATTTTCGAATGTTGTAGCATCCTTGCATCCCTGAGATGAATCCCACTTGATCATGGTTATGATCCTCTTGATGTATTTTTCAATTCGGTTTGCTAATATTTTGTTGAGTATTTTTGCATCTATGTTCATCAGGGATATTGGTCTGCAACTTTCTTTTTTGTTGGGGTCTTTGCCTGGTTTTGGTATTAGAGTGATGCTGGTTTCATAGAATGAGTTTGGAAGTATTCCCTCCATATCTATATTTTGGAAACTTTAAGGAGAATGGGTATTATGTCTTCTCTATATGTCTGATAAAATTCAGCAGTGAATTCATCTGGCCGGGGGGTTTTGTTCTTGTGTAGTTTTTTGATAACCGATTCAATTTCATTGCTGGTAATTGGTCTGTTTAGATTTTCTGTTTCTTCCTTGGTCAGTCTTGGAAGGTTATATTTTTCTAAGAAGTTGTCCATTTCTTCTAGGTTTTCCAGCTTGTGAGCATATAGATTGTTATAATATTCTCTTATAATTCTTTGTATGTCTGTGGGGTCCGTCATTATTTTTCCTTTCTCATGTCTGATTCTGTTTATGTGTGTAGATTCTCTTTTTCTCTTAATAAGTCTGGCTAGTGGTTTATCTATTTTGTTTATTTTTTCAAAGAACCAGCTCTTGGTTTCATTGATTTTTTTCTATTTTAGTCTTCTCAATTTTACTTATTGCTTCTTTGATCTTTATTATGCCCCTCCTTCTGGTGACTTTGGACCTCATTTATTCTTCTTTTTCAACTTCAATAATTGTGACTTTAGACTATTCATTTGGGATTGTACTTCCTTCTTTAAATAGGCCTGGACTGCAATATACTTTCCTCTTAGAACTGTCTTTGCTGTGTCCCACAGAAGTTGGGGCTTTGTGCTGTTGTTGTCATTTGTCTCCATGTATTGCTTGATCTCTGTTTTAATTTGGTCGATAATCCACAGATTATTTAGGAGCATGTTGTTAAGTCTCCATGTGTTTGTGAGCTTTTTTGTTTTCTTTGTACAATTTATTTCTAGTTTTATACCTTTGTGATCTGAGAAGTTGGCTGGTAGAATTTCAATATTTTTGAATTTACCGAGGTTCTTTTTGTGGTCTAGTATATGATCTATTCTTGAAAATGTTTCATGTGCACTTGAGAAGAATGTGTATCCTGCTGCTTTTGGGTGTAGAGTTCTGTGGATGTCCGTTAGTTCCATCTGTTCTAGTGTGTTGTTCAGTGCTTCAGTCTCCTTATTTACTTTCTGTCTGGTTGATTTGTCCTTTGGAGTGGGTGGTGTGTTGATGTCTCCCAAAATGAATGCACTGCAGTCTATTTGCCGCTTTAATTCTGTTACTATTTGTTTCACATATGTAGGTGATCCTGTGTAGGGTGCATAGATATTTATAATAGTTATATCCTCTTGTTGGACTGACCCTTTAATCATTATGTAATGTCCTTCTTTGTCTCTTGTTACTTTGTTTGTTTTGAAGTTTATTTTATTTGATACAAGTATTGCAACTCCTGCTTTTTTCCTCCCTATTAGTTGCATGAAATATCTTTTTCCATCCCTTTACCTTCAGTCTCTGTAAGTCTTTGGGTTTGAAGTGAGTCTCTTGTAGGCAGCATATAGATGGGTCTTGTTTTTTTATCTATTCAGTGACTCTACATCTTTTGATTGGTGCATTCAGACCATTTACATTTAGGGTGATTATTGATAGGTATATACTTATTGCCATTGCAGGCTTTAGATTTGTGGCTACAAAAGGTTCAAGGTAATTCTCTTACTATCTAATAGTCTAATTTAACTCACTTTGTATGATATTACAAACACAACCTAAGGATTCTTTTATTTTCTCCTCTTTTTTCTTCCTTCTTCATTCTTTGTATGTTATGAATCATATTCTGTACTCTTTTTCTATCCCTTGGGTGACATCTATTTAGTCTTAGGAATACTTCTATCTATAGGAGTCCCTCCAAAATACACTGTAGAGGTAGGTGGTTTGTGGTAGGTAAATTCTCTCAGCTTTTGCTTATCTAAAAATTGTTTAATCCCTCCTTCAAATGTAAATGATAACCTTGCCGGGTAGAGTATTCTTGGTTCAAGTTCCTTCTGCTTCATTGCATTAAATATATCATGCCACTCCCTTCTGGCCTGTAAAGTTTCTGTTGAGAAACCTGATTGATAGCCTGATGGGTTTTCCTTTGTATGTGATCTTTTTTCTCTCTCTAGCTGCTTTTAAAAGTCTGTCTTTATCCTTGATCTTTGCCATTTTAATTATTATATGTCTTGATGTCTTCCTTGGGTCCCTTGTGTTGGGAGATCTATGCACCTCCATGGCCTGAGAGACTATCTCCTTCCCCAGATTTGGGAAGTTTTCAGCAATCACGTCCTCAATGACACGTTCTATCCCTTTTTCTCTCTCTTCTTCTGTTACTCCTATAATGTGAATATTGTTGCATTTGGATTGGTCACACAGTTTTCTCAACATTCTTTCATTCTTAGAGATCCTTTTTTCTTTCTGTGCCTCAGCTTCTTTGTATTCCTCTTCTCTAATTTCTATTCCATTTACCATCTCTTCTACTATATTTAGTCTGCTTTTAAATCCCTCCATTGTATGTTTCATTTCAGATATGGAATTTCTTAATGATTGAATCTCTGTCTTAAATTTGTTCTTGAGTTCTTGAATACTTTTCTGTACCTCCATAAGCATGGTTATGATTTTTATTTTGAACTCTCTTTTATTAATGTTGGTGGGTTCAGTTTCATTTGGCCCTTTTTCTGGGGTTTGTGAGATTTTGGTCTGAACCATGTTCTTTTGACATTTCATATTTCTGTGTGGTGCTCTTTATTGCCCAGAAGCTCCAGTCTTTGGAGCTGCTCAGCCCCTAGAGTGAGGTTGGGGGTCATAGGGAAGTGGAGCTGGTGCCTGGGGGGAGGAAAGATCTGTTTCCTGACTCCCGTCTGCCCTGCCTGTCTCCAGTATCAGAGCCAGTGGGCCGAGCACACAGGTGTTAAGTCTCTGCACTTGGCATCTCTAGCTGTTGCAGGCGGGGCCTCCCTCTGGCTGGGCTGACGCCTGCGCAGTGACTGCCGGTTTTGGAGCCAGTGCCATCAGGCCAGGAGGAAGGCCCGGCAGGCTGCATGTCACATTGGTCAGAGCTGCGTAGATAGCCGGGGGTTGGAGCGCCTGAAGTTCCCCAAAGTTCCCAATTTGTTGGGCAGAGCGCACCCAGTTAACCTTGTTCCCCTATCCCTTCTCGCGCACAGCACACTCCGTGCAAACCCCGCCCCTTCAGCAGCCCTCTCGCTGCTAGGAAGCCTGTCAGACCGTCTGCCTTTCCCTTGTCCCAGAGCGGCCGGGTGTGGATCCCGTCCTCCACAAACGGCTGGAATCTGTCTTTCAAGCACTCTGCCTGTCCCAGCTCCCCATCCTGCGGAGCGCCACACAATGTAGGCTTCCGCTCACAAAGCAGATCTCCAGGGCTAGGTGTCCAGCAGTCCCAGGCTTCCACCCCCTCCCCCGCTCCGTTTCTCTTCCTGGGTGGGGGAAGGGCTCGGGTCCCACCAGATCAAGGCTTTCGTAGGTTACCTTGTTTCCTGAGTTCTGTTCTGTTCGTGAGGTCTGTATGCAGTCTGGTGCAGCCTTCTTTCCCGTTGCTGTTTTAGGGTTAGTTGTATTAACTATATTTTCACACTATCTGTGGTTTTGGGTGGAGTTCTCTGTCTCATCTCTCATTCCGCCTTCTTGAATCGACCCATTGATCTTTTTAGTGAAAGATCTTGTCATTCTTTTTCCTGCTTGGCTCAGGGCACCATCCAGAGAGTCCTGCCTCCTTCTAACATGACCCAGCAAATGGAAAAGCTTGGCAGAGGCTTGATCCTGATTGCAGAAGGGGGTTCACCTGCCCACCGCCGGGCGCGCACTTTAGCCCGCTCCTCCTGGCGCAGCGGCTAGCAGCCGTCCTCCTGGCAGTCTGAAGCGGGGGCCTGCACCCAGCGCGTGGCCAACCCTGGGTTTCTTCGGCAGGGGGCCAACTGCAAGTGCTCTGGGATCTCATGTGGGAGATGCTGAACAGTGGTGTGGAGCACGGTGACAGAAACGAGAAGCAGGTGTCTGGCACTGAGGTCGTTGCCCAGGCCCTGAAAATGCAAGTACCTCTACCATGGTTCTTAAACTCAAACATGCACACAACTGTATTCATAGGTAAAATTTAAATTCAGGATTGCTTCTCTTCAAAGTCCATGTTCTTCCCAATGCTTCAGCAGTGGAAGGGACTAGCCTGCTCACAATGCCATGATGAGTACAACCACAGCCCCTATCATCTCAACTGCCAACCACTATGGAAACATTAGAATTGAAACTGCTGAGCTCTTACTACATTTCAGGCAATAATCTTTAATGTTATTATTTCCTTTAATCCTCATGAGTCTATGAGCTAAGTATCACTATCATTTTACCAATTTTACAAATGGGGAATCGTGATTTAGAGAGTTCGAGGTATTTGCCCAAAGTGATGCAGCAAGTAACTAAGTTCATGATGGATCAGGAATCAAAACCTGAGTCCGTTTGATATCAAAGTTAAAATTCTATACCATTGCTTAGCAAAACTCAATTAAATCTGACATGTTGTCTTAATTTCCTCACTTTCATAGTCACGTGTGTCTGAAAAATATTTGTTCAATTGAACTGAGGCAATTTTGGAGGCTTCTATGAATAGAAAGAAGGTGTGCAGCCCCCAATTTTGATTATCTGAATGATAAGCAGAAATTACTGATATCACAGATAATTACTATTGAAAGGGAAAAAGACCGTCAGACTAATTTGCAGGCTGTTTCGGGATCTTTTATGGCTCATGAGCTTTTCTCATCCCTTTCACTTTTCTTTGACTTCTCTGTGAACATTTGTTCACAGTTAATCAACATGTCCAGTGGCAAGGTCAGGGAGCACACCTGCGCTGACGCAAACCTATGAGCTCTACCCAGTGCTCCTGTCCTGCTGACAAGGGGGTTAGGAGAATCTCTGCTTCACATGAGGCTGGCATTTTGCACTTCAGTATTGTGCACAGGGTTGTCTCTGCTGGAGCATGACAAGGAACTTATTACCTGTGCTCATCCAGAGAACAGGTAGCTTGATCCTGTCCTCTTAACTGCAGAGTCTCCTGCAACTTCCTCTCTGGTTGCTTGCTATGCTAACAGCAGCCATTTGTTGCACCCTGGAGCAGATGTTGCTTGTGCCCTCACCCATATCCTTCAGGCCCTACCAGTCAGTGTTCTCTACTGAAGACAAACTGCAGTATCTGTAGCTCAGGCCTGAGGGATTTTCCCCCATTACTACAGGGCCTTCTGCCCACAGGCACTGAAGGCCAGAGGTGCCAGGGAACTCACACTCTAGGAGTAGCCCTCAATCATTGAATGCTGGGAATTGCTACATAAAATCACAGCTCACACTCCCATGAGCAGGTATATTCTGAGGGGTGTCCTTTACACAGTTGCCTAAAGTTTCCTGTAGAATTAAACTTGCATTGCCTGTTGTGAAAGCTGGCTTAACAGCACAACCATGGTTGCCTTCCAGTTTCTGACTTCCTTCCCCACTCCCCCAGTGGTGTTACTCATATCTCTCAAATAAAGTAATTGTACTTGAATCTCTATTTCAAGGTCTGATTGGTGGAACCCCACAGTTATAAACAAAAAATGATGTGCCTAAATGTGCCAGCATTATGAGAGAGAGAGCGCAACAATGAGGAAGACACTCCCCTACTTAGGAGGATTATGTAGTTAGGAGGAGAAGGTCAGATCCAAAAACATGGAGGACCCTGCATTGATGAATGACAGTGGGTGAGTGAATTCAATGGAAAGGCATTCCAGGCCGAGGGGATGGGCATGAGCAAAAGCATGGTTCTTTCTCAGAGCAGGCTGCATCACACACTCCCCTCCTGCCCAGCACTCAAGTTCAATTCATTTCTCATCTTGCTGAGGAGTTACTTTTCTTAAGGAACAACTGATCAAGGAGAACAAACGTGACACAAGAGGTCTGAAGGATAACTGTAAGACCTGAAAACTTATTAAAGTATTTCCTTGATATTCACTAGATTTAACTCAAGATCTTCCTCGATACACAAATTCACACATTTCACTACAGCAAATATGATTCTTAGCCCCTAACTGGAAGCAATAATGCTCATCTTCAATTAAAGTTTTGCTGAGAGATCAGTTCCTCTACCAGCGCCTACTCACCTGTTATTAAAATCAGCGTCTCGTGAAAATCACATTCTACTCTTGGCCATGGACCTGTGAGGCTGCTCCTGAAACTTGTAAACATAGAATCGTACATCCTAACCATTTTCTGGTCCTCTTGCTCTTATTCTAGGCAATCTTGAGCATGTTAATTCATCTCTCATTCTTAGTTTCTCCAAATGTGATATTGTAGAAGAGAGATCAGATTTTGTCAAGCTGTGGCACTCCTGCTGTAGCCCTCCAGAACCCAATAACTAATTCTAAATGCCTCAGCCTGGCATTCAAAAACACCGATCATATTCCCCCAGTCTACTGATGCACCTTCGCAGCCAGCTCTTTCTGTAAGACAATGGAAGAGACGCCACCCAAAGCAAGTAAACTGCTATTGCCTGAGGATACACTGTGCAGTCCTCCTAACCTTTGCTCTTGCCATTGCCTTCCCTTAGAATGGCTCCAGCCCCTCCACCACCTCCCTGCACAAGCTGGGCTCAGTCACCCCACCTCTGCAATGCCCTTGCCTCTGGTCCCTCAAGTCAGGGCATTGCTCCCTCTGCTTATTTTTCCTACATCCCTTGTCAGTCTTTATTCTGGATTGTAGATATTTAGGTTCATATTGAGTCTCTCCTACTAGAATGCAAATCCCTAAAGGAAGATAGTGTCGTACATGTTGCTATATTCCCAAGAGCACTGTAGCATATCACTATGTGCATAGTAAGTGCTCCTTATAGCTTAGTGATAAAAACATCCAACACTACCTTCTTGCATGTCTATGGAATTCCAACAAAACAGTGGTAATTTGGGGGACATTTTAGTTCAGTCTTTACAAGAGCATCTGAGGAATGTAATTAGGTCTTCTGGTTTCTAAGGGAAAGGAACAAATCTCAGTTCTCTTCCAGATAATAAAAGAACATACCATTTTATGTTTTATTACCTTCAATAAAATCATCATATGATGAACGCAGCAGAGCTCAGTACAGAAAAACAGCTCAATGCATGGAAGCAGGTCTAATTATAATTATCTTCATTTTTGTTTTCCGATTGTTGAACAATATTTGCTACCTACATTAAAAATTCTTTGCCTTTTTGTTTTCTCTAGGTGTCATCTGGAATTCCTTCATAAGTACATTCTAGAAAGTGATTGTTGATCCTCTTGATAGGATATTGGGAATGGAGGTTTACAGTTCTCAAAGTATTTAAAGATCCATACTTAAAAAAATCTGTCCTAATTTCTGGTTTCCAGTATAGCATGTAAGGAACATGGAAGTTGCCACTCCATCCTAACAAGTAAAAAGCTGGACCAACTGAAAATCAAACAACTCTTCTTAGATCTTTCCGAGAAATAAGGTCACAGGACGACCTGATGCCACAAAATTGGAGAGATAGCAATAAAAAGAATCACAAATTACTGGATGAGTAAAAATGTTCATGGATTCAAGTGCTGGGGTAGTAAAACCTGCTGGAGGTTCCAAGTGGACAACTCTGAGAGTTAAAAATGCCAGGGGAACCTAGGCATAGGGGAGCTCTTATGCTTTTGTGAATTTTATCTCTGGGGCTCTACATGGTCCTCACAGTGAGTATCACAGGAAAATCATTTTGTGCTTCTGGCCAGAGGTGGGGAAAGGGAGGCAGTGTGAAATAGAGCAGACATGCTGTTATTCTTAAGACAATAACAGACACTGTTAAACTAGAGTCTTTAGGGGAAACTGTTAAACCAGAGCCTAACCTGTCAAGGTTTTATCAGAGCTTAACTGACCTGGAGGAAAGGTGATACCAAGCTCCAGCCCACCCCAGCCATCCTGTCTCACTCACGAGGGGATGAGAAGCACTGGTGGAGTTCACAGCCCAGGGCCATAGCTTCATCAAAGAACAGGCCCAATCATAGGAGCACAGAACGCTTCTCCTGCACACAACCTTAACACCACATTACTAAAGGCCTATTCAGTACAGTTCCTTTTACCACTACATCATGTCTATCTTTCAAAACAATTACAAGGTATACTAAAAGACAAAAAAGATGCTTCAGTTTAAGAGACTGAATAAGCGTAAGAGTCATAGTCCGATATGACAGGAAGGTTGGAATTATCAGATTAGAAATTTGAAATAACTATGATTAACATGCTAGGAGCTTTAATGAAAAAGATTTGACAACATACAAGAATATATGGGCCATTTAATTACATGGAAATTTTAAAGAAAGAACCAAAATTGAATGCTAGAGATCAGAAACACTGTAACCAAAATAAAGGATGCTTTTGATGAACTCATGAGTAGACTAGATACAGCTGAGGAATGAATCTCTGAGTGAGAGGGTATATGATAGAGACTTCCAAAACTGAAAAGTGAAGAGAAAAAGACTGAAAAAGCAGAAAAGATCATCCAAGACCTTTAGGACAACTACAAAATGTGTAACATATATGTAAATGGTAATAGCAGAAGGAAAAGAAAGGAACAGGGCAATATGTGAAACAATAATGACTTTTAATAATGAGAATGTCCTCAAATTAATGTCAGATACCAAGGCACAGACCCAGGAAGCTCAGAGATTGCCAAGCAGGATATACTCAAAAAACTGTACCTAGGAACATAATATTTCAAGTTTCAGATAATCAAATAAAAGAAAAA
Organism: Phataginus tricuspis; assembly: GCA_029783875.1. Classification (NCBI taxonomy): domain Eukaryota; kingdom Metazoa; phylum Chordata; class Mammalia; order Pholidota; family Manidae; genus Phataginus; species Phataginus tricuspis. The sequence continues at coordinate 3,573,500 of JAQQAC010009376.1, read as the reverse complement.
ATCTTGAAAGAAGCCAGAGAAGGGGGAAAAAATGAAATACCTATAGAGAAACAAAGATGAGAAGCACAACTGACTTCTCTTTAGAGACCATGCAAGCAAGAAGAGAGTGGAGTGAATTATTTAAAATGTTTACAGGAAAAAAAATGAAAAGACAAAAAAAGAACACCAACCTGGAATTTTGTATTCTGCAAAATTATCCTTCAAAAGTGAAGGAGAAATAAAGGCTTTCTCAGGCAATTAAAAAAACAAAAAAACTGAGAGAATTTGTCCTCAGTAGACCTGCCTTACAAGTAATGTTAAAAGAAATACTTGAGAAAGAAATAAAAGTTTACAGGTCAGAAAAATCAAAGCTACATAAAAAAGGAAGAACAAAAGAGAATGAATAAGTGAAGGTAAAGTACAACTTGTTTTGATTATTCTTAATTGGTTGAACAGATAGTCTGTTCAAAACAATGTATTTGACTTTGTATATTTATGTCTGTGTGCTTATGTATAAATGAAACGGATGACAGCAGGGATACAAGGGATGGGGTGGGGAGGAATTAGTAATATTTTGTAAGTATAAGTACTTGGAATTCCTGTGAAGTGTTATAGTGTTATTTGAATGTGGACCTGGATTAGTTGTAAGTGTGTATTGCAAATTTTAAGGCTACTAAGAAAAAAGTATAACAAATAAGCTAAGAAAGGGGAAAAATACAATCATATAAAAATGCTCAATTAAAACCAGAAAATGTGTAGGAGATGAAATAGGAGCAAAGAAAAAGGTCAAAAAAGAGTAAACAGTAGCAATTTTGGTAGATATTAAAAGTATTATATCTGCAAAGGGAATAGATAAATACACTGTTATAGCTGGAGACTTTAACCCTCTTCTTTCAGAAACAGGTACAGAAGACAGAAAAGCAGTAAGCACGGAGTTGACCCCTCACTAAAGTATCATCAATCAACTGAATGTAGCCAACATATATAGACCACTTCATCTAAAAGAGCAGGATACACCCAAAATAACAGAAAACATAAAACCTGATCATGGATGTTTATAACAGTTTTATTTATCATTGCCAAACTTGGAAGTAACTAAGCTGTCCCTCAGTAGGTGAATGGATAAACAGTGATATGTCCAGAGAATGGAATATTATTCAGCACTAAAAAGAAATGAGCTATCTGCCATGACACTACATGGAAGAAACTTAAATGCATATTGCTAAGTGAAAGAAGCCAATTTGAAAGCCATATTGTATGATTCAACTGTTTGACATTGTGGAAAAGGCCAGACTATGGAGACATTTAAAAAGATTAGTGGTTGGCAGTGTTCACAAAGGAAAGAAGAAAACAGGCAGAGCACAGAGGATTTTTAAGGCAGTGAAATTATTCCATTTGATACAACAATGATGGAAATATTTCATTAAACATTTATTAAAACCAGTGGAATATACAGCACCAGAAGTGAGTGTTAGTACAAACTATGAACTCTGGGTGAGTATGATGTGTCAGTGTAGATTCATTGATTGTAACAAAATGTACCTCTAGTGTGGGACGACTGTGGAGGAAGGTTGTGCGTAAGTGGGGAGAGGGTGTATTATGGGAACTCTGTATTTTCCAACAATTTTACTGTGACCTTAAAACTGCTCTTATAAATAAAGGTTATTAATCTAAAAAATACCTGTTTTAGCACCTCAAATCGTTGCCATTAGTGGTGAAGCTAATTACTGTGGTTTAAATCTTGGTTTCAAAATCTCTTAAGAAAATGAAAATATGCTATTTGAGATAAAAGCCAATCATCATAAAATTAACATTCTTCAATACATAAACAGAAATTGACTTTCATTCTATCATATGATGGAAATGACTCCTATCCAAGTTTAAGGGATTGGGGATAATAATCCATAAAGGAAACAACTCCTGTTTCTCATAAGGAAGAACAGCTTGTAATTATAAGATTTAAACACAAGGCCATCCATATTTAAATTTCTAGTATTACTGAAGAATTTTAAAGTAATTTAGCAAGTTAATGAAAATCCACAAATTCTTCACATTCAGAATTCTGTGTATATGTTTCTTAGAGAGTAGGTGCTTTGAGTCCAATTATACATGTTTAATTGACAAGCTAAGGTTTTAATATAATATATTGTGGAATGTCTTTAAATAAAGGTGTTAGGTATTTTAAGAACTTAAGTTTTTATCTTCATTGCTCCAACAGTTTGATTTGGGCTACTTTTACATCAAAGAAGAGAAATTCATTAAGATTATCAACAAATAGTTTCTAAAAACATGCAGTATTTCTTCTAGAGCTTAAACAGAATTGACAAGGAAAAATGTAACCAAATATTAAAACAAATGCTTTTGTTTTAATTTTTCACTCAGAAGGTGTATATTAAGGGTACATTTCACTCTGAAAGTGTATGTAATAATATTAAGGGTGTATTTCAGTGTGTAGTAGATACACCACTTCTTTAAAGAATGTATTTTCAGATGATCCTGTGTACAGGTAAACACCTAATACATAAATAAGGTATAATTTTATATGTGTACATTAAAATAATATGATTTAAAATGTGTTCAAATATTCAATAAAGAGGTAAGTATATGCTGCTTTTACTAAAGTGGTATTTTTTAACTAAGTGGTGCTGAAAATAATTCACAGCGTGGGTTTAAAAGACTGCAAAGTATGCCCGCAAAGAAATATAACTGAGTAATATTTAAAGACTAACCGCATGGGCAGTCACATGACATTTACATGGCCTAATATTTCATTTCTCATCCAGGAAAAAATTTAAGCTATACTACTGACCAAAAGGGAAGAAGTTTTTAAGATAACTGGACACATCAAAATACCTTCTTTACTGAAAACATGTTAGTGGCTGAAAAGGCAAATATATTTACTTAATTAGTTAGAGAAACAGAGGTGTTAGATCTAAGTCCAAAAAGAGTTGAAAGCGTGAAAAAAACACATCACTTTGAGAGAAAAATCAAAGTAAGACATATCTGTGTATAAAGGAGTTGAAAATAAAATGGGAAAATACTGGAACTTGATGAGATAGAAAGGAAAGAAAAAAATAAAGTCTAAGATGCTGCAAAGAATCTGACCCCAATTTCCTCTCAAATTACTGAATTGTATCATTTCTGTAGCTCTGGATGGCATACTCACTAGGGTGTTAAAGGATCAACTAATGAACTAACTGGAAGACTGGCAATTACTTTTGAGAAGTCTTCCAGAATTGGGAAGACGATATGTTGGAACGCTACAGAAAAACAGAATCAATTTTTTATTCTGGTATTCAAAGAGCACAAGAGCAATAATCCATAAGCTCATTGACCAGCTAGTTCAACTTCAAGCTTACATGAAAAAGAAACAAAGGAAACCAATATTATTCTACAAACTTAAAAATAACAATAATAATAATATTAAAAAAAAAGTAATTTCTGACAGCAAAATGCAGAGAGGGGGAAAAAGATGTCAGTGTGAAAAGTGAGGCAGGAACCTCCTCCCAAAACCACATATAACATGAAAATACAGCAAATACAACTAGTCATGAAAGAGCAACACGAAGGCTGCAACAGACTGCCTATATCTGGGGGAAAAGGGAAGACCTCACAGAAAAGGGTAAAGTAAAGCTTCCATCAGATGGACACAAGGCCTCCCCAACCCCAGCTCACAGACAGGAGGAAGAGGAATGGATCAGGGAGAATTAGAAGCCCAGGACTGCTAAACACCCACCACTGGATATCTGCTCTGGGACAATGAACCCACACTGCATGGTGCTCTGGAGATTAGAGGGGTTGGAAAGGAAATAAAGGCAGAATAACCACAGAGACTTAGATTCCAGCTGCTTGTGGGGAACAGGTAACCACAACTAGCCACTCCAGGACAAAAGAAAGGTGGGCACTTTGGAAGACTTCCCAACAGTGAGAAGGGTGCTAAAGGGGCAAGGATTACACAGAACTTGCTGCTCAGGAGAAAGGACAGGTGGACAAAATTGTCCCAGCACACTCAGCCTAGCAGGTTGGGAACTTTCAGGAGCTTGAGAGGCTCCATCCCCCTGGCTGGCAAAGCACTGTCAAGGACCCCCACTGCAATACACAGCCTGGCACTCCTTCTTACTGGCAGGCAATGGTCTGCACACCTGCTGCTCCCACAATTGTGCCATGCCAGCAGGAGGGTGGCCCTGCCTATGGAAGCTACAAGGGCATAACCCAGATGCTTATCTCTGTGTGCGTGGCCCACTGGACCTGGCAGTGGAGCAGGCACTGCATCCAGGAAGCACGAAAGAGCTTTTTCTTTCCAGTAGGTGCCAGCACTGTATGCTGGTGACCCCACCATCTTAGCAGGTGCTGGGTAGCTCCAGAGAGTAGAAGTTCTGGACACTAGAGGGCATCACCTACACAAAGTTATTATTCCATAGCAATCATTAAAAACACAAAAAGGCAACAAAATTGTGTACAAAGCAGAATCTCTCAAACACCAGAAAGAGAGCTAAGTGAAACTAAAATCACCAATCTTTTTTATGAAGATTCCAAAATAAAAATCATAAACATGCTCACAGAGCTACAGGAAAATATTCAAGATCTCAGGGAAGAAGTCAAGAAAGATATAAACTGAAAAATACATTTAAAAACTTTGAAAAAGAATCTGAAATGAAACATACAATGGAGGGATTTAGAAGCAGAATAGATGATGTAGAGGAGACAGTAAATGAAATAGAAATTAGAGACCAGGAAAATAAGCTGAGGCACAGAGAGAAAAAAGGATCTCTAGGAATGAAACAATAATAAAAGTACTGTGCAACCAATCCAAATGGAACAATATTCACTTTATAGGGGCATCATAAGAAGAAGAGAGAGAAAAGGGGATAGAAAGGCTGTTTGAGGAAATAGTTGCTGAAAACTTCCCCAGTCTGAGGAAAGAAATAGTCTCACAGGTCATGGAAGTGCACAGATATCTCAATGAAAGGGACCCTAGGAAGACAACAAGAAGACATATAATAATTAAAATGGCAAAGATCAAGGACAAGGAGAGAGTATTGAAAGCAGCCAGAGAGAGAGAAAAAAACATCACCTACAAAGGAAAACCCATCAGGCTATCATCACACTTCTTAACAGAAACCTTACAGGCTAGAAGGGAGTGGCATGATGCATTTAACGCAATGAAACAGAAGGGCCTTCATCCAAGAATACTCCATCTGGCAAGATTATCATTTTTTTTATTAAAGTATTACTGATATACACTCTTATGAATGTTTCACATGAAAAACAATGTGGTTACTACATTCACCCATATTATTGCAGTCACTGTCCATCAGTGCAGTAAGATGCCACAGATTTGCTATTTGCCTTCTCTGTGCTACACTGTCTTCCCTGTGACCCTCCACACCATGTGTACTAGTCATAATACCCCTCAATCCCCTTCTCCCTCCCCTTTGGTAACTGCTAGTCCCTTCTTTGAGTCTGTGAGTCTGCTGCTGTTTTGTTCCTTCAGTTTTGCTTCATTGTTACACTCCACAAATGAGGGAAATCATTTGGCACTTGTCTTTCTCCGCCTGGCTTATTTCACTGAGAATAATATCCTCCAGCTCCATCCATGTTGTTGCAAATGGTAGGATTTGTTTTCTTCTTATGGATGAATAGTATTCCATTGTGTATATGTACCACTTCTTCTTTACCCATTCACCTACTGATGGACACTTAGGTTGCTTCCATATCTTGGCTATTGTAAATAGTGCTATGATAAACATAGGGGTGCATATGTCTTTTTGAATCTGAGATCTTGTATCCTTTGGGTAAATTCCTAGCAGTGGGACTCCAGGGTCAAATGATATTTCTATTTTTAGGTTTTTGAGGAAACTCCATATTGTTTTCCACAATGGTTGAACTAGCTTACATTCCCACCAGCAGAGTAGGAGGGTTCTCCTTTCTCTGTATCCTCACCAGCATTTGTTGTTGTTTGTCTTTTGGATGGTGGCCATCCTAACTGGTGTGAGGTGATATCTCATTGTGGTTTTCATTTGCATTTCCCTGCTGATTAGTGATGTGGAGCATCTTTTCATGTGTTTGTTGGCCATCTGTATTTCTTCTTTGGTGAAGTGTCTGTTCAAACCCTCTGCCCATTTTTTAATTGGGTATTTGCTTTTTGGCTGTTGAAATGTGTAAGTTCTTTACATATTTTGGATGTTAATTCCTTGTCAGATATGTTGTATACAAATATATTCTCCCATACTGTAGGATGCCTTTTTGTTCTGTTGATGGTGTCCTTTCCGTACTGAAGTAGCTCCATGTGTTCATTTTTGCTTTTGTTACCCTCACTCAAGGAGATGCATTCAGGAAGAAGTTGCTCATGTTTATATTCAGGATATTTTCCCTATGTTGTCTTCTAAGAGTTTTATGGTTTCATGACTTACATTCAGGTCTTTGATCCATTTTGAGTTTACTTTTGTGTATTGGGTTAAACAATAATCCAGTTTCATTCTCTTCCATGTAGCTGTCCAGTTTTGCCAAAACCAGTTGTTTAAGATCCTGTCATTTCCCCATTGCATGTCCATAGCTCCTTTATAGTATATTAATTGACCATATATGGTTGGGTTTACATCTGGGCTCTCTAGTCTGTTCCACTGGTCTATTGTTCTGTTCTTCTGCCAGTACCAAACTATATTGATTACTGTGGCTTTGTAGTAGAGATTGAAATTGGGGAGCATAGTACCCCCTACTTTATTCTTTCTTCTTAGGATTTCTTTGGCTATTTGGGGTCTTTTGTGGTTCCATATGAATTTTAGAATGATTTTCTCTAGTTCATTGAAGAATGTTGTTGGTATTTTTTTGATAGGAATTGCATTGAATCTGTAGATTTATTTAGGCAGGATGGCCAATTTAACAATATTAATTCTTCCTAGCCAAGAGCACAGGATGTGTTTACATTTATTGGTATCCTCTTTAATTTCTCTCATGAGTGTGGTTCGTAGTTTTCAGAATATAGGTCTTTCACTTGCTTGGTTAGGTTTATTCCTAGGTATTTTATTCTTTTTGATGCAAGTATGAATGAAATTGTTTATCTGATTTCTCTTTCTGCTAGTTCATCATTAGTGTATAGGAATGCAATAGATTTCTGTGTATTAATTTTGTGTTCTGCAACTTTGCTGAATTCAGTTCTTCTAATAGTTTTGAAGTGGATTCTTTAGGGGTTTTTATGTACAATATCATGTCATCCTCAAACAGTAAAGGTTTAACTTCTTCCTTACCAATCTGGATGCCCTTTATTTCTTTGTGTTGTCTAATGGCTGTGGTGAGACCCTCCAGGACTATGCTGAATAAAAGTGGAGAGTGTGGGCATCCTTGTCTTGTTCTTGATCTTAAAGGAAAGGCTTTCGGCTTCTTGCTGTTAAGCATGGTGTTGGCTGTGGGTTTGTCATATATGGCCTTTATTATGTTGAGGTACTTGCCCTCTATACCCATTTTGTTGAGAGTTTTTATCATGAATTGATGTTGAATTTTGTCAAATGCTTTTCTGGCATCTATGGAGATGATCATGCAGTTTTTTTCCTTTTTATTGATGTGGTGGATGATGTTGATGGATTTTCTAAAGAATTATCATTTAAATTTGAAAGAGGGATTAAATAATTTCCAGATAAGCAAAAGTTGGGGGAATTTACCTCCCACAAACCATCTCTCCAGTGTATTTTGGAGGGACTCCTATAGATGGAACTACTCCTAAGGCTAAAAAGCTGTCACCAGAGAAAATAAAACCACAGTATAGGAAGTAGACCAATTAACTAATAAGATAATGCAAAATAAAATGAACTATCCAGAAGATATTCAAGGGATACACAAAGAGTACAGACACTAATATATACAGAATGGAGGAAGAAGAAAAGGAAGGAGGAAATAACAAAGACCCTTTAGATTTTGTTTGAAGTAGCATATTAAGTGAGTTAAGTTAGACTGTTAGATAGTAAAGCTCCCCTTGAACCTTTGGTAACCATGAATCTAAAGCCTGCGATGGCAATAAGTCCATATCTATTGATAATCACCCTAAAGTAAATGGACTGAATGCACCAATCAAAAGACATGGAATTACAGAATGTATAAAAAAGCAAGACCCATCTGTATACATCCTCAAGAGACACACTTCAAAAGCAAAGACATACAAAGACTAAAAGTGAAGGGATGTAAAAAGATATTTCATGCAACTAATAGGGAGAAAAAAGCAGGAGTTGCAGTACTTGTATTGACAAAATAGACTTCAAAACCAAGAAAGTAACAAGAGACAAAGAAGGACATTACCTAATGATAAAGGGGTGAGTCCAACAAGAGGATATAACCATTATAAATATCTATGTACTGAACATAGGGGCCCCTAAATATGTGAAACAAATACTAACAAAATTAAAGGGGGAAATAGAATGCAATGCATTCATTTTAGGAGACTTCAACACACCACTCACCCCCAAGGATAGATCCACAAGACAGAAAATAAGTAAGGAGACAGAGGCACTAAACAACACATTAGAACGGATGGATCTAACATACATCTACAGAATGTGCCATCCAAAAGCAGCAGAATACATATTATCAAGTGCACATGGAACATTTTCCAGAATAGATCACATACTAGGCCAGAAAAAAAGCCTCAGTAAATTCAGAAGGATTGAAATTGTGACAACCAGCTTCTCAGATCAAAAAGTTATGAAACTAGAAACAAGAAAAAAGCCCACAAACACATGGAGGCTTAACAACATGCTCCTAAATAATCAATGGATCAATTACCAAATAAAAACAGAGATCAAGCAATATGTGGAGACAAATGACAACAACAACTCAACACCTGAAGACCTATGGGATGCAGCAAAAGAAGTTCTAAGAGGGAAGTATATTGCAATATAGGCTTACATCAGGAAAGAAGAACAATCCCAAATGAACAGTTCGAATTCATAATTAATGAAACTACAAAAAGAAGAACAAGTAAGACCCAAAATCAGTAGGAGGGACATAATAAATATTAGAGCAGAAATAAATAAAATTGAGAAGAATAAGACAATTGAGAAAGAATCAATGAAACTAGGAGCTTGTTCTTGAGAAAATAAACAAAATAAATAAACCCCTAGCCAGACTTATCAAGAAAAAAAGAGAGTGTACTCACATCAACAGAATCAAAAATGAGAAAGGAAAAATTACTACGGACTCCACAGAAATACAAAGAACTATGAGAGAATACTATGAAAAATTATATGCTAACAAACTGGATAGCCTAGGAGAAATCCACACACCTTTCTAGAAAAATACAATCTTCCATGACTAACCCAGGAAGAAACAGAAAATATAAATAGAGCATTTATCAGCAATGAAATTGAATTAGTAATCAAAAAACTACCTAAGAATAAAACCCCCAGACCAGATGGCTTACCCACAGAATTTTATCAAACACTTAGGGAAGACCTAATACCCATCCTCCTTAAAGTTTTCCAAAAAGTAGAAGATAAGGGAATATTTCCATCGCACTCTATGAGGCCAGCAACTCTCTAATACCAAAACCAGGCAAAGACACCACAAAAAAAGAAAGTTAAGACCAATATCCTTGATGAATATAGATGCAAAAATACACAACAAAATATAAGCAAACCAAATTAAAATATATAGCTAGAGGATCATACATCATGATCAAGTAGCATTTATTCCAGGGATGTAAGGATGGTACAATATTTGAAAATCCATCAACATCATCCACCACATCAACAAAAAGAAGGACAAAACTCAAATGATCATCTCAATAGATGCTGAAAAAGCATTTGACAAAATTCAACATCCATTCGTGATAAAAACTCTCAAAAAATGCATACAGAGGGCAAGTACCTCAACATAATAAAGGCCATATATGACAAACCCACAGCCAACATCATACTTAACAGTGAAAAGCAGAAAGCTTTTCCTCTATGATCAGGATAAGACAAGTATGCCCACTTTCACCACTTTTTTCAACATAGTACTGGAGATCGTAGCCATAGCAATCAGACAACACAAAGAAATAAAAGTCATCCAGATTGGCAAGGGAGAAGTTAAACTGTCACTGTTTGCAGATGACATGATATTGTACATAATAAACCCTAAATAATGTACCTAACAACTACTAGAACTCATAACTGGTTTTCAGCAAAGTTGCATTCATATATACTAATGATGAATTTTCAGAAAGAGAAACCAGGAAAACAATTCCATTTACAATTGCATCAAAAAGAGAAACCAGGAAAACAATTCAATTTACAATTGCCTACCTAGGAATAAACCTAACCAAGGAGGTGGAAGTCCTGTACCATGAAAAGTACAAGACACTCATGAGAGTAGTTAAAGAAGACGACACAAAGAAATGGAAACACATCCTGGGCTCATGGATAGGAAGAATTAATATTGTCAAAATGGCCATCCTGCCTAAAGCAATCTACAGATTCAATGCAATCCCTATCAAAACACCAACAGCGTTCTTCAATGAACTAGAGCAAATAGTTCTAAAACTCATATGGAATTACAAAAGACCCCGAATAGTCAAAGCAATCCTGAGAGGGAAGAATACAGCTGGGAGAATTACATTCCCTGACTCAAGCTCTACTACAAAGCCACAGTAATCAAAATAAGTTGGCACTGGCACAAAAATAGACCTATAGACAAATGGAAAAGTGTAGAGAGCCCAGATATAAACCCATACATACATGGCCAAGTAATACACAATAAAGGAGCCATGGATATACAATGGGGAAATGACAGTCTTTTCAACAACTGGTGTTCGCAAAACTGGACAGCTACATGTAAGAGAATAAAATTGGATTATTGTCTAACTCCATACACAAAAGTAACTCAAAGTGGATGAAAGACCTGAATGTAAGTCATGAAACCATAAAACCCTTAGAAGAAAACATAAGCAAAAATCTCTTGAAAATAAACATGAGCAACTTTTTCCTGAACACATTTCCTTGGGTAAGGGGGAAGAAAAGCAAAAATGAATACATGGGACTACATTAAACTAAAAAGCTTCTATACAGCAAAAGACACCATCAGTAGAACAAAAAGGCATCCTACAGTATTAGAGAATATATTTGTAAATGACATATCCCATAAGGGGATAAAATCCAAAATATATGAAGAGCTACACACCTTAATACCCAAAAAGCAAATAACCCGATCAAAAAATAGGTGGAGTATCTGAACAGACACTTCTCCAAAGAAGAAATTCAGATGGCCAACAGGCACATGAAAAGATGCTCCACGTTGCTAAGTATCAGAGAAATGCAAATTAAAACCACCTCACACGAGTTAGGATGGCAACATTGAAAAGACAAACAACAACAAATGCTGGCAAGGATGTGGAGAAAGGGGAACCCTCCTAAACTGCTGGTGGGAATGTAAGTTAGTTCAACCATTGTGGTTGCAATCAAGATTCCTCAAAAACCTAAGAATACAAATATCATTTGACCCAGTAATTCCACTCCTAGGAATTTACCTAAAGAAATCAACATCCCAGATAAAAAAAAGATATATGCACCCTATGTTTATCACATCACTATTTACAATAGCCAAGAGGAAGCAACCTAAGTGTCCATCAGTAGATGAATGCATAAAGAAGATGTGGTACATATACACTATGGAGTATTATTCAGCCATAAGAATAAAACATATCCTACCATTCGCAACAACATGGATGGAGCTAGAGGGTATTATGCTCAGTGAAATAAGCCAGGCAGAGAAAGACAAGTACCAAATGATTTCCCTCATTTGTGGAGTATAACAACAAAGCAAAACTGAAGGAACAAAACAGCAGCAGACTCAGAGACTCCAAGGAACTAGTGGTTACCAAAGGGGAGAGGGTGGGGTAGGTGGGTGGGGAGGGCGGGAGAAGGGCACTGAGGTGCGCCATGATCAGCACGCATAATGTGGGGGGTCACGGGGAACACAGTATAGCACAGAGAACACAAGTAGTGACTTGATAATATGGGTGAATGTTGTAACCACAATTTTGCTCATGTGAAACCTTCATAAGATTGTATAATAATGATGCCTTAATAAAATAAAGGAATTTCTGACAGCAATCTGGGTCAAGGTAGAGAAGTAGGGATACAGAATGGGGAATTTTTGTTTCCAAATAGATTAATAATTTAATGGAGTCAAGGACAAGGGCATGAGCTCAGATGATGGGGCGATGATATTTTATTATACCTTAAGGAAGGCTTGCTGTCTTAAACTAATTGAAGTGGTTTGCATTTAGGTTTGTGTAGGCGCCAGCCAGAACTGCTTCCTGAATTCAGGACTATCAAGGCATTTAGGACAAAGAAAAATGAGAAATGACGTGGCATCATTTCAAGTCGGAAGGGTAAGGTCAGAGGGACTGTAAAGATTGGTGTGAGTCCTGTTTGAATGTTCAAATGACCCAAGAGTGAGTAGAAGCCAAATATTAATAATAGCTGCTGATGATATGTGAGAGAGGGTGTTATAAACACTAATCAGGACTAAGGTAAAATAGCAATTCTTTTAAGGCCCATGAAGAATTGAAAACTAGACAAGGCATAACATATGGGGCCCAGCTTGGAAAATATGATATGTCAGAAGAAAAACATTCTGGAGCAAGTTGAAGTCAGAGCTAGAAGACTATTTCTGCTACAGAACATTTAAAAATTGCATGCCTTCAGAGATGCATGTTACTTCTAGGTAGCCCAGTGGGAAATCCCCACTGTGTGTACAGCTCATGTTAATCAAAATTTGACAATATTTTAATAGTTCTTCCCAAAAAAGGGTGACAAGGAGAGTTTATTATATTAAAGATACTGTGCACAAACAATTGGATTGCTTGTTTTAGGGTGTGGCATTTTTCTCCATTACCTGGAAGATGCCCTATGCGGTTAAGATCAATACATAGCTAAAGAAGGGGTGAGGTAACCCACCCAACACAGTTAACTGAGTATATAACAGTGCTGAGGACAGTTGGTGATTACAACACAGACCCTAACCTAAGAGGCTAAAACCATTTGCTGGCATATAGTGGAAACCGGGGTGGGGTGCAGGGCAGATACCAGTGACATGCATCAACCTGTCTCCGCCAATTGGTGGCTAACTCTTCAATTTAGATCCACGGACATGAAGGACCCCTACTCTATAGAAGCATGGGTTAAGTTACCTAATCTGTGAGCATGAAATGAGCCCAATACAAAATCAATATTTAAAGCACCGAGGATAGTTTCATGAGATCATAAAATGGTTAGCGTGAATATCTGCAGATCAGTCAGAGTAACAAAAAAAATCATACTCTATCCCCAACTCCAAGAGCCTGTGTTATTTCCACAAACGGTTTCTAAATAGGATCAAAAGTATCAGATAGAATGGTTGTATTCAATTTACTTAATATGGATTAACTGAAGAGGAAGTACTCAAAGTTGCTACTCCTCAGTAAATGTGCTGAGTGGGTACGAAGCCATGGGCACACGGTAGGGGCCTTACATTTGAAGTTCGGAAGTCCTCTGTGCAAAGGGAGTAATGTGTGCTCACCCTGCTAAGGTGATCCTTCTTCCTCTGCAAATAAACCTGGCAATTTCCCAAATGCACCATCACACGCTCTGGAAATCTGGCAATATTCAGACTACAGGAGTGAAAAAGGATATTCTACATTTGTTCAGCAAAGTGCCCTTCCTCCTCACCCCCCTTGAAACATGTATTTAGCTGGTGAATTTCTGCTTTTATTAAATTTACTCCGGAGCATTTGGAAGTCAGGGTCAGATGACAACTATGGGATAATCAGACATTTCCCAGGGGTCATTTGGCAACATTTCGTTTTATTTCCTCAATGAAGCATGCATAGAATGGATTTTGTATGTGCAAATGTTCTATGAGTTTTGTATTATTAAAATAAGACATTGTGGGGAAAAAGGTGCAGAGAGAATACAGTCTGGGAGATGTGTATAACCAGGAAAAGGCTGTGTACAAAATCAAAATGGTTAAGTATTGAATTTATGTCCCAGCACTAGAAATGGTACATTGAGTTTTAATGGACGTTATCAATTTGACCATTTTGACATACATGCATTCTGGAACCACTTCTTTACTGTATTGACATGTATTTGTTGAGGATGTCATTATGAATGGAGCTCTGTGTTAGGTGTCTGGGCTTAGGATGGGGAGGAAAAAATCTAAGACAAATACAAACAGGCGATGTCTTAAGCTCACCATGTAGTGGGGAAGATAGGCAGCACAAATAATAACTACAGCACTTAATAATAATAATACTTTTTCTCTTAAGTTGCACAACAGACATTAGCCAAATGTTACAGGTACACAGGAAGCAGGAACGAAGTCCCACTGTAGATGCTGGGAGTTGGAGAATCTCATGGGACCACTGTTTCAGCAGAGTGCATACATTATTTTAAACAGGGCAAAAAATAAAGAAATATTAAGTCATTCAAAAAAATCTAAACAACACAGGAATAGCAGACATAGGAAGAATTCATTATTGCTAGGGTTTGGGCAGATCACCTCAGGCAGGAAAGGACAAATCTATGAGAAACCTTGCAACCCCTGGACTGAGATACAGACCTTCGTCGACAGGGGGAAGCTGAGGCCCACTAGGTGACCGAGAAGCCCCTGGAGGAGCCTATCAGCCGGGATCATTGCAAAGCCACCCTCCGGAATGCTAGAGTGAACCATCCATGCGCAGAAGAGTGCGTGAGACGTCAATTTAAAACTCAGATGGTTATGGAAGGCTACCACCATTTCTGTTTATATAATATAATCATAGAGAAAAGAGCATAGGGCTTAAAGTGAGAAGGTTTATGTTCAAATCCTCTCTGCTTCTTAACGGCTGGCACGGATATACTTTGTCTAAAAAAACCTGAGCTCCTCATCTCTGAATAATGCCTCCCTGCTCTAATCTCACAGTGCTGTGAGGCTCAAAGGTCAGAACATCGGCAAATGTGCTATTGATGAAGTTCTACATAAATATGAGTAATAAAAGAGTGGCAAACTGAAACTCGGCAAATCTTCACCCCCGCCTTCACACTCTGAGGCAAACCACATCTTCCATTTTCTTCTTAGTAGGGAGAAGACCTGACTTCTCAATTTCTTAGGTCTTGCATCCATCTCAGGAGGACCTCACTGCTTCCTGCCTCTCTTCTCATGCCGCCTCACAGAGCCTCTCACACACTCTATGCTCAAGCAGGAGAAATGGATGGACAGCTCACTGGCCCAGTGCAATCTGAGCACAAGCTTGCATCGTTTAACTAGGCGCCCGTAATAACAAGAGCTAACTTTTGTTCAGGATTTCCTATGTGCTATGAACACTTCTCAGAACGTTCTAAGTCTTTACTCACTTGATAATCATAGTAGCCTTTTAAGTGTTATTATTACCATCCCCATCTTACATATGAGAAAACTACAGTTTAGAGTTGTTCAGCTATCTGCCCAAGATCCCACTGTCAGTAAGTTGTACAGTTAGAAATCAAACCCAGATTTGGCTTCAGACACAATGTCCTATCTGTAAGCTGCCCCCAAATCTCTCTCTCACATCCACCATGAACGTTGCATACTCTATGAACCCGTTCACCTGTATTCTTGAACCCTGGACAGCTTTTCTAATCCCCCACCCCACCCCGAGTTAAAGCCAGACAATAGCTGACACCTTCCAATGAAGAAGCCTCTCCGTGCTGAACCACCTGAACTTCTGCAGAGGTCAAACCTACCCAGTAAGCCCAACTGTCTCCTGCACAACCTCAGAGTTATTTCCACAGCTTCAGTCTAAGCCTAGGGGTTGGGTGGGATTGGGTATTTTGATTGTAAGAGCAAGGAAGTGCAGCATGCCAGCCAGCATCCTTGTTCTTCTAGCCCAGGACCCATGTTTCAAACTATTCTCATTCTGACTGTGTTTCTCCTCTCCTCTCCAAATTCACACTATTCTCCCCCCACCTCCAGATTTTCTCCCATGTTCACTAACTTATTCCTTTCCACCCTTTCTCTCTCCAGTAAACACCCTTGTCATGTCTTAGTGTTGCTGTAACTTGGCTCACTGCACAGGATAGAATTAACAGACACTTCTTAGAGTCTGGCTTAAGGACTCCTTACCATCGGCCTCCACTTCTAGATTCTGTCTCCTCGATCCTTATGTAAAACCCCCTGCTACTCCGCAGTGAGCACCTTTAGGCATGCTGCCCTTCACCCCTTTCACTGCTGCAATTTGGAGACGTTGTCACTATCCCTAATTTACTAAAGACTGAGACACCAGTTTTCTGGTTTTCCTTCTACATGCTGTCTACCTTTCCTTCTGTCATTATCCCAAGACAGTCCAATGCCTATCCAACCCTTGGGGTCTTCTGCAACGATCTTCTCTTCCATTTGCTTTAGCCACTCTCTCCCAAGGCCACTCACCTGAACCTGCTGTCACTCAGTACAGCCAACTTTCCCAAAAGAGTGATCATTTCCACTGTGGAAAGCTTAGCATCAAACAATGAGAAGAAAAATAACTTCAGCTCAATAGAACAGAAGAGGTTTCTTTCTTTGAAAGAAGGACAATCTAATTGTCAAACGAGGGGTCAGTAAAACATAGAAAGCTTTTCCTTTCCACCCAGGAGGTTACTTCAGGGAGCATAAAGGAGTGACATAATTATGCCCATGCATTTTTCCTTAAACAGGAGATCAAAAACAATGATGACTTCTCACACTCCCAGGTTACATTTGATCCTGCTTAGAAACGTAGTCTCTCTCCAGCAAAAGCTCTTAAAGAATGGGAGATAAACTAGGATTAAGTGTGTATGGTACCAGGTACAAGGACCATGTGATTTTCATTTAATATGGGACAATTTTGAAAGAGAGAGAGGGAGCATTATGAAGTTTAGTTCTGACTAAAGGTGGAAAGTAGAACTGTCCTGAGAAAACTGGGACACATGAGCCAGTGATTTTTCTATGTCAAGATAATATTTATGTATGTATTATGGCCCTGAAACATCTCAAGGGGCCTACACCTCCCTCTGGACACCCCAGGGACTGTGAACTTTGACCACTTCATTCTCTCATGAGCCATCGGCCCGCCTATCTTCGTATTAGTCCTTTACTGCAAACTGGATCACTTTAGTGCATTCCTTAAAATCCTTCAATAGTTTCTCACTCCCCAGTAGTCAACATGGCTTACAACACCCCTCCTGAAATCTTCACCTATATGACAATAATAATAATATTGTTATTATAATCACTCACTGCCTAACACACTATACTCAAGCTATACTGAAGAGCCTATAATTCTAAAACCTTTGTTCTTCATTTTATCTCTTAGTTTGTTTTACATGTTTTTCCATCTACTTGGGACTCTTAATTTCATCTCCTCTCACTTGGTCAATTCATCGTCCATCAGCTCTCCCCTTAACCATCACTTCTGCCAGGAACTGTCCTGGGTCCCCAGCTGCACAGTGTGCTGTCTTGTCAACAGTCCCCCAGCACTGTCAGGGAACCAGCCCTCTACTGGTGCTGCATAATTAATTTGTTGTCCTCTTCATTACGAAGAAAACTGTGTAAGGTCAGAGAAATTTTATTTCTCCAGCACCAGATACAAGGAGAAGGCTCTGAAAGATTAAATATATGAAGCATACATTTAGGTGAGCACTTACTATGTATCAGGCATTTAATCCTCCAGCTGGTCCTATAAGAGAAATATTCTTATTATGCCTATTTGAAAAGTGAGGAAATAAAGGCAGGGGGCATCTTAAAAGTTACCCAGGTTTACACAGCTAGTAGGCAGAGGGGCCAGAATGCAAACCCTGGCATGTCTTCAAACACTTGAAGGTTTCTATGTATGCGTGTATTGCCTTAATTTGTGTTTGAAGAGGTTTAATTAGAACTCTACAGTATAACTTACTTTGGAATAAGCCAAAGTAAAATCAGTTCAATATAAAATAGAACCTTTCAAAATTTAATTAAGAAAGATGCTTTGCCATGCCAAGTAGTGAATGCCCCATTATTGGCAGAGTTTAAATAAAGGCCTTTTGCCGGGGATGTTTAGAGAACATTCCAGAATTTGTTAGAAAGATAGCAAGTTGACCTAGTAGGACTCTGAGAGTCCATGAAAATAATTGTGTGGCACTCAGAGGGCAATTGAATGGATGCTCAGTTCAGAGATGAAGCAGTCTCGGAGACGACCTGCAGTTTTAGCACTTATCAACAATCTATACAGTCTCTGAAAATCCTACCCAATCAGCTTGGCACCATGGACCTTCTTTCCAGTTAGTTTTGCAGACATCCAAACTTAATTGGACCCTAAATGTTTTCCCTGTAGAGCTCTTATCTTGTGAACCAACTGCTTAATCTATTTTGGCAGATCCAGGATTCATAGCTCTTCAGGGAGCTGTAAAATACCTTTTTAAAAAAGTCAGACTACTCCAGTGGGACAGCCTAGTGACACACTTCATTTTCTATTCTGAAATTTTCCTTCTGCATAGTTATTATATTATTATGCAATGCTTTCTAGTGTTTTGGAGTTTTAATTCCATTTTATGATGTTTGAACATTCAGGATATTTTTCTAATTGTCTAGTTAATCTAACCAACAAAGTGTATTAATGGCTCTTAAAAACTATACAATATAGTACAACATTATTGTTTTTTCAAGTGAGATGAAATATGTTTAGCCTTCAACCATGTGGACTAATGGTAGAATTTCAGAGTGAGAAAAAGACTTTCCTTAAATCTCACTTCCTGTGACAGATTCATTGGCTGGAAGAAATTCTTGGCAGGCCAAAAACAGTATACTGTTCAATGTGCCAGGATTGATTTTACTAGAAATAACTTACTGCTCATCTGATATTTCTGCTTAGATTTTAGTACTTTTTTTTTAAGGGAGAGAGTTATTTTTGTTATTCCTTGAGTCATGGCTTTTGAATCTGAAACATATTCTTCTCTCTAGGTACTTTAAGTCTGTAGGGAGATTATCATTCAGATAAAGCTTTCTCTTTCAGAAAGAAACCATAAAAAGTTTAGAAAGTTAAAACCTATGAACAGGAAACAGAAAGAAACATATAATTGACATGAAGCAAACTAAATGTGATTTTTTTTAAGATTAGAATTATATATTTTTTTGTTGTTGTTTATAAAAGTACTTCATGATATAACTAAATGGGTGGCATGGATAAACAGTATAAACTATATCTGAAACATTAAGTACATATAGCAAAGTTATGATATAATGCATTGCACAGTTCTAATTAACACTAGATTTGGTCATACTTTATTGTTTACTAGTACTTTGGAAATAATTGTTGAGTCAACAAATGATTCTTCTTTATATGGGGCCTCAATCTCCTTGCTTTAATCAACAATGTAAATTTTGAATAAAGACACTCATGCTCAAGTTTAACATGAATGTATTCCATAAAATAAAACATACACAATGTTTCTAAAATTTAGTGGTCACATATAGTTTCCAAATTAATTCCATTTTTCTTCCTATCAGCATTGTTTATTAGAATAAATTAAGGTGATGGTCGAATAATGAAAAATTTAAATATGGGAAAAAAGTAGATTAAAAGTTGAAGCTTAAGCATATTCTTACAAACATTATGATTTAAGAGCAAACAGAGAAACATAATTAATCTGTACTCAGAAGTCTTAGTCCTCCCACAATCCAAAAAAAAAAAAAGACATCCTATTTGAATTCGAGTAGGGAGGTTCATCCATTTATTTTTTCTCATTATCCCAAACCTGGTGTCTGCTAATGAATCACTGTTGAGGAGAACCACAGAAATGGCTTTTAGGAATGGGTCATAAAACTCCATCCTAACAGGAAAATAAGGTTATCAGAAAGTGTTGAAAATTTCAGACAGGATAAAATATGCTAAAATCTAGAGACCACTGAGAAGGAATAAAACAAGGGATTTATAGTATCCCATTGAAGTTCGTGTCTGCTTCTCTCCTATAAATGTTGTATACTAATTACCTTTTGGGGACCCTAGGCAAGCCAAGTTTTTTATATATGAGCATTGGGAAAAAAAATCTCTTTCAGTTCATCAAGAAACAGCATGGGGAGATTCAGGATGGTGGAGTGAGAGGTGACACGGAGAACTCCTCCCAAAACCACAAACAGTACAAAAATATAGTTAATTAATACAACTAACCCTAAAACAGCAAGAAGAAAGAAGGCTGAACCAGACTGCATGTGGGCCTCACGAACAGACCAGACCTCAGGAAACAGGGTAATGTACATAAGCCTTAAACCGGTGGGACCCCAGCCCTTCCCCCACCCAGCTCACCAGTGGGAAGAAGGGAGGGGGTGGAGGCCTGGGACTGCTGGACACCTGGCCCTGGAGATCTGCCTTGTGAACGGAGGCCTATATTGTGTGGTGCTCTGGACGTTAGGGAGCTCGGACGGGCGGAGGGCCTGGGAAACTGATATTCCAGCTGTTTGTACCCGGCTGCTCTGTGTGAGAGGAAGGGGGGCAGTCTGAGAGGCTTCCTGGCAGAAAGAGGGCTGCTGAAGGGGTAGGGTTTGCATGGAGCTTGCTGTGCGGGAGAAGGGAGAGCTGGACAAGGTTGCCTGGGTGCGCTCTGCCCACCTGGTTGGGAATTTTGGGGAGCTTCAGGTGCTCCATCCCCCTGGCTGCCTACTCAGCTCCGCGGCTCCCCACTGTGACACACAGCCTGGCGAGAATTCCTCCTGGCCGGGTGGCATCTGCTTGCAACCAGCAGTCACTGCGCTGGTGTCAGGCCAGCCAGAGGGAGGCCCCGCCTACAACAGCTAGAGATGCAAAGCACAGAGGCTTACACGTGTGTGCTTGGCCCACTGGCTCTGACACTGGAGACAGTCACCGCAGACGGGAAGCAGGGAACAGATCTTTCCTCCTCCCAGGCAACAGCTCCACTCCCCTATGACCCCCACCCTCACTCTAGGGGCTGAGCAGCTTCAGAGACTGGAGTTTCTGGGCCCTAGTGGGCACCACACAGAAATATGAAACGTCAAAAGAACATGATTCAGACCAAAATCTCACAAACCCCAGAAAAAGGGCCAAATGAAACTGAGCTCATCAATCTTTGAAAGAGAGTTCAAAATAAAAATTATAAACATGCTCGCAGAGGTACAGAAAAATATTCAAGAACTCAGGAACAAATTTAAGATGGAGATTCAATCATTAAGAAATTCCATATGTAAAATGAAACATACAATGGAGGGATTTAAAAGCAGATTAGATGTAGTAGAAGAGATGGTAAATGGAACAGAAATTAGAGAAGAGGAATACAAAGAAGCTAAGGCACAGAGAGAAAAAAGAATCTCTAACAATGAAAGAATATTGAGAGAACTGTATGACCAATCCAAAAGGAACAATATTAGCATTACAGGGGTACCAGAAGAAGAAGAGAGAAAAAAGGGACAGAAAGTGTCATTGAGGAGGTAATTGCTGAAAACTTCCCCAATCTGGGGAAGAAGATAGTATCTCAGGCCATGGAGGTGCATAGATCTCCCAACACAAGGGAATCAAGGAAGACAACATCAAGACATATAATAATTAAAATGGCAAAGATCAAGGGTAAAGACAGACTTTTAAAATCAGCTAAAGAGAGAAATAAGATTGCATAAAAAGGAAAATCCATCAGGCTATCATCAGATTTCTCAACGGAAACCTTACAGGCCAGAAGGGAGTGGCATGATATATTTAATGCAATGAAACAGAAGGGCCTTGAACTAACAATACTCTACCCGGCAAGGTTATCATTTAAATTTGAAGGAGGGATTAAACAGTTTTCAGATAAGCAAAAGCTGAGAGAATTTACCTCCCACAAACCACCTCTACAGTGCGTTTTGGAGTGACTCCTATAGATGGAAGTAGTCCTAACACTAAATACATGTCACCCAAGGGATAGACAAAGATTACAGAATATGATTCATAACATACAAAGAATGGAGGAGGAAGAAAAAGGAGGAAAAAAAAAAGAACCTTTAGGTTGTGTTTGTAATAGCATATGAAGTGAGTTAAATTAGACTGTTAGATAGTAAGGTAATTACCCTTGAACCTTTGGTAACCACGAATCTAAAGCCTGCAATGGCAATAAGTGCATACCTATCGATAATCACCCCAAATGTAAATGGTCTGAATGCACCAATCAAAAGATGTAAAGTCACTGAATGGATAAAAAAACAAGACCCATCTATATGTTGCCTATGGAGACTCACTTCAAACCCAAAGACATACACAGACTGAAAGTAAAGGGATGGATAAAAGATATTTCATGCAACTAATAGTGAAAAAAAAACAGGAGTTGCAGTACTTGTATTTGACAGAATAGACTTCAAAACAAAGAAAGTCACAAGAGACAAAGAAGGACATTTGATAATGATAAAAGGGTCAGTCCAACAAGAGGATATAACTATTATAAATATCTATGCACCCAACACAGGATCACCTACATATGTGAAACAAATACTAACAGAATTAAAGGGGAAAATACAATGCAATGCATTCATTTTAGGAGACTTCAACACACCACTCACTCCAAAGGACAGAGCAAGCAGACAGAAAATAAATAAAGAGATAGAGGCACTAAACAACATATTAGAACAGATGGACCTAACGGACATCTACAGAACACTCCATCCACAAGCAGCAGGATACACATTCTTCTCAAGTGCACATGAACATTTTCAAGAGTAGATCATATACTAGGCCACAAAAAGAACCCCAGTAAATTCAAAAAGATTGAAATTGTACCAATCATCTTCTCAGATCACAAAGGTATGAATCTAGCAATAAATTACACAAAGTAAGTGAAAAAGCCCACAAACACATGGAGGCTTAATAACATACTCCTAAATAATCAATGGATCAATGACCAAATAAAAACAGAGATCAAGCAATATATGGAGACAAATGACAAACATAATTCAACACCGCAAAATCTGTGGGACGCAGTGAAGGCCATGCTAAGAGGGAAATATACTGCAATACAGGCCTACCTCAGGAAAGAAGAACAATCCCAAATGCACAGTCTAAACTCACAATTAATGAAAGTAGAAAAGGAAGAACAATTGAGGCTCAAAGCCAGTAGAAGGAGGGACATAATAAAGATTAAAGCACAAATAAATAAAGTCTAGAAGAATAAAACAATAGAAAGAATCAATGGAAGCGGAAGCTGGTTCTTCGAGAAAATAAAGTAGATATATCCTTAGCCAGACTTGTCAAGAAAAAAAGAGAGTCTACGCACATAAACAGAATGAGAAATGAGAAAGGAAAAATCACTATGGACACCACAGAACTACAAAGAATTATAAGAGAATACTATGAAAAATTATATGGTAAAAACTGGATAACCTAGAAGAAACAGACAACTTTCTAGAAAATACAACCTTCCAAGGCTGACTCAGGAAGAAACAGAAAATCTGAATACACCAATTACCAGCAAAGAAATTGAATTGGTAATCAAAAAACTACCTAAGAACAAAATTCATGGACCAGATGGTTTCACTAGTGAATTTTATCAAACATTTAGTGAAGGCATAATACCCATCCTCAAAGTTTTCCAAAAAGTAGAAGAGGAGGGAATAATCCTGAACTCATTCTATAAGACCAGCATCACTCTAATACCAAAACCAGGGAAAGACCTCACAAAAAAACAAAATTACTGATCAATATCCCTGATGAGCACACATGCAAAAATCCTCAACAAAATATTAGCAAACCTAATTCAAAAATACATCAAAAAGATCATCCATCATGATCAAGTGGGATTCATCCCAGGGATGCAAGGATGGTACAACATTCGAAAATCCATCAACATCATCCACCACATCAACAAAAAGAAGGATAAAAACCACATGATCATCTCCATAGATGCTGAAAATGTATTTGACAAAATTCAACATCCATTCATGATAGAAACTCTCAACATAATGGGTATAGAGGGCAAGTTCCTCAACATCATAAAGGCCATATATGACAAACCCACAGACAACATTATACTTAACAGTGAGAAGCTGAAAGCTTTTCCTTTAAGATCGGGAACAAGACAAGGATGCCCACTCTCCCCATTTCTATTCAACATAGTTCTGGAGGTCCTAGCCATGGCAATCAGACAGCACAAAGAAATAAAAGGCATCCAGATTGGCAAGGAAGAAGTCAAACTGTCAGTTTGCAGATGACATGATAGTGTACATAAAAAACCCTAAAGAATCCACTCCAAAGCTACTAGATCTAATGTCTGAATTCAGTAAAGTTGCAGGATACAAACTGAGAAATGTTGAAAGCCAAAATATTTAAGCAGCCTTCTTTATGTATTGATTAAGGGGCCCCAAGGAAGAAAGTTTGGGTGAATGTTGAGTTCTCATGGGAGAGAACATGATGTGCTGACTTCAAAAACACAGTAAGAGCATGAAGCCTTCCTGAAGCTAGTCAATTTTTACCTGGTTCTCCTGTCACAAAAGTTAGCCACAGTTGAGATACTTTATCACCAACTACAGAGAAACATTCCAAAATGTTAAGGAGCACTGAGTATTGCCATCCCAATAACTAGAAATCACTCTTCTTAGCAATGACCTTTCACATTATGTTGAATGACCTTTTACCTTATGGCCAACCTTAGATATAAAATACAAGCTGTTACTCTTGCTCATTACCTGAGCTCTCACTGAGTACTCACCATGCACAAGATCTATGTAGCAAAAGAATATTAGTAATTTAGCAATTAAAAATAAACCAAAACCAATTAGAAAAGAACGAGATTCTATCTTCTATGAATTCACTAAAAAGTTCCACTAGTGTCTTAACAGTCATGTCTTTATTATATATACTGGTAATACTTCAATTTGGGAATTAAAATCTGTTAGGCTCAACATGCAATTATGGCACCATGTATTCAGCCCTGAAATATTGTTCAGTGGTTGCTCAGAATTGTCCAAGCACCACTTAAGAATATTAATCATGGCATTCAACTGAATGTCTGCAACACTGACCTCCAGTTTATATTTTTTTGTTGCAGAAATTTAGTTGTAATTTTCCAGTTTATCATATGCAATTTTATAAGCCTCCAAAAATCCTTTGTGGAAAAAGAGAAAGTGAATAAACAAATCAATATAATTGAGCCATCATTTCAGTATTTCTGACCAAACCCAGAGCTAGAAACACAGCAAATATCTAGATCTTCATAAAAAGATTTTTCTATTTTTTAAAATTTGAGTCCTCATGTGGAAACTTTGTCCAAATAACAACCATATGCTAAAACATCTGGAGCCACTAGTCCTACCAGAAGATTTGATATCTGAATGCTCCCTAACTTAACGACTGTAGGTGATTCTCACTTCTGTTCTGAAGACCAGACTGTCTAAAGTCATAAAGCAAATGTGGAAGGTGTTTCCAGTCAAGATTTAGCTGACATAAATAAATTCCTGTATAATCTGTCAACTTGAGTCGTTTGCTCATAAAGGATACCATTTTAAGAGAAATGTAACTGTTATTATAAAAGACAAAAATTATATTATTTTGGTATACCATACAGAATGTATCTGGAACTGCCTACATGGACACCAAAGGCTAGATGCTATCACATATTGAATATTTGGAAAATAGTATATAAATAAATATACACACTTAGGAATATTAGCCAGGTTATTCAGCATAGATTTCTGAAATTACCTTATTTTCAGTAGACACACTTGAAAACAAAATTTTTCAGAATTACTTCAAAGGAAAGGGTTATTTTAGGTAGTTTCTTCTAAAATGGCTAAATGATCTTCTATTAGATCAGTTCACCTACAGTTTCTCTCCTGTGCCAATTATGCAAAATAAAGTGGTAGCCATTTTATGATAATGAATCTGCATTTACCTACATAAGTTTAAGACAGTTGTATGAAGAAGCATCTCAAGTTTTTACCACAAATAAACGAGAGCCAGTTTGAAATGAAGATAGAAATATCAAGGATAAACATCAGTCACTTCTTTAAGGAAGTTAGTTCAGGACTACCCACATTTCAGGCCACAGACCATCTTTCATGTCTAAACATAGGAGTCAGGGCCCCTGTATCACACAACTGTATGAGGCATCATTTACACTGTAGTCTAAGTGAATGGTACCCCCAGAATTTGTGCATTGCATAACCTATACAACTGTGCATGGCAGTTTTGAAAACATTCACTACTGCTGAGTGAGATCTAATGATTTTTCTTAAACATGCCTATTCAAATGTCCATAGGGACTTACAACATAAAACATGGTATCTTCTATTATATAAAACTTCAAAAAAATACAAAACCTTTTCATTATATACTTTTGATGAATGAATCTGCTAAAATAACAAAACTAAACTATTATGGATTCTTGTGGTCTGGGGATTAGAACACAGATGGGCCAGTAATGTATAATATCAACTGGCCAAGTATCTTCTCCTGGGGAGGTAAAATAAACAAAAATCAGAAAATCTTCCTTACAGCTCTCTGGCATACACTTCTTTGACGATACTGCCTAAGGTCACAGTGGGGCTTCAAAGCAAAGAAAGCAATAATTGCGTTCTGGTAATTGTTGAGTCCAGTTGCGTGATAGGACTAATGGAACAGTTCTCAAATTTTACATTTCAAACAAAATTTCCAGATAACAATGACATTGCCAGTCTGGAGACCATACTTTGAGACTGATGCCACGAGTGTACCAGAGATATCATCTAACCAAAGAGACTCCATGTGGATGGAAACATGTTATATATTAAGATAAAACGACAGGATAAAGATTTTATACCTAGTTTATTTCCAAACTTGTGATAAACCAAGAAGAATTGCTCATGGGAAAAATATTTTTTGAAGTGTACAGTATTATTTAGAGTGGTTGTCTTTGGGTATTGAGACCAAGGAAAATTTTTTATATTTTTCCACTCCATTTTATAAAGCTTAATGAATTTTAATTATACCATAAAATGAACAGTAGCAGCTTTATTTTACAAGGTGATGAAATCAAATGAGTATTTTTGCCTTCTGTAGAACAATGGAACAGAGACGTTATGGAAAGACATGAGGCATGATAAAGAGTTAGGCCTGGAAATGGAAATCATAGTACAGTGCAGAGGAGAGGCAGCCATGCAAGCCTGAAGCAAACTGCAACCAACACAAAGAAACATTAAAACATTTGTATTTTAGTTTAAAGCGAAGGTACTAGGCTGCTTCAACTCATTAATAGGTTTATCCTTTACATGCCTTAGAATTTTAAGCCACATGGCTTTTGATGGGTTTACTGCAGAGTTGGTTGGAAATTATGGCGTATTTTCTGTTACTCTCAGAACACTTTCTACATCCTATTACCAGAGAATCCTCCTAAATTACATTTACATCCATGCTACATTCCAACTAAAAGACCTTTAGTGATTCCTACTGTCCACCAAAAAAAAAAAAAAAAACCCATACTTTTTGGTCAAATGCAAGCAAATTCTGTCCTATCTTTAGAGCGGGATCCTGTGTACCAACCTGTTTGGTTTAGTCATCACCCCCTTAAGGCCCTTTGAGGTATCATAACTCATTGGTTGTGCCTGTGTCATTATTCTGCCACCATATAGTCTTCCCTTCCTCCTTGCCATCTACAAATACTATCCATTTATATGTGTATATATATATAATATATAAATAAAAGCATGTCCATTTACCACAACTCAATCAGAAGTGCTTGAGTGATTTCTTCCTCTATATTGCACATGAAACCTGTTGTGTAAACTGTTTATCCAGTTATCCCCCCTTGAAAAAAATCTAAAGACTGATTATATTTTACGTAAAAACAAACAGATTTTGCACCAGTTAGAACTGCTCATTTCTTATTCTAGGAGCTTTGGTCACAAAATGATTATATCATTTCATGCATTTGATTGTCCTATGTGTCACTCCCCCTTAAGGTGCCTAGGCAAGAAGAACGACAGTTCCCTCTTTACTTTGGAGGACCCGATGCAGAATGGTTTGAGATGGGGATCTCCTTTAATCATCCTATTATTTTCTAAAGTAATCCTATTTAACATTTTTACAGAGCTGTAAAAAGCACATCATGATTATCACGTCAGGGTCTTTAGAAAATTGCAAATGGCACCCCTTGCTCAAATACCCCAAACTGAGAAATGTTGAAAGCCAAAATATTTAAGCAGCCTTCTTTATGTATTGATTAAGGGGCCCCAAGGAAGAAAGTTTACAATATTCTATTATGATAGAGGTTGAGTTCATTCAGATCCCCTTGAGTGAAGGGTGAATTCTCACCACGTTGTTGGGCCTTCGAATCATGTGAAGGTGGAGAAAGCGCATCACTGCTTTGCTGTGATGTCAGCAAGTATTGATCATGGGTGATAAGAAAAGGACCCTGAGAAGTTCCTCATTAATATTATCGTGTGGAGACAGAATCAAGAGCACATTTCCTCTCTTGACAGGACTTCACCCCCCAGTCATGTGACTTAAGCTCTCTGTGTCCGGAGTTCCTAAAACGGAGTTGCCTGGACAAACGGTTGCCAATTATGGCTGATGACTACAGATTTTTCAGAACTTGTTGAAATATAATTTCTGGAGCCTCATCTCTGGCATTTTTATTCAGTAGGTCAAGGAATCTATATTACAAGAAATTTCTCAAGAGAGTTCTGGGAATTAGATTTGAGAGACTCACTGAACCATATGATTTCTAGACTCCCTTAAAAAATGTAACACTCTATTTTTTTTTTTGTTTCTATTCCTTCCCCTCTCACAAATAATGAAAAATAAATTGTATACATACAGGTGTTTATAGCAAGTTTATTCATAATTGCCAATGTTTGGAAATAACCAAGATGCTTTTCAGCAGGTGAAGGGATAAATTGTGGGACATCCAGAAAATGGGATATTATTCAGCACTAAAAATAAATGAGTTATCTTCTCGAAAGAAGAAATTCAGATGGCCAACAGGCACATGAAAAGATGCTCCACATCGCTAATCATCAGAAAAATGCAAATTAAAACCACAATGAGATATCACCTCACAGCAGTTAGGATGGCCAACATCCAAAAAGCAAACAACAAATGTTGGTGAGGATGTGGAGAAAGGGGAACTCTCCTACACCACTGGTGGGAATGTAAATTAGTTCAACCATTGTGGAAAGCAGTATGGAGGTTCCTCAAAAAACTCAAAATAGAAATACCATTTGACCCAGGAATTCCACACCTAGGAATTTACCCTAAGAGTGCAGCAGCCCAGTTTGAAAAAGACACATGCACCCCTATGTTTATAGCAGCACTATTTACAATAGCCAAGAAATGGAAGCAACCTAAGTGTCCATCAGTAGATGAATGGATAAAGAAGATGTGGTACATATACTCAATGGAATATTATTCAGCCATAAGAAGAAAACAAATCCTACCATTTGCAACAACATGGATGGAGGTAAAGGGTATTATGCTCAGTGAAATAAGCCAGGTGGAAAAAGACAAGTATCAAATGATTTCACTCATCTGTGGTGTATAACAACAAAGAAAAAACTGAAGGAACAAAACAGCAGCAGACTCACAGAACCCAAGGGACTGGGGAGGATGGTTGGGTAGGGAGAGATAAGGGGGAAAAAGAGGTATTATGATTAGAATGCATAATGTAGTGGGGGGGACACAGGGAAGGCAGTATAACACAGAGAAGACAAGTAGTGACTCTATAGCATCTCACTACACTGATGGACAGTGACTGTAATGGGGTATGTGGTGGGGACTTGATAATAGGGGGAATCTAGTAACCATAATGTTGCTCATGTAATTGTACATTAATGATACCAAAATAAAAAATAAACACATAAAAATAAATGAGTTATCAAGTCATAAAAAGACACAGAGGAAACCTAAATGCATATTATTAAGTGAAAAAAGCAATTTGAAAAAGTAACATATTGTATGATTCCAGCAATATGACATGCTGAGAAAGTCAAATCATGGAGACAGTAAGAAGATCAGTGGTTGTTAGGAGTTAGGGGTTTGGGGAATAAATAGGTGGGACACCCGGGATTTTTAAGGCAGTGGAACTACTGAGTATGATACCATATCTTGCACACATGTCATTATGTATTTATGCAAACCCACTGATTGTACAATACCAAGGGTAAACCCTAATGTAACCTGTGGACTTTGGGGGATGATGACTTATCCATGTAGGTTCATCAGTTGTAACAAATGTACCACTCTGACAGGAATTCTCTTACTGAATGTGGCTGTGCATGTCTGGGGGCATGGGGTATAGGAAAAATCTCTTCACTTTCCGCTCAGTTTTTCTGTAAACCTAAAACTGCTCTAAAAAATAAAGTCTATTAAAATGCACTGTACAATAAAATAGGAGTCAGTGAAAGCCATTAATTTTTGATAGTTTTTTTAGGAAAAAATAAAAATACTGCTCTAAAGGAAACTTTGGCTTTTATTTTTTACATCCTCAGTGTAAAAGTTAGGTCCCTTCCTTAAGTTAGAGATAATGAATACTGAGTTAAGGCAGTGAATGATGGCATCCTCTTCAGAGTAATGAAATCAGGACTTACTATTCTAAACACTCAGCACATGCTCTAAAGAAACTGCCAGTAGCTTACGCAATATGAGTAAGAGGAAGAATTGAGCCTATTTTTCTTGACTCAGTTTGTCATGGTAAAATTTAGTTGAAGGATGCTCACTGAATACTCTACACTCTGGATATAAAGCCCATACATTATTCTTAACCAATATGTAGAGAGAAAACACATCTCTGGAACTATGATATTTAAATTGTACTCTTCTTCAAATGAAGCTTTTTCAGTCACCTTGGAAATATGTGTAAATGCAAATCTAAATCCCAGATGCAGTAATGATTTGGTTGAAACAAATACTATTCCCTCAAGCTATGTTGGTTTGGGGAAAAAAATGACTCTTCTAATGGGAAGATTGCGATGCCTCCGCTCCCAAGAGAAATAGAGAAAAAAAGTTCCTTACAGATAAGATGTTCTTATTTATAACATGTAACAAGATACGTTGCAAGACACAAGCATCTTTCTGATGGCTTATCCTGCTGATCAGGGTACAAAGGAGTTTATTTTCATAATTACAACAGATGGAAAACAATAAAATTAGACATTAGGCTAATGCACTTTCACCCTTATTATCTATTTTTCGTATGTGTGTCTCCCCTGAAGCTATTTTATAACAATATAAAAACTGCAGAAATATGGCATAGCAAAAGCCTGACCAGATTTCCTAATTATCTGTCATGACTCAAGATTGCAGTGAGAAATTAGCTCTCCGGGGAAAAGAAAAAAAAAAAGATGTAACTTAAAATATTAGAAAGAATCTTATTATGTCCTTCCTCAACGAGTTGAGAAAAAAATCTATCAATTTTTTGAGAATTACCCTTTCTCTTTATACACACACACACACACACACACACACACACACATGTACATACATACATACATATGCATATTATCTGAGCTACAGAGAGGTGTGTTAATCATAATCCTCACGACATGATGTCATGGGAAGATTCACTCTCGTCTTATTAATCACATTTTATTCACCCCAATTCCATCCCATTTCGATCTTCTTACCACAGCATTAATTAATGGATACAATGAATAAGATGTGTGCAATTGGGAAATACATCTCTGTCTGTCTCTCAATCTGTCAACACCCCTACTTCCTTTACCTCTGTATTTCCCCTTGTATCTGTGTGAGTAAATTCTGACCAATGGAATGGGTGGAGAAGTAATATGCACCTACCCCCAAACACCTTCCCTGTGCTGTTTTCTCTTTTGTCATCCTTTGGATGGACAGCAACATGGTGACTATAGAAGCTACACACTGAAGTCGACAAAAGCTTCATCAGACTTGGTCCTTGACTGACTGTGTGGGTCTTAGAGTTCATGTCCTCAAACACAACAGTGATTATACTTTTTCATGAATAAGAAAGAAGAAGACACAAAAATTGAGCAAAAAGTACCAAGAGTTCTCATATATCCCTTCTCCTCTGTATCTCATTTTCCTATTATTATTATCTCGCATTCTTGTGGTACTTGTGTTACAATTGTTGAACCAAAAGTAATATATTATTATTAAGTAAAGACCATTATTTACATTTGGGTCCACTGTGTTGTACAGTTCTATGGGGTATCCACCACTATTGTATTTAACACAATAGTTTCATTGCCCTGAAAATCCACTTATTCATCCATTCTCCTGAACTCATGGCAAACACTGATTTTTTTTACTGTCTCTATACTTTTGCCTTTTCCAAAATGTCATACAGTTAGAATCACACAGTGTGTAGCTTTCTCAAACTAGCTTTTTTCACTTAGCTGTATGCATTTAAGATTCCTCCATGTCTTGACAGACCATTTCTTCTTATCACAAAATAATACACCATTGTATGCATGTACTACAATTTGTTTTACAGCTCACCAATTGGAGGATATCTAGATTGTTGCCATGTTTTACCAATTGCGAATAAAACTGCTGTAAGTAGTCACATGCAAGTTCTTCTGTGGACATACATTTTCAATTCATTTGGGTAAATATCTGGGAGCTGGATAGTGTGATAAGACTATTTTAGCTTGAAAAGAAACTGCCATACAGGTTTCCAAGGCGGCTGCATCACCTGGGTGTCCCACCAGCAGAAATGAGAGTTCCTGTGGCTCCACATTCTTTCCAGAATTTGATGTCATGTTTCAGATTTTTGCAATTCTAATAGGTTTATTATGGTATCTCATTGTTCTAATTTGCAATCCCTAATGACATGATATTGAACAGCTTTTCATATGTTAATTTGGCATCAGAGAATCTTTAGGAGTTGAGATGTTTTGCTCATTTTTAATTGAGTTGTTTTTCTACTGTTGAGATTCTTTTTAAGACTTCTTTGTGTATTTAGGAAACAAGTCATTTGTCATACATGTTATTCAAATAAATACTTTCTCCCAGGCTGTGGTTTGTTCTTTCATTAACTGTGTCTGTCACAGAGTAGATGTTTTTAATTTCAATGAAGACCAACTTAGTATTTTTTTCCTTCATTGGAGTGTGGTTTTGGTGGTGTATCTAAAATTCATTGCTGAATCTAAGATCACCTAAATTTTCTTCTATGTTACTTCTGGTATTCATTTTCAATCCAAAAAAAATAGAATCGTCATACCACTGGGGGGAAATATAGCCATGAGTTCACAATTTACATGCCTGATTTCATACAGTTTTGACTGGTTTATCACATGTCTGACATACCCAGTATTTCCCTACTCTGAAAAATCATGATGTTTATTGAGGAGGAATGAATACATTTATTTTGCTAGCATGCATCTGTAATTTTTTCAGAGTCCTTAAGGAAATTCTTGGGAGTGGGACAGTGCATCTTTATTCTTGGCAAGAGAAGGGAAAGTGGGCCTGCTATAGAACCATGACATTGGTGGCTTTATTCCTATAAAACCGTGGCCATTATATATCTGATGTGTTGAAGGCTTTCTTTTATAAAAGGGGAATATATT
Organism: Phataginus tricuspis; assembly: GCA_029783875.1. Taxonomy (NCBI): domain Eukaryota; kingdom Metazoa; phylum Chordata; class Mammalia; order Pholidota; family Manidae; genus Phataginus; species Phataginus tricuspis. The sequence continues at coordinate 3,540,080 of JAQQAC010009376.1, read as the reverse complement.
CTACCTGAATCAATGACTGATACTAGCAATGAATGAACTGTTGACATGTTCCCCAGGGAAAAGCTCAAAAATCATCAGCCAAAGCTGGAGAAAGGCAGTGCATATGTCTTTTCCAGTAGGTCTCGAGAGGAAGGAGACCAAGCTAAAGAGAGTGCTAACCTTCCCCAGGGGCAAAGTGGATCTCTAAAGAGACAGCAGCAGCTATTAGCGATTGGAAAATTTCTATTCATGGGAAGTTTATGCTTCTCTTTGAAAGTTGTGACTATATAATAAGGCATAATAGAGTTAATTTCTTGATGTAGCATTCTGAAAAGCTACTTACCGATATCAAAGATGCTTCTGTTGCTCAACACACTCTCAGAACTATTATTTGGAATTATGCTTTTCAAAGCGTTTATAAGAAGAGAAAAAAATAACTCAACTTGCTTTTTAATCATGCCTCAAATTAATGACTATTTGAAAAGAAAGAAATCAAAAAAGTTAATATTTAAACTTAAGTCAATAAACAACTTAACTTTTCTTAGATTCAAGCTAGATAAAAAAGGCCTATGAATATACAACATCAAGAATGAAGTGTAAACTTTGGACTTTGGGTGATCATGATGTATGAGCATAGGTTCAACTGTTAACGAACGGACCACACTGGCGGAGATGCTGATAATGGGGGAGCATGTTTGCGGAAAGGGGCTCATGGGAAATCTCTGTACTTCTGCCTTAATTTTGCTGTGAATCTTAACTTGCTCTAAAAAAAAAGGTCTTAATTAAAAAAATGAATTAATTATATTCAACAATACAACATAGCTAATGTTTTGGGAAATTGAATTAATAAGCATTTATATATATATATGTATGTATGTATGTATGTATGTACATCTACATAGATATATATAGGAATAAAAGTACTATTCATAGATTTCCCAAGCATTAATTCCCCAACAAAAAATAATGACATATGAGGACTTCCAGGAAGATGGTGGCATGAGCAGGGCAGCAGAAATCTCCTCCCAACACTATATTTATCTATGAAAATACAGCAAATACAACTATTCCTAAAAGAGAGACCAGAATACACAGGAAAGTGCACAGCGTACAGCTACACCTGAGAGGACTCGGCACCCCGTGAGGCGGGTGAGATACGGAGCCACGACCCAGCGGGACCCGAGCACTCCCCCGACCCCACTCCGCCAGCACACTGGCGGGAGGAGAGGATTCAGAGCCCGGCGGGAGTGGAAGTACAGGCCCGAGAAATAACCAGCCCTGGTGATCTGCACGGGGAGCGCGGACGCACATCGCGTGGTGTAGCGGAGACTGGAGAGACAGAGGGTGCAGGGTCTGATCGGGGAATGCGCCAGGGTGCTTGCAGCCCGCTCCAGGGAAGGAAAAAAAAAAGAAGAGAGCGCGTGCTTTTTTCAGCGGTCTTAAAGAGACAGGAGCCCAGCAGAGGAGCCGGATCACCCCGGCACACTCAGCCCAGCAGGCTGGGAGTCCTGGGGAGTTTTGGACCCCTTAGCTGGCGACTGGGAAAGGGTGGCCGCACTTAGACTTCCCACAAAGATCAACAGCCACCCATTCGTTCCCATTCAGGCCAGAGCTATAAAGGGTCCTGCAGAGCCGCACGGCCACGGCTGCGGAAGAGTGGGGCAACAGCGCCACCTACAGCATCCCCACAGAATACACTCCCAGTGGGCTTTTTTTTGTTGTTATTTTTGTTTTTTCTTCTCTTTTTTTCTTTTCTTTATTTTCATTTTTCTCTTTTTTTTAATTTTTTTCTCTCCATTTTTTTCCCTTTTTAAAGTCATAAACAGCCCAGCTGACATATGTGACAACTACCAGCAATCACTTCTATAGCCATGAAAAGACAGAGGAATATAGTCCAGACTAAAATCAACCACCAGAAAACTGCAGAGAGGGAGCCTGAAGGGATGGACATGGACAGTCTTCCTGAAAAATAATTCAGATTAAAAATCATAACCATGCTGATGGATCTACAGAGAAATGTGCAAGAGCTGAGGGAGGAAGTGAGGGAAGTGAGGAAAGACAATGCAGAAATCAGGCAAGCCATCGACGGGCTTAACAGCAGACTGGATGAGATGCAAGAGATTGTTAATGGAATAGAAATCTAAGAACAGGAGTACAGAGAAGCTGAGGCAGAGAGAGATAAAAGGATATCTAGGAATGAAAGAATATTAAGAGAACTGTGTGACCAATCCAAACAGAACAATATTCGCATTATAGGAGTACCAGAGGAAGAAGAGAGAGAAAAAGGAATACAAAGAGTCTTTGAAGAAATAATTGCTGAAAACATTCCAACGCTGGGGAAAGAAATAGTCTTGCAGTACACATAAGCCCACAGATCTCCCAACACAAGGGACCCAAGGAAGACAACACCACCAAGACACATAATAATTAAAATGGCAAAGATCAAAGATAAGGACTGAGTATTAAAGGCAGCTAGAGAGAGAAAAAGATCACCTACAAAGGAAAACCCATCAGACTATCATCAGACTTCTCAACAGAAACCTTACAGGCCAGAAGAGAATGGCATGATATATTTAATGTAATGAAACAGAAGGGCCTCGAACCAAGAATATTGTATCCAGCACGATTATCATTTAAATATGACAGAGGGATTAAACAATTTCCAGACAAACGAAAGTTGAGAGAGTTTGCCTCTCATAAACCACCACTACAGAATATCTTAAACGGTCTGCTCTAGAGGGAAGCACCCCTAAGGCTAAAAATATGTCACCAGAGAAAATAAAATTATAGCAAAGAAAGCAGACAATTCAAATACTAACTAAAAGCAAAGAATAAAACACCTAATATATAAAGAATGGAGGAGGAAGAATAAGAAGGGAGAGATAAAGAAACATCAGACGGTGTTCACAATAACTTAACAATAAAGTTAAGTTAGATTCTTAGATAGTAAAGAAGCAACCCTTGAACCTTTGGTAACCACGAATCTAAAGCCAGCAATGGCAATAAGTACATATCTATCAATAATCACCATAAATGTAAATGGACTGAATGCACCAATCAAAAGACACAGAGTAACAGAATGGATAAAAAAGCAAGATCCATCTATATGCTGTTTACAAGAGACTCACCTCAAACTCAAAGATATGCACAGACTAAAAATGAAGGTATGGAAAAAGATATTTCATGCAAACAACAAAGAGAAAAAAGCAGGTGTTGCAGTACTTGTATCAGACAAAATAGACTTCAAAACGAAGAAAGTAGCAAGAGATAAAGAAGGACATTTAGTAATGATAAAGGGGTCAGTCCAACAAGAAGTTATAACCATTATGAATATATATGCACCCAACACAGGAGCACTAGCATATGTGAAACAAATACTAACAGAATTAAAGGAGGAAATAGACAGCAATGCATTCATTTTAGGAGACTTCAACACACCACTCACCCCAAAGGACAGATCAACCAGACAGAGAATAAGTAAAGACACAGAGGCACTGAACAACACACTAGAACAGGTGGACCTAACAGACATCTACAGAACTCTACACCCAAAAGCAGCAGGATACACACTCTTCTCAAGTGCACATGGAACATTTTCCAGAATAGACCACATACTAGGCCACAAAAAGAACCTCAGTAAATTCAAAAATATTGAAATCCTACCAACCAACTTCTCAGATCACAAAGGTATAAAACTAGAAATCAATTTTAGAAAGAAATCAAAAAGGCTCACAAATACATGGAGACTGAACAACATTCTCCTAATTAATCAATGGGTTAACAACCAAATCAAAACAGAAATCAAAGAATATATGTAGACTAATGACAACAACAACACAAAGCCACACCTTCTGTGGGACGCAGCAAAGGCACTTCTAAGAGGAAAGTATATTGCAATCCAGGCCTATTTAAAGAAGGAAGAACATTCCCAAATGAATAGTCTAAAGACACAATTACTGAAATTGGAAAAAGAAGACAAATGAGGCCCAAAGTCACCAGAAGGAAGGACATAATAAAGATCAGAGAAGAAATAAATAAAATTAAGAAGAATAAAACAATAGAAAAAATCAATGAAACCAAGAGCTGGTTCTTTGAAAAAATAAACAAAATAGATAAACCCCTAGCCAGACACATTAAGAGAAAAAGAGAATCTACACACATAAACAGAATCAGAAATGAGAAAGGAAAAATAACGACGGACCCCACAGATATACAAAGAATTATAAGAGAATATTATGAGAATCTATATGCTAAAAAGCTGGAAAACCTAGAAGAAATGGACAGCTTCTTAGAAAAATACAACATTCCAAGACTCACCAAGCAAGAAACAGAAAAACTAAACAGACCAATCACCAACAACGAAATTGAATCGGTAATCAAAAAACTACCCAAGAACAAAACCCCTGGATCAGATAGATTCACCTCTGAATTCTACCAGACATATAGAGAAGAAATAACACCCATTCTCCTTAAAGTTTTCCAAAAAATAGAAGAGGAGGGAATACCTCCAAACTCATTCTATGAAGCCAGCATCACTCTAATACCAAAACCAGGCAAAGACCTCACCAAAAAAGAAAATTACAGACCAATATCCCTGATGAACGTAGATGCAAAAATACTCAACAAAATATTAGCAAACCAAATTCAAAAATACATCAAGAGGATCATACACCATGATCAAGTGGGATTCATCCCAGGGATGCAAGGATGGTACAACATTCGAAAATCCATCAACATCATCCACCACATCAACAAAAAGGACAAAAACCACATGATCATCTCCATAGATGCTGAAAAAGCATTTGACAAAATTCAGCATCCATTCATGATTAAAACTCTGAACAAAGTCGGTATAGATGGCAAGTACCTCAACATCATAAAGACTATATATGACAAACCCAATAACTAACATCATACTTAACAGCGAGAAGCTGAAAGCTTTTCATCTAAGATCGGGAACAAGACAGGGATGCCCACTCTCCCCACTGTTATTCAACATAGTACTGGAGGTCCTAGCCATGGCAATCAGATAAAACAAAGACATACAAGGCATCCAGATTGGTAAAGAAGAAGTCAAATTGTCACTATTTGCAGATGACATGATACTGTACATAAAAAACCCTAAAGACTCCACTCCAAAACTACTAGAACTAATATCTGAATTCAGCAAAGTTACAGGATACAAAATTAACACACAGAAATCTGTTGCTTTCCTATACACTAACGATGAACTAACAGAAAGAGAAATCAGAAAAACAATTCCATTCACAATTGCATCAAAAAGAATAAAATACCTAGGAATAAACCTAACCAAGGAAGTGAAAGACCTGTACTCTGAAAACTACAAGACACTCCTAAGAGTAATTAAAGAGGACACTAACAAATGGAAATGCATCCCATGCTCTTGGCTAGGAAGAATAAATATTGTCAAAATGGCTATAGTATCTAAAGCAATCTACAGATTCAATGCAATCCCTATCAAACTACCAACAGCTTTCTTCAATGAACTGGAACAAATAATTCTAAAACTCATATGGAACTACAAAAGACCCCGAATAGCCAAAGCAATCCTGAGAAAGAGGAATCAAACAGGGGGAATTACGCTCCCTGACTTCAAGCTCTACTACAAAGCCACAGTAATCAAGACAGTTTGGTACTGGCACAAAAACAGACCCACAGACCAGTGGAACAGAATACAAAATCCAAACATTAACCCAAACATATACAGTCAACTAATATTTGATAAAGGAGCCTTGGATATACAATGGGGAGATGACAGCCTCTTCAGCAGCTGGTGTTGGAAAAACTGGACAGTTACATGTAAGAGAATGAAAGTGGACTACTGTCTAGCCCCATACACAAAGGTAAACTCAAGGTGGATCAAAGACCTGAATGTAAGTCATGTAACCATAAAACTCTTAGAAAAAAACATAGGCAAAAATCTCTTGGACATAAACATGAGCAACTTTTTCATGAACATATCTCCCTTAGCAAGGGAAACAAAAGCAAAAATGAACTAGTGGGAGTATATCAAGCTGAAAAATCTTCTGTACAGCCAAGGTCACCATCAGTAGAACAAAAAGACATCCTACAGTATGGGAGAATATATTCATAAATGACGTATCTGATAAGAGGTTGACATCCAAAATATATAAAGAACACATGCACCTTAATAAACAAAAAGCAAATAATCCAATTAAGAAATGGGCAGAGGACATGAATAGACACTTCTCTAAAGAAGAAATTCAGATGGCCAACAGGCACATGAAAAGATGCTCCACATCGCTAATCATCAGAGAAATGCAGATTAAAACCACAATGAGATATCACCTCACACCAGTTAGGATGGCCAACATCCAACACACAAACAACACCAAATGTTGTCGAGGATGTGGAGAAAAGTGTCCCTCCTACACTGCTGGTAGGAATGCAAATTAGTTCAACCATAGTGGAAAACAGTATGGAGGTTGTTCAAAAAACTCCAAATAGAACTACCATTTGGCCTAGGAATTCCACTCCTAGGAATTTACCCTAAGAATGCAGGAGCCCAGTTTCAAAAAGACATATGCACCCCTATGTTTATCGCAGCACTATTTACAAGAAATGGAAGCAACCTAAGTGTCCATCAGTAGATGAATGGATAAAGAAGAGGTGGTACATATACACAATGGAATATTATTCAGCCATAAGAAGAAAACAAATCCTACCATTTGCAACAACATGGATGGAGGTAGAGAGTATTATGCTCAGTGAAATAAGCCAAGCCGAAAAAGACAAGTATCAAATGATTTCACTCATATGTGGAGTATAAGAACAAAGAAAAAAAAAAAAAACTGAAGGAACAAAACAGCAGCAGACTCACCGAACCCAAGAACGGACTAATAGTTACCAAAGGGAAAGGGACTGGGGAAGATGGGTGGGAAGGGAGAGTTAAGAGGGTAAAAATGGGCATTACAATTAGTAGAAGTAATGTTGGGGGGGATGATAGGGCTGTACAACTCGGAGAAGACAAGTAGTGATTCTATAGCATCTCACTACGCTGATGGACAGTGACTGTAATGGGGTTGGTGGGGGGGACCTGATGAAAGGGGTAGTTTAATCACCATAATATTGCACATGTAATTGTAGATTAATGATACCAAAATAAATTATAAATAAAAAAATAAATAATAATGACATATGAGTTTTTCCTCCTGGTTCATCATATCTTTTATCTTACTTACCTAATTTTTCCTTTTCCCTTAAAACTGACAAATGCTTTTCCACCTTACTAGAAGCTTCTTGTTTAGGAAAAAGTTCCAGGGTTTTATTCAACCCTTAAATAATTATAAAGAATCCAGCATTCCTACTTCCATTACAACACTAAGCTCTTCTGCTAATGAAGTCAGTGCTATTAGAACTCATTTCCCTGAGGTCTATTTCTCCTTTTGCTTTTTCAGCAAACTCTTAGTCTCCCTAATTTGGGTTATAAACTCAGGGGAAGGGACTGTGTCTTACCCTATATCAGTAAACATTATTAATTATTATTAAAATTCATAATGATGTCAGGCTTAGCCTAATCAATTTTAAGTCCACTCAATCTGTTTCAATTAAGTTAATTTATGAGCTGCTGCCCTGATATATTCTTATTTACCTGGATTTCCAATTTAGTTCTGCAATAGGTTCTTCATTCAATTTTTAAAATTTATTTTATTGCCTGCTTTTTATTTTACTAAGATACAAATATCCTCCACACAAGCCTTGGCACATCATTATGTCAGCTTCCTTTAGGCAAGAAGTTTTCTTTGTGCTGTTGCTAAGGTGCATTTTATCTGACTTATGCTTCTGGAATATTTTGACTTCCTTGCCCATTCAGAAATATTACTTACCGCTCTTTAAGTTAAAGCTAATTTTTTCTCCAGTGAATTGAAAGAAGCTTGCCTAAACAAACTCACCTCTGGGTAGTCACAGTGAATGTTAGAAAAGTGGGAAGGAAAGCAAGGTGCCACCTCGTTGTTTCTGTGCTTTTGAGAAAGCTCTCCTACAGCCATGGGGAGAGTGGATTAAGCTGAAGTAGAGGGGAAACAAGATGTGCTAGGAGACTCCTGAAATGACCTGAGTTTGTGATGACAAGGGGATTGTACAAAGCTCTCTTAGTAAAGACATAAAATATAGACACCGAGAGAGGCAGAAAACAGAGGGCAGGAAATGGCTCGAAGGTGAGAGTGGGGTGAAGGATGAACAAATGGCCCAATGCTGCAGCATGTGAACTTGGAGAAGGAGCAGGTGTGTGTGAGGGCATGATGGTGTGAGCAGTGGGTTTGAAAGGAAGAATTGGAAGGAAGGAAGATTTGGAAGAGTTGGGAGTTGCCTTTCCTTGGAAAGGATGGCAGCCCCCCAAGCGGGGAGGGTAAGTGGAAAAGCCAATAAAGAGAACAAATGTTGGGAATCAAGAAAATGCCAATATTTATGGAGCCAAATTAAGAAGCACAAATCAGAGAAGTATAGTGAGTAGGAATAGACAGAAAAATAGGACAATGAAGAAAACGTCAGCTTATATAAGCCTCCTGTTATTTCATCCTGTAAGCTCCTGAAAAGGAGAACAGCAGGTCAGGTGATTTTGACCCTCTGGAATGTGTTTTCTCTCCAGAGAGACTAACTTACAGGAAAGATACTATAAACAAGGCTGAAATGCCGCTGAGGGGGTTTAGTTAGCTATTAGGCACTGGAGCGTCTCTGGAGTAGGTTGAGGTCAGTGCCTTCCTGGTAAATTAGCCTGTGCAGTGCTCCATTCCTAGAACATCCCCCCGATTCTAATTGTAGCTTTCTCTACATCCTTCCATCTGTCCCACCCACAAAGCGAGTTCCTCTAAGAATAAAGCAGTGTCTTGCCTCTTGTTCCTAAATAAGACCAGCTCTGAAATGATTTGTGAAGGTGGCATGAATCAAAAGAATGAGAAATTACCCACACCTGGAGTTCCACATGTAAGCTTTGTGAATTTGGGTACATTATTTAAACTTTCTGAATTTTGACTATTTAAATAAAAATGACAAACCAAAAAAAAAAGCAAGAATGTTATAAATAGTAAATGAGATGCCATGCATGAACTATTTAACATATATCCATCATGACAGAGGTATTCAGTAAATGTTCATTTTCCTTTTTTCTGCCAAGTCAGTTCTCTCTTTTCAAAGATGTTTTTGATTCTGGTATTCCTGAATCTTAATATTAGGGCCCATTTACCACTAGTCCTCCTTAAGGTAATTAAGATGAGGGCTGCATTCTCTTCTTAACTCTGTGAAAGAGGCAACTCTTCAAAGAGGAACACAAAAAGAATTAACACCTCTATAAAAAAGTTGCCCTGCTAATCATTCTTTTACTCATACTGTATTTTCTTAAGCAATCTGGGTAACATTGTGTCTTCCATTTTTCACTCCTTCATCTATTTCAGCTGTTATCTTATTCTTTAGGCAAAAATACAGTGATGGCTCAACTGATGAAGTGTTGAAGTAAACATCTGCTCATACACATCCTGTTGAAATGCAGACTAAAGCCTCAAGCATTTTTAGCTGACAAGTTCTCTGTACATATGCAGCATTTTACACTTACCAGGAAGAATTCTATGTGCTAAAAGCACGCAAAAACGTGATTTCCAGCACCATAATTTATGAAGGTTTTTCCTTTGGGTTCTGTAATTTTCATGGTGTTATAACTATCTATAACTATGATGTTATAGCTTAAGTTATAAGGCTCTGATCTTCATGGGAGTGGTCAGAATGAAATCCTTTTGACTTATTGCAAATAAAACAAACAAATAATGAACCTCTGTGATCTACAGAAGAAATGTATCTTCAACAGGAGATGGAGCGAATGTGAGAATACTTAAAAGAAAGTTTTAAAATGAGGATCCTGCTAGGCTTACTTACCACAGGTGATGAGAGGTGGCATGTAGGAGTGAATAGAACCCTGAATGGGTTACAGTCCTGGTGTTTTATTCCTGACTGTGTAAAAAGTTGAATTAATTCTCTTGCTTCCATTTTCAGTATCATTAAAATGTGGGTATTGGGTATTGGATGTAAGAACTCTAAAAGAAAGCAATGTGGAGACAGATGGAACACAGAGGCAGTCAACAAATCCTAGTTGCCCTTCTCCAATCATAATCTTAACTTGCTATGACTTTAGAGCTATTATTCACATACAAATGTTGTGCTTTAGTTAATTCTGCCAGAATGCATTCAAATAGCAGCTTCATAGTAAATAGAACAGTCAACTCTCCTTCTCATTCCTTAAGGTCTTCGATAGTAACAATTTTGAATGTTATGTTATGATCATTAAAAAAATACTCCTATTGTCTAAAGTCAGATCATAATATGGGCAAGCTTTTTTTTTCCTATGCCATTGTTAGAAATAACACTGAATATGCTCTAGTCAAGAGTCTCCATAAAATGAAAACCCCAAATGTTTCAGCTCAATTAGTTACTATAAAATATAAAGCAAAACATAATAAAAAGATGCCCATACATTAATTTACATTTATGTTATAAGGATATATAATGTGAGAGCTTTTGAGCAAGACATAATATAATAAGTTTAAAAACAGTCTTCACATAGTGGCTGGCATGGGGACTTGTGTATTGTGTAAACTGCTGTTGCACTGACTTGGTTGAGAGGAACTGAAATCACAGAACCACGTCCTAGGTCCAACAAGCAGTAGAAGGTTTGGGTTGATTAGCCTTTTACACCTTTAAAGTTCAAAGAGAGATTGTGTGTAACTGCACTGATTGGTAGAGAAACCTGCAAGGCAGTCAAGAAAGAAAACTTAATAACTGAAAACTAAGATCAAAGGTAATGCCTTGACCTGAGCTTACAGAGGCTGGGAAACACAGCAGTGAAGTTCACTTCATCCATAATACACGCTGCTCTCTTCAGGTCCTGAAAATAGCATGTGACTTGGGAAGCATCTTATTAGCTGTTTCAAGAAGGCACATTTTCTTCTGAGAAGAAATCAGTTTAAGAATCAAAGAAACAAGTACAAACACAGAGCCGAACACCAGGGTCTACTTTGGACGCTCGTTCAAAATGTCGTGTCATTTGCACATGTCTCCAGTTTTTAATGGCGCTTCGCTTGGGTCCAGTCACATTCGAGCTCTGCTGGGTTGCATGCTATTATATGCTTTAAAAATGTACAGCCAAGGCACAACTTAAATAAAAAGCTCATGCAAGGCGGCAGCCGAGGCACAGAAAGAACAGGTCTTTGGGATTCTGTTTCGTCTGGTGCTGCCGACTTACAAGGTCATCTCTGACTTGACGCCCACCTGTGTTCCTCGTCCCTCAGTGTGAAAGTAAGAGTGATTATTAGAGACGATTGATGACCTAGTGCTGTCGTACTTATTTTCTTTAAATTACATTTAGGAGCCTGTTTTAGGAAACCAGAAAAACAGCTCTTATTGTCTTCTTTCCTTTCCCTTTACAACGTGAAAGACATCGGAAAGACTTTCCCAAACACATATTTCTACCAAAGTGTGAACTATTTCTGTATTTTACAGGAATACCATTTTTCTGAAAAGTTTCAGACGAAGGGATGATATGAAACTTTCTTCCCCAATGTTTCAAATGGTGAATTTTCTTGTTCTGATCATTCTAGCTTTGTAGAAGGTCACATTAAATTGTGTGTGCGCATCAAACAGTATTAGGTATCTTTAGGCAAATATGCAGGAATAACCGGTCCTTTGATGATTTTCCCTTGAAGTTTGAACATTTGCTCATGGAGCCTTTGCTATGTCTTTATTTTTTTATTGTTGAGATTCAAATGGAATTGAACCGAGATTTCTGGTCAGAGGAGAAAAAAAACAAAGCTGACAAAAGCCCACGGAGCTTATGATGGTGTCTGACCATCTCCCAACGTGCTTGCCTCCTCTTCCCAGCTGGCAGAGTGGTGTGACCAGAAACAGTGCATTTTATGATAATGCCTTGGGGTGAATGTAGCTCACAAAAGATATTACAGTTTTTCTCTCTTTTGTTTCCTTAAAAAAAGAATCTTTATCTTGAATTGCCTTAATATCATCTGACTCTCAGAGGAGAAAGGGAAACACACATGCTACCCATCAAGTTTGGCTGATGCAGCTAAGAGGTGACCACATTATGTTTTATTCTCCTAATCCCAGAATAACTACACATTAACATGTTTTGCCCTGAGTAACTGGATGTGACGTGAAATATGAAAGAACATATTGGAGGTGCAGACAGCTCTTCCCAAAGTAAATTAAAATGGCATAGGTTTAAAAAGCACTCCTGTAGGAGGCTGCATTTCATCTGAAGAACTCAATCTGTGCCACTAACGAAATAATCAGACATAAAGAACAAAACTGTGACCCAGTGAGTGAATCGGAAGCCGGTGTCCAGAGGTGTGGGGCAGAGCATGTGGGCAGCTAATGAGACGCAGCAGGTCTGTGGGTGCTGGATGGGCACAGCTTGTGAGACCTGCTAAAGGGCTGTGTTGGGGGTGATGAAATTTCAGCAGATCAAAGGGACCTCCATGGCCAGACCAGTTCTGATGAAAGTATGGACACTGCTTGAGATGAGCCATGCTGGAGTCACAACACAGCGAATGCTCTGGCCTTGGCCCAAAGTGGGGAGCCCACCACAGGGCAACAGATATCCTTTGATCAACCCAACAAGCACTAGGCAATAGCATGTAGTATGAGGCAAAGCCTTAGAATACTAGAGTGAGCTGACATGTGCAGTGGCAGGACCACATATCCACATGCTCCAGCCACATCCTCCCTTTCTCAGGTTAGGTCCAGGTTCAGATGAGAACCTCAGGAGACTTAGTTATTTATGAAACTATAGGAATAACCCATTGATGACTATATGTAAAGGGATGGGACATCTGCTTAAGGGCAGAACCAAAAGACAGCAAGAGATGTTCAGAATGCATTTTGAAAACTCATTTTTTAGTGCTATATTAAAAAAAAAATGTTTTCCAATACTAGCAAACACTGTGAGTTAAGCAAACATAAAGCTTACTGCTAAGTGATCTCTGCATGAACTCAGTCGAGCCCTCCAGCCCAGGGGTCTCTGTTCCCAGGGATGCTGAGCTGCTCATCCCCTCCCCACTTAGCCCCGCCATGTCTTTCCTTCTCATCCTAGGATGAATGCACATCTCCTTATTTGACTAACCTCAGCAGTGTGAGACCTGAAGGCTGAAGCACGCTCCTCAGGTCAAGGGTCTCACATGCAGAAGGCTGTCAGAATCACCTGGAGGGCTTTTTAGAACTCAGGCTGGTGGGCCCCCTCTGCACACTGTCTGAGTCTGTACCCAGGGTGGGCCAGGGGTGTACATTTCTAACAATTCACCAATGAGCCACTGCCTTGCGGTGACTGGTGTCCACACATCTCCTGCACTGTTCTCTCATTATGAAAAAATAAAATTTCAGAGTTGAGAAGATTGCAGAAAATACCTAATTCAAATACCTCCATTTAGAGGAAACCGAGTCCCAGAGAGGTTAATGAGTATAACAAATGGTATAACCCAGATTGCTTGATTCTACTTCAGAGAGCCATTCATGGATCTTACCTCATGGCTGGTTCCTTTTAATGTTTTCAGTGAGTTTTGTCCCTGCAATGTTCAACTTAATTTATATCAACTTGGCATAAAACATTATGAGAGACTTTAGAAAGAAATATGACTCCTCTGGGTTAGGCCCCAAATTAAAGATCAAACATTCAAGTACACAATGATCATCTTTAGATTATTAATTTTTAAAGTTAAATTATTCCTTTTTATATGAATTGAAGTATTCTTGGGCATCTAATAGAGAGCAAAACATTTGAATTTGCTGGGTCTGCTAGAATAAGGTTTAATTTGTTTCTTTACCTTGTCAGCAGCCTGGTAGTTCAATTTTAGTGTGAAGGAAAGCTAGTACCTTTCTGAATAAAACTCTAAGATAACACATTTCTTTCCACTAGTGTTGAATTCCAATATATTTTTGTGATGTCTCTCAGTCACTCTGAGTGTGAGTGAGATCGTACGTAAGCATGTGTGTGTGTGTGTGTGTGTGTGTGTGTGTGTGTGCACATTCGTGCTGGACGATGATTAGAGGAAGGAGTTGTAGAAGAGTCAGAGAAGGCAACAATGCTGTCTCTTCTGTGGCTTCATTTTCCTTTTGCACTTGACTATTCTTGGCAGGTAACATTCAAAACTATTTCAATTTTCCCAAGGCAGAGTTAGTTCTTTGGTTGTATATGCAAACAAAATTTGTGCTAGACTCATGCAATAGTGGAAAATGGACCACCTGTAAAATAAAAACTCACATTACATGGACAAAAGTCTAATGGCCATCACCCACTTGAAAACCAACTTATAGATAGGGACAGTTTCCATGTGTCCTATTTGAGGCTACAGAGATGGATTTTGATGTAGCTGTTCTTGGGAAGATATGGGTTGTCAAGGAAAAAGTTTGAAATCAAGAATTTTTGTTTGGTTTTTAGTTTTAGGTTTTGCTATCTTCACAACCAAATCCTCCAATGATGAATCTGTCTCCACTTAACAGAGGCATGAGAGGATCCAGACTTCTTATCACTCTAAGTGATACCTGGTCTGGGAGAAGCGGTAATGGCTGGTAGCAGGAACTCTTAGAAAACAGGCTTCTCCTGGAGCCATAGCAGCTGTTTTCTCCGGTATCTTAAGTATTTCCTTAGAGTTGCCAATTATTTTCAGTCCATCTACACTACTGGCATCCTTGGCTACCTGGCAGCTGTGAATATATTCCTTCAAGGTTATCCACAGTGCCAGTGATTCTGATGCCAATCTCTGAAGCTACCCCTCTTATAATAAACATTTTTAAAAGAAGAAGCATGGGGACATCATATGGTTTGTTGCTATGGAGTTTTACATTTGGGCTTCTAAGAGACAGAGAGCTATGAAGAGTCTTACGGACAGCGGGACCTCAGGTACCCTCAGCATACAATTCAGCGTAAATCACTTTGACCACCAAACCCAAAAATCTGTCAGATTTCACATCCCTGACGTTGCCTGTGAGAAGGAAGCATTGTAATGATGGAAAGAAAGGACCGTGAAATATCATCTAGTTATAGACACCTTTGTTTATGAGAAAAAATATTTAGATAATATGGGACAGACAGTGGGGTTTTCCTTTTGAAGGACTGCAAAGTTATTGGTTCTGAGTGAGTTCTCTTTGAATAACCCATGCAATGAATAGATTAGAGGCACAGAGACCCTTGGAACCATGAAGCTTATAATTTAGAGCTTTTAACTATTTATTTAAAGTGTAGGTAAAAATTAAATAAATGTTCCAATATAGATAAAAACAAAATACTATGGAAGAACAAAGGTAAGGGTGGTTAAATTTACCTTGGGCTATTGCAGGAAGGTGTCATTCAAAGACAGCATCTGAGCTGAACCTTTAAGGCTGAAATCAGCTTTGGTAGATAATTATTGGGTAGCCACCCAGTGAGAGATTTATCTGGGTTTGTGCATGGATTTGTCTGGGAAAATGTGAATGTAAACAGAGTGGGGAATTAGGCAGGGTGAAGAAATGAGACTATATTAGAAAGTACAGTTGGAGCAAGACTTCAAATATCATGTTGAAGAATTTGGCATTTATTCTCCAGGCAGTCACAATCCATCAAAGGCTTTGAACAGAGCCATGACAACACCTTTACTATGCTTTAGGGATATTAGGTTGGTGCAAAGTACCTCCCGGAACTCATCCCCTACCACTTGATCACTTTCTCCCTCTACAGGCTTGCCTATTCCATAAACATGCCAAGCCTTCTCTTATCTCTGGGTCTTTGAACTTCTGCTCCTTCTTCCTGGAAATCTCTTTTCTCAGGTTTTCACATGACTTCCTCATTACTCTTTGCCTTCTTACATTACTGAACAAATGCTGCTGTCAGTCAAGCTTCCTTTGATGACTAAAAGGACAACTCCCACCCCCAAATGCATTCTCCCTTCTTTGCTATAATTCTTCTGTGGTACATGTCACCATCTAACGTACATTATATATAACCTCCCTGAAATTGACTCTCCAAGAGGGTAAGGGTTCTTGTTGTGTTTCCTGCTTTGTCATTGTCTAGAAAGAGCTTGGAGCATACTTGAGTCTCAGTAAATATTTGTTAAGTGAATAAAAAATAGAGAAGGAGCATGGCTTAATCAGCTCACGCTTCCCTAACAAAACACAAAAACTGAACAGCTTCAAAAACAAAAGTGCATTTTCTCTCAGTTCTGGAGGCTGGGAGTCTGAGATCAGGGTGCTACCAGGTCTGGTTCTGGTGAGAACTCTCTTCCTAGCTCGCAGATGGCCACCTTCTCTCAGTGTCTTACACGACAAGGAGAGGGAGAGGGCGGGCTCTCTTACATCTCCTCTCTTAAGGACACTGATCACATCATGGGGGCACCACCCTCATGGCCTCATCTCAAACAATTTACTTCCCAAAGACCCCATCCCCAAACTCCATCATGCAGGGGTTATGATAAGATGCTTCTGGGAAGCACATAATCCAGGGAAGTGACTCTGATTAACAGAAATCTAGCCCATTTGTGCTTCCCATTCTTAGGAAGTCAATGAATCTATTACGTCTATGAAAAGGAGAGTAAGTCAAAGAGAAGGGGCCATGTTGCTAAACCAGAGGAATTCTGCTCTCTGGAAGAGACACACTGGATGAAGCAGAAAACATTAATTAATTGAGAGATGAGTTCTAAAGAAAATTGAGAACACATATCAATTCAATTACTTTGCTATCTTAAAGAGAAAACATTTTTTAATCGGAAGAGAAGAGAAAACATGAATGCCAAACCAAAAGTTGGGAAGGATACCATCCCAGAAAAAAGACAGAGAGAAGAAATGATTGTTGATGTAGATGATAAACTTTAAAAACTCACCAAGAACTCACAGGAAAAGGATAAAGAGAAGATGTGAGAAAAAGATCCAAGCATGGGAAATTGAACATACACATTCAGTCTACCCATAAAATAATTTCTATTATTAGAAAAAATGTTTTTAAAAAGAATGGAAGTAGTTAAAATAACTAAAGAAATGCATGTGCATAAATAGTAGACTAATCATATGTGGATCACAGTAGGCCATGATATAGCTCCCACATCCTGCCCCAATCCAAGAACTGCAATCACCTTACCCTTTGACATACTCTTTCTTTTGAGACTTTCTCCTCTCCATTTATCTCATCATCCTTGGCTTCTCATCCCTTGTCTTTCAGGTATTGTATTTTATCTCAATGGGATGTTCAAAGGGGCACAGCAAACTGATAATATATGACAGAAGGTGAATAATGTTTTATTATCTTAGGTTTACTACTTACATGTTAAGCTAAGAATTAAGAGCTCTAGGTGTGCTGATTTTATGAAAACATTCATTGCTTTGAGAAGTGATGTGGACTTTAAAACTAGAAACAGCTCTTTGTCTAATGAAACTCTATTTCCTTCAGCTTGCAAAACAAAGAGTTGGGAGCTTTAATCACATTGTTCAAAGTATTTCTAGATTTGGTCACTTTTATTTTTATTTCTCTCAAATCTCATTTTTGGCCACCTGTCCAACTTAAGTAACTTTTAGACTTTAAGAAATTATATTGTGATCCTTGGATCAGAAATGACAACACAGAACAACTGGTAACTCTCAAGTGAACAAAGAGGATACTGTGTCAGGGCTGTCTGGACACGGAGCACAGCTGTCCTCCTGACCCTGACAGTCATGACAGGCCCGCCCACCTCTGGGAAGAACATCTGCAGAAACAGCTGTCACCCATCCCTGTGATGATGCCGACATGGTCTGGAGCCACTTCAGCCATCACATTATTTGCATTCCTTTTTCTCAAACAACTTGTACCAAGGGCCTATGGAGAGTTTCTATCTACAGATCCTGTTACACATGGTACTGATATTCTGATAAAACAAAACTGTTGTGGACAAGTAGCAACCATCCATATGTATAACTGCTACATGCATGTACCCCAGATTCATACATGCATGATGCAGAAGCCTCATTTTCTGAGCACTTTGCTGGAACTGCTCAGATCAACCAGATGCAGCCCAGCATAGCACAGCTCAGCTGAGCCCAGCACAACTGTTTTGTCTGCTTAAAGGCAACATTTTGTTCTACCTTGAGCATGGGCAGTCTTCCGTAACATGCAAAGGGATTCCTGTGGGCACCCAAACAGCCATTTGTTTTTTAAGGGAAATTGTTATTGAAGCACAGCAATTTGTTTTTGCTCCAGTATCCAGTGAAACAGATATTTATGGAAGTTTATTATAACACTGAATTTATTATTCTCATATTTTCCCTTCTTATACTGCACAAAAGAGAAGAGGATTTATGTGGGGTACTTTTCTTAAAACCCTCAAGCTTAAAATGGGAAGCCAAATGGAAGTCTTCATCCACCAGCTGGTTAAGTCTAGACAAAGTCATTATACAATAAATGGAATGGAATGTAAGAACGTATGTAACGTAAGATCGTGGGGTGTAAGAAGTGTATGGGACCAGATAAATCAATGCAGCTTTCTCCTAGTATCACCTGAGTTTACAGAAATGAGGTTAATGTGGCTAATGTTTGCCTTTGTCTTGGATTTTATTTTAGGATTAGCCTTAAGAAATACACATTGTATTTCACACATAATCCCTTTAAGTATCTGTAATTCTGTAATGGTTAAGGGTAAGTATCAAGCTTACAACTTCTCCAACAATGCAAACCTACAATGATTTTTTTCTTAAATAAAACATAATTAAAAATCCCTTTTAGCCAAATAAAATAAAACTAACTTAAAAATCTCCCCACCCCCTAAAAAAGGGAGACAAAGATGAAAGCAAAGATGATGAAGAACAGAATAAAACAAACAAAACACAGCTTGTTCCAGTTCACTTGGAGTCCTGTGTCTTTCCACATCTGATTTCTTAGAAAATACCGATGAAATCAAATAGCTTCTTTGAATGAATCTTTTTAATGTTTTCTAAACTTTGCTCTGTAGAACAAAAATGCACCTTGAAACATTAGCAGATTTAAAGTTCCATGATCCAATACATTTTGGAAACACCATATGGTGTATCCCTTTTTGAAAGAGGGAGTATTAAAAGCTCTGAGGAATTCTACAGAAATATGTTTTTGCTTAACCCAGAGCTACTGACCCTTATTTTACCATAGAGGACCCCCCACGGAAGGTATAACCTTCCGTGTATACAAGGAAGGGCTGGATTACATTTATAAGTACAAATCTGATTGAAAAGAGTGACTTAACAGATTTCTTTAAACAGTTGTTTATTATTTAAATATGTATTAAAATTGCCACTGGGATAGCAATAAAACAACTGCACATGACCAACTCCCTTAAAGTAGGAACACTCCTTATCTGCTTATTTATGTCTAACTCAGAGCTGGAGTTATGATTTCACACTAGTAAACTTTTCGGGGCTGCAGTGCTGATAAAGTTTAAAGACAAGTCTGTTATCCTAATAGCATCTCTAGTGGTATTTTTATTTTCCCTGTGCTTCCCTGGCTCCCAGAATATGACCGTTGTCTATTTCTGACTTTTGATGATTATGGGCATGAAGGGACTTAGATATAGTGGGGAAAAGATAATTGCCCTGGGCCACAGGAATAAGTAATGACTAGGTATATAGAGAAAATTGCACATCTTGAAACCTAGTTTCCCCTGGCACAATCATTATTGCTACCACTACCACCCCATGAGGTAAGCGAGCTCACTTATTTTTGAAATTAGTTAATAAGGAAACAAAACTCAAAGAGAAATATTAAAAACAAAGCAGACCCTAACCCTTCTACCTTATTCTGTCCCTGGCTAAATACATTTGACACCACCAATTTGCATTCGTTATATTTGATTTTTATACCTATGCCCAATAATCCAGTTGCAGCCTATTTAAAATTTTTGCCTACAGCAAAACAGTTGCAATTCATGCCTGTAACATAATTGTAGCCAGGGTGACTTGCGTTCTGATGGCGTCAACATACTTACAATTGCATTGACTATATAATAGGACAAGTCTGAATACCACACAGGTGAACTAGCAGAAAAGAGAAATAACTTGAGAATGGTTTACAGTTCTTGCTTATTTCTTTGTTCACCTGTTTCTTTTTCTTTACTTTTTTTTATGGTAGAAGTTTGTTACTACAAGAAGCTGTTCTTTTCAGAGATTAGCACTTACGGAGGCTTGATGTTCAGGAGATGCTTTGGTTTTCTTGTGAAGGAAAATTTAGTATTTCCAGCCTTCTTTGCTTAGTAAGTATTTATCTGGAGCTAGATTTTTCTTTTGTTTTGTTTTTAGTGTAACCAAGCTAGCAAACGTGCCTGTGAGTGTTGCTCAAGCTAACATGGAGACCTTCATGCTGACACTAGGGAGGGAAAAAGTGGGGTAACACAGATTGGCCCTGATAGGTGGGAGGCATCAAGGTAAGTTCCTTTTCCTCTGAAGCAAAGCAAAGTACATTTCAAGGAGCTGGCATCTCATTTTTTACCTCCTAGCTTCCCAATCGCTCCTCTTAGGTCTAATCTATGTTGTGATTATGTCCTTTTCTCAGGAAATTCACAATTTCATCTTTCTACATTCTTGTTCCAATCCACTGCAGGAGTGGAGCATGGCTGGTTTAGAAGGGCTGCTTGCTTACAAGGACTAGTGACGCTTAGGCCCATACCTCTCAGGCAGGTGTTTTTTGTCATTCTGTTGCCTTTTGCCTCTGTGGGGCTGCATGTTCAGGAGCTCTTTCCTGGACATTTTGATTTTCCTGGATTACTACTAAATGCACCATTAAACTTAGATCTGGTGAGATCTAGATGGACTTTTAGTAGATGGACATAAACACCTTTGTTTGAAAACTCCAGGCCAGCTTACCAGTCCAGGAAAGCCAAGAAAAACCAATAAACCCATCTACTTGAATTCACTGGCAGAATGTCAACTGCTCAGTAAATGATTGTGAACCAAAGGAAGGATGCACAGACTAATTTTAGAGCTGCTGCAAACCTTCCCACAGAGTTTCTTTAAGAAAATAGCTGTAGCATGCACATAAACACACATACACACACTTTAAAGTGATTGAGTCAGTTTGATTCTCCACGGCAAAGTAAAAAGGTCTTCTTAAACTGTTACCAATAAAGCAATCTTATTTAGTTTGATGGGTCATTTTTAAAACATCTCTCCCCTTTTAAACAAATAACCCTATGAAGTTGCAAATTGTATGACATTAATTAGCTACTGCTCATGCAGAAATGTATTTATAGATTTTTTGTTAATAAACATCCTAAATAGTGATCCATATATTAAATCATTTATTCTCTGTTAAGTTCTACGATGTCTATCTGGCTATACAATTTAATCACATGAATATTTTTATATCATTTAGGGTAAGGAGAGTAAGGAAAGGTCTGAAAAGCAAAGTTCTAAATACAATTTCCTGAGGAGAAAGAAATGAACACATAGTTTCCAAATCAGTGAAATTAGAATGAACTTAAGAATGTCTGAATCAAGTCCTAGATTTCTTTCTATGGTTTCCTAGCTGAAATTTTTTAAAGTGTCAAGAGGGAATTGAAAAGCAGTTGATTAGAAAGAAGGAACCAGAGCTCAATCTCCCATACGCCTGGGTCAGTAAGTATGGAGGATCAACAAATTGAAGTAAATGCTCATGACTTTTATACTTGAGTCAATTGTGAATCCCCGGCGCCAGAGACTTGGAAACAAGGAGGGAAACGAACACTCGTGAGAGGCTGCATCCACCTGTAAGGCCGAACCTGTCCTTGCAGCTGCCCATGAACATTTCTGGGCAGGTAAGGCTTTCCTTCCAAAAGAGCATTACTATATAATGGAGTCTATTCAATTCTCCACAGCAGGATAAAGAACACAATATTAGTGCCATATCATTTTTCCCCATTGTCTATGAAATATTTGAAGTGGAAATGGCTTTTTTCAACACCAGAGACCATGTGGGAAATGACCTGTGCAGAGGATAAGTTAACCGGCACAGTAGGGAATTTGATTACACCTTAGAATTTGACTGGAATGCACAGCTCACTCTGGGCTCTCCCTAACCTCTGGCAAGTGATTGAAATTGAATCTGTAAATGTTAATCAATATTTCAGGCCTATTAAATAAAGAAAGGTATTGTGAAAATCAAAGTACTGATGGCCAGTCTGGCTCTGTGATGTCTGTTCAGCTGTCAAAAGCATAAGATCTAGAATGAGAGAATATATTTTAATGTAATTATTTCATATTTATATAAAATACAATGTCTCTGTTCTACCACAGTACATATAATATCAGTACATCAGAATATATTAAAGCACTTTAAACAGGAATATGCTTACTGTGAAAACACTGGGAATTAATATCCTTTAAGCATACTGAGGGAAAACATAAAATCATTTTGAGATAATCTTTCAATCACTCAAATTTTAGCAAAGAAGCTATTTCATACCATTCATACAGCCACCCCCCACAAAAATAACACAGTCCAGGCATATGTAAGAGCTAAATGTAAGTCACAGAAGTGTAAAAGCATTAAATGAAAATACACCCCTGGAGCTTGGGACACTTTCCTAAAGAAGATACAAAATGGAATCCATGAAGGGAAAAAAAATCTGAATAAATATAGGTAAGAAATCTCTTCGTGAGGAAAGAATCCATAACAAAATTAAAATAATGAATATATTGTAAGAGAAAGTATTTTAAAACTATGCATCAACCAAGGGAATTATAGCTAAAGATGTGTAAACAGTTCTAATAAATCAAATGAAATACAACAATTACTAAGGAAAAAATATAGGCAAAGAAATAAGTAATAAATGTAATATAGGGAAATGAGTTAAAATACATATGGGAAAATACTTTTCCTCATAAGTAACCAAAATTTTATTTTAACAGTGAATATAATTTATGTTTATTCCATGGACAAACATTACATTGATTGACAATTTCCATCATTGGCAAGGATATGAAGAAATGGACACTCCTATTAATGTAAATGTAATTGACATAGCACTTGAGGACCATCAGAAATTAAAATGTTCATAACATCTCCTACTAATAATTTCACTCCTAGGGATATATTTTACAGACAAATTCACATAGATGAGCAAAATTCAAATGTGAAAGAAGTATTTATTGAATGAAAGCTAGGTGCTTGGCATGCTTCTAGAGGATATGACACAGAAAAAAAAATACAGAAAACATACAGCAGAAAACAACAACAGAGACAAATGTCTGCCCTGCCTACGAGGAATAGGCAGTAAATGCAAGACACATGTATAACCTAGAATATATAATGCAGTAAGTGCTAAGTAGGATAATGATGTAGGAATCGAGTACAGAGATGCCTGGGGATTTGTTGCAATTTTAGATAAGATGTTCAAGTAAGGCCTCCTGTGATGCCATTTGAGAAAATCTTTCAGAAGCAGAGAAAAGAAGCCATGTGGATATCAGGTGACTGAGCACCCCCCGAAGAATGTGGTGTGTTTTAAAAACTGAATGCAGGTTCCCAGAGTCCAACTTGACAAGTGAAAACCATAAGTTTAATATGAGTAATATTAATTCCTTCAATCAAAAAATGACTAATTTCTTAAATGTATGTGTAGAGAAAATATATATCTAATATTTATTTAATAAATATATCTAATAAATATGCATATACACATACACACACATTTACTGCATTTTGAAAAATATCTTAAAATTGTCTACTTTTTAAAACCAAGACCACTTAGGGGTTGCCATTTCATTACTTTCAGTAGTGCAAGGACAGCTTGATTATTTTGAACATTGAAACCCTCAGTAACTTTGGCAATGACGCTGTCAGAAAAGACATCATCTCTTCATTTGAAAAATTCTCCATGAGAAAGAAAAGCATTGTTGTCTTCTCTCTTGTACTTCTAGGAAATCTGAGACAAAATACCCCCTTTCATTTTAGCCTTTTTTTAAACATCTCATCTTTTATAGCCTCTAGGCAAAATGTCCAAGATTTCTTTTTTACTGGGCTACTGAAATTAAACTAATATTGTGGGTTGGAATCATTTTTGAAATTATAATTGACTCCAGTAAACCAAGGAGTCCCTTACTTTGAGAAAAATTAGGGCAGGACTATGTTTATATGATAGTAGGAACATTAGATTGGGGCTTAAATTCATTCAGACTGGCTTCTTGGTTATCATTAAAAATCCATAATTGGGGAAATTACTATGTAGATGAGCTAGTTTTTCTAACCTGTCTGTAAGAAAATCAAAGCTTTCACTGTTCTACTTAGTATCAGAGCTGTAAATCTGCTTGGGAAAAGTTCTTCTGACTGCACTGTCTTAAAGAATTCAGTCCATTACCACCATTCCTGCTGGAGCCCCTACTCTTATTAGAAAAGATGCAGTGACTTTCTAACTGGCCTCCTCATTTCTGGTCATTCACAGTCACTTTGACCCTACACATCTCTGCCACATTAATTTTCTGGATCCACAGTCCCCATTTAGCCTCTCCCAGGAACTTTCAGTATATTGCAAAATCACTACCTGTTTCGTCTCCTCAGTCTATTCTCTAAATATAATATCAATCGACTTTCATTTGTACTCTCAAGTTCTCATTTTCTATTGGAAGATACTCTGAATCCCTCTCTGATGGTCAGGTTGAATCTTTCTTGAAGGACAATCTCTAAAGTCATGTTTTCCAACAAAACTTGCTGGATTCTTCCAAATGATTACAATCATTCACAATTTAAGTTTAAATGGTAGTGTGTGTATAACTCATGAAATTTATCATATTTTGTTTGACTTTATAGCTATTTTCTAGAATGTTCACGTTTTCTTAAAGTTCATATATTCCATGTATATATTGGTTCAGTACATCCTGCTACTTTACAAAATCCTCATTGAGAGTCTAGTACATTTCAAGACATATCACAGGCTTCCTATTCAATTTTACTATAAATATCCTAGTTCACATTCTTGTTGCATACTCAAATATTGATTTGATTTCATATAATAGTTGCCATATATGAAGGAGTACACTGAAGTCATAGAACATAGTAAAAAAGTGAGCACCCATGAACTTACCTCACAGCTTAAGTAGAATATTATCAATACCTTAATTTTTTCCTATGTGTTTCTCTCATCTCATAACCTGCTTAGTTCCCCGAGGGAAACATCTCGACTTTTATAAAAATCACTTCTTTGTTCTTATTTTCCATTTATTAAACATAAATCTATGCTTAACATAATATTTAGTCTCAGCATTTTTCCAGTTTATTGAAAATGGAATCAAACTCTATGCGTCATTCTGCAACTTGCATATCACGTTCAATTCCATGGGCCACTTCTGGTTTGTTGCTTCATTATTCTACTCTTATATGGACCTTGGGGTTGTTTTTAGTTTTCTAAACTATGATTTTGCTGTTATGAGCATTCAGTCTTGCATGTGTCTCTTGATGGACACACATAAGAGTATCTCTAGGGCACACACACACACACACACACACACACACAGAGGAGTGGAATTACTGAGGTACAGGGTGGTAAGTATTCAAATTTAAAGGATAATGACAGACTGTTTTTGAAAGTAGTTGTACCACTTTTAAACTTGATCTCATGAGTTCATAAGTTCATAAGTTTATCTGTTTATAAGTTCATATTGACCCACATCCTAAAATATGATATCATTAAATGTCTTAGTTTTTGACAATAGGTGCAAAATGGTGCCTCTTTGTGGTTTATATGTCTTACCAGTTTACATCCAGTATTGCTCCTACTTTATTCGTCACTATTCTCTTTCTGACATCCATTATACACTTACTACGGCCCTTACAGCAGGGCAAGCAGGGTTTATGCTCTAGGTCCCGTGCCTCAGGGAGCCCTGTGCTTCGGCATATCTTCCTTAAAGTTTTTCTAACTTCTTGTCTGTGGCGATGCACACAGGACAGAGAGCCCTAAGCCTGGACTGGGATCGCATGGGCCCTCGTCTTTGTTTCTTCCCTCTGAGGCATTCTCTGACCCTTTATACTACATGTAGGTCGATCAGATCCCCCAAATAGCTCAGAATTTTTGCCTGTGTTCTGGAATCCTAGGCTGGACCTCAGTTTCAGGAGGATGGGCTAGTGTTTGCTCCTGCTGGCTGGTGCGATATTCCTAAATGTGATCTCTTCCAACACCGATGGCACCCCTGCCTTCTACACCCTACCTCAGTGGGGAAGGTAGACAAAGGGCCAGTGTGCAAAGCAAGCAGAACCACCTCGTTCACAGAGGAACATTCCCTCCTCCTCCGGCACAGTGCAAAGACCAAGGAAGGCACAGTGTCCTGGCAACCACCAGAGGACAGAGCAGCAATCAGAAAGGCCTGCTGGTTTTGTAAAGCAACAGCATGAAGACCCCTCAGCATGGCTGCCTGGTACAGGCCACAGAGCCTGTGGAGGAGGTGGGGTGTACAGCACTGACACCCCCTCTGCCCTCGGGTGCTGTACATCAGAAGTAGCATGCCAACCAGAACATGCACAGAAGCAAGCGGATGCCCTCCACCTCGTGCATAGGCAGTGTGCCATTTATAGCTTAGAACCCTGATCCTGTACCATGTCCAGGGTGAACAAGTCACTCAAAACTACATCAGTACCATTCTGGTGGCCCAGGATGGCATAATGTGAGAGCCTCCCTTTGCTATTCTAACTTAGGCTCTTTCCTTTTCCAGTTTAAGCATATCCATTTGTTACTTTTGGTAATTTTCCATGTCCTTTTTTATAATGTTGAGTTTTTCTGAGATTTTCAACTTGACTTCTTTCTCCTCAAGTGTAGCAGAGATATTATTCTGTGAATCACTATGTCTCTGATAACTCCAATACCCAGACCTATACTGGTGTGTTTTGCTACTTCTAGTTCATGGTTCACTTTGCTCACTTTTTCAAGTATTAGTTTTTCTTATTTTGACAGAACTTTTTATTTGAAACATTCTTTTCTAGATATAATTTAAGGGTATGATTGGTAGGTTTAGATTTATTTCTGTCAGATGCTCAAGGGCACTAACAATTAGGGATTACCTTCACTTCTAGGATTGGAAGTTTCTGAAATAGGGGTGCAGTCTTTCCTAGGACACCTCTATATCTGGTTTATTCTTTTTTTCTATGGTGTGACTTTCAGGGTCCTCACATAAAGCATGTGAGACTTACCAAAACCCACACTTTTGCTAGCTCCATATTCAAACTTTTGTTCTCATAACACTGGAATTCATCAAAAAACTTCTTAGGAGTTTACTCAGTGAGCTTTTTCAGATTGGCAAATATCCCCAGGGAAAAAAATCATCCCCAAATGTCAGATTTGTTTCTCTGGTTTTCAGCTGCCTCCCTAGATCTTGCCTTAGAAAATATTTCCTTGGTTTCTTTATTGGGAGAATTGTCCCAAATTATGGAGCCACCACAATATAGAAATATTTATTTTTCTAGGAAAAGTTTGAGAAGTAGTTTTTCTCCTCTCCAGAATAATCAATCAAAAACTGAAGTTCAGGATTTTTAGGTTGCTTGCCTGAGGTCACAAAGTGGTAAAAGGTGGAGCCATGACTCGAACCGTCTTTGGATATTTATTATGCGTGATTTTCTCTAAACCTGACTTACTCCCATAATACTTCAGGTGCTCATTCCTTTGGTTAACTATGTTTATGTACAGCCCTATTATCAGACTTTCTAAGTTGTCTAAATTGTACTTATCCTATCTTTATTGTAATCACATATCTTTATTCCATGTCTTATTTACCTTTTTACTTATTTTTCCAGTTTTTAGTGTGTGCCCATTGTGAGGCTGGTAATATATAAGAACAGTATCTAGTAAAGTCCTAGATCCACAATGATGCCAATAAATACTTGTTGAATGGTTGAATGACTGTTAAAAATATAGGAGATATAATACAATGATGGGGTCATTAATTTAGAGAATTACTTTGATTTTACGGATTTCCACAGATATACTGATCATTAGTGTGGAATCAGAGAGTGAGTTAGGCAAGAGGCAAGATTGGTCAGGAGAGACAATAATTAATTCACTTTATCTTAATCTCTCAATTTAGAAAAAAAACAACATAATGGAGTATTTATAACCATAGATCTTATAAGTGATGGAAATGTTAATAAACTGGTAGACCAGATGACATATTCTGAAACTGTGTCAAATGATGTCAGAACAATTGGTTTATTTCATCAGCTCAGTGAACCATCCTACCAATGCAGTGTATACCCCATAAGCGATGTATTCACTTTTCTTTTGCATTACCTGCTTTGGCCTTGAGTGTTCAGAGCTCCAAACTCTCAGAGATTAATAACAAGTATATCCAATTTAAAAATCATATACAGAACATGCATTTTAAAAATTCAAATTGCCAACATCCAAAAGACAAGAAACAACAAATGCTGGCAAGGATGCAGAGAAAGGTGAACCCTCCTACACTGTTGGTGGGAATGTAAATTAGTTCAACCATTGTGGAAAGCAATATGGAGATTCCTCAAAAACTAAAAATAGAAATACCATTTGACCCAGGAATCCCACTCGTAGGAATTTACCCAGAGAAAACAAGATCCCTGATTCAAAAAGACATATGTACCCCTATGTTTATCACAGCACTATTTACAATAGCCAAGATACGGAAGCAACCTAAGTGTCCATCAGGAGATGAATGGATAAAGAAGATGTGGTACATATACACAATGGAATATTATTCAGCCATAAGAAGAAAACAAATCTTTCCATTTGGAACAACAAGGATGGAGCTAGAGGGTATTATGCTCAGTGAAATAAGCCAGGTGGAGAAAGACAAATAACAAATGACTTCATTCATTTGTGGAGTATAACAAAGCCAAACTGAAGGGACAAAATAGCAGCAGATTTATAGACACCAAGAAGGGATTAGTGGTTACCAAATGGGAGGGCTTAGGAAGGGTGGGTATGGAGGGAGAAAGGGATTAAGGGGCACTATAATTGGCAATCACAATATAGGTAGGTCACAGGGAAGGCAGTACAGCATGGAGAAGACAAGTAATAAATGACTCTATAGCATCTTACCACGCTGATAGACAGTGACCACAATAGAGGGGGTGATGACTTGATAATATGGGTGAATGTTGAAAACACAGTGTTGTTTATGTGAACCATCTTAAGATTGTATATCAATGATACTTTAATAAAAAAAATCAAATTCGCTGATTTTTACCCTTTGTTAAAGTAAAGTTTGTAGGAAAAAAAAATGTCTGAGCCAAATATTTGTCAAAAGACTCCGCCCTAACTTTCTCTTTCTGGAGAATTTTAATCCCTTTCCCCTGGGCATTTCAAAGTCATGGGGGATGCTTAGCAATCAAGCTTCATCTAATTGCAGATTTTCTTTACACTGTTTCAGTTTGATGTTCCTTTCTGTTCCACTCCTGTGTCTTACTGTTTCTTTATTTTTTAATCACACATTTTTCCTTCTATGATTTACTGGCTAACATACTATTTAATTCTTTGTAAGTGTTCTTTGTTGCTTTATTGGATATTTGCACTAGTAGCTTCTTGATAAAATTCAGATATCCAGAAAACTAAGAGGAATTATGAATTTAAGTGTGAGAGTTAGCATCTTTGTATATAGAGGTGATGAATTTCTCAGTTACGGGATAATCTATTTTTAGAGAAGGCTAAAAATAAGAATAACTAATTTGGAAAATACATCTTGGTTTTATGCTAAATTTAGGAAAAGCTGTGAATGACCTGGAGCTACCTGATTTACTTTGCCATCTTTTTCACATTACTTGCAGCAATGATATTCAAAGTGGCGAGTGTTCATCTTAATGTGCACACAAGGGGAGCCATTGGTGTGCAGAATGCAAACTTGAGAACGTCTTTCCATGTTTTTATCTTTCATCTCATCCCTTACAATTTTGTATTTTCTCTGTATTGAATACCAGAGTGCTGCATCTTTGTTCAATAGATTAAAAAACCCAAATATCACGAAAACCATTTCATGTGGGTAACCTTCAGAAAAAAGGGGCAGTTGTAGAATATTAATATATTTGGTGAAATTGTTTAAACACCATAAGAGGTTTTGTGTCTATGTAGGAAGAATATATGTATATTTTTTACTTCAAAAAGCTGTCAGTGGAACTCTGATGACACTTACTGTCAAACTTATCATGCCTCAATTATGTTAACACCTTCTTTTGAAGTTTTCTTTTTAACATGAAAAACACAATTTATTATAAAAGGTCTCTGCATAAGCTGAAAATATTCAAAGGCCTCCAATGGGCTGCTCTTAAGAGAACTGTAAGCAGGGGAAAACTTTATATTCATACTGTGAGCAACTTCGTTTCACTTTGCTTTTGAATAAATGACAAGAAAAAGTTCAACTTAAAAGGATATGCATCCATCACATAAAGATTTTATAGCATCTGAACCAATCCTTTCGAGGCTCCCTGAAAAGCCCCTCCAAGTCTCCAGTAAGATCCTCCCAGCTCCTCAGGCACGGTGCTGCCATATTTTACTACTCCAGTTGTAGTCAATTTGCTGGTATGTTCTGTGTTTTATACATTACATTGTTCTTGAACCTACTTTTCTAGTTTTCCATTGCTACCCACCATTTGCTCTTTTCTTATTCTCCAAAATATCTACCAGATGGTGAAGACAGACTCTTTTCTCATTGCTGTAATTTAGTTTCTTTCTCATCCAAATCTTAATGGCCAAGAGGCTGACACTGTCAGTTATATTTAGATCTACGCATGCTCTATGGATTATTCCTCTCTACATCTATTAATATCCATGAGCCATGCTATGCTCATCAATCGGTGTTGCTCACCTTATGTACCTATTTGATAGAGTGAATTCATGCACGTGTGTGTGTGTGTATTGTTACCCTTTTCTCAAAGTAGTCATGTTGAACAAGATTGTACACACTACTTTCCAATCTTTTGCCTTCTCATCACACCCAATTATTTTCTTCCTGGGACCCCACTTATCATGACTTCCCTATAAAGCCTGTTTTCAATTTTTCTGGTAATTCTACATTTTCTGCTTTGGTATCTGACTTAAGAAGGATGTAAATACATTAAATATGAGGAATTAGTCCTCAAGCAAAGAATACCATCCTTTTTTACATATTCTGAGTTTAGAGAGCAAATGTTTCCACGGGACATTGTATTTCATACATACCTGTCATTGTGCCACAGACCATACAAATATATTTTTGGCCTCTTGGTCCAATGCTTTGCAAGTTCTCATTTGAGTTGGGCATAAGTGGATTTACACTACACTTAAAATTCAACTATAAAGTAGTACACCTCACAAATCTCTCCTTTGCCACATTTTGTCATATCCACCATTTGGCAAGAGGGTATTGTGTACTTTTAAATATTCAATTTCCTAGCCCTCCAATAAGCAAGCATTTATAAACCATTTTCCTGTTAGAATATACATGTGTCCTGTTGGTTAACCCCATTAATTTCTTGAGGTGGATGACTTATATTTTCTGAATGTCTGATTCAGGTGTTAGTCTCACAGACCAGAAATGACAAAATATTACTACAGTCTTTCCTCGTGTATCTATCATGTATATGATTAATCATGATACTTTTTTACACTTGCAAATATAGGCCTACAACACAACTTTGTTGGGGCTACTGGTCTGTTTATCAGAGTGACATGTGAATTAACATTTTATATCTTTGTCATAGGTGTTATGTTTTCCAGAAATGCATCTCCTAAAATATATATTTACTAAATGTAAAAGTAGCATTTACATTTATGGGTAAGGGCAGCTTACCATATTAAGAGTTTTATTCCTTATATGTTTTTGAAAATATGTTTTATATTCTAGGCTTGTAGATAGATAAGAGGAAGCATGGGCTTTCTCTGTTTCTCATGGCCTCTCCTACACGTTATGTCATACTAGTCTGGGGACACGAAGTTTTAATTTTTTAAAAATTTCCAACAGTCATTAGGCCAGACACCCAATTTTCATTTAAATTAATGCAAACACAAACAGAAAAAGAATAAGCAGAGTATATGGATATCTTCTCAGTGTCTTTTCCTACTCCTCTCTCTCCTTTCTTCTTCCATGTATTCATTAAAGAAAAAACAACTTTTAAAAATAATTCTGCAAACAGGAATGAGTTTGTGGTGAAAATGCTAATAGTGAGTCAATTCTTTTCTCCAGAATAGGTGTATTTGCTTTAGGTTATACAGCTCAAAAATGTAAAATACAGGAAATATCTGATGGAAAAGGATTACCACTGTGTCATCTGGGACATGCTTTTATTTCAGCTTTCAGGACAAATTATAAGTTAGAGGAAACTAGAGAAATCCTCTAACTTCTGATTTCCCTTTTAATGAAGGCAATCATGGAGAAAATTATGATCATTATCTAGGATACTCATTTAGATAACACAACTATAAGAAGTAGCTCCTTGACACATACTTTTCCAAGAAAGGTCCAGTAATACCTACCGTACAGTACATTATTCTCTTCTCAAAGAAAAACAGACAATCAAAAAGATTTTCACAAGAAATTAAAGAAGCAGGGTCCAACTATCCCAAAGGCCTTCAGAATGTCTTTTAGACTTGAAGTGTGCCTTGAATATTTTGCCCCTATTTCTTCAAAAAGGAGGAATGAGAAAGACTTCATTATGAATGCCACTGAAGAACCAGATTATGGGTATATGAATGATCAAAAGGCACAATTTA
The DNA here is from genome assembly GCA_029783875.1 of Phataginus tricuspis. Taxonomy (NCBI): domain Eukaryota; kingdom Metazoa; phylum Chordata; class Mammalia; order Pholidota; family Manidae; genus Phataginus; species Phataginus tricuspis. The sequence continues at coordinate 3,507,435 of JAQQAC010009376.1, read as the reverse complement.
TTTATACCTTGTAAAGTTTTATGTTATTGTTGTTATTTGTTTTCCAACTTATTAGTACTTGGCATTTGCAACTTAAAAAACATGCACATATGTATGCTCCTGTCTTTGGAAGACCAATCATGGGGGTCAACATCCTGAAATATTATTCTAGCTGTAAGTTGTTGGTAGTCTGTATCAGTTACCTACTGCTATGTAACAAATAACTCCAAAGCTTTGTGGCTTAAAACAAAAATGATTTATCTTTTTCTTATGATTCTGTGGGTTAGGAACTTGGGTAGGGTAGTTTCACATTACTTATGCCCCACCTGGTGTTACCCGTGTTACGCTCGCTAAGATACATTCAGATAGAAGCTGGGCAGGGATGATAACTCTAGTAACCCGTTTGTACTTACTACATTCTACCTGGAGATCTCTTTGATCAGATTCACATGTTCATTAGGTATGTCTATTATATTTTTATCTTCCATGTTATTGTGGGGGTATAGCCTTCTCTACCCTTCCACAGCAATTTCCTCACTGTATTTCAAGCCCCTGTTTGAACAATCTCTTTACTTTTCCTGAGGCTTCAACCCATTTCCCTACAAAGCCATTAACACATATTTTAGGATTTTGTTATGGCAGCAACCTATTTCTGGTAGCAATTTTTATTGCATTCATCTAATTCTGGGTAAAAATCAACCTCAAATCTTGATGACATTAAATAGCACAACAATTTATTATTTCTTATGAATCTTTTATTAGGAATTCGGGTTGGGCTCAGTTAGGTGGTCCTTGAGCTCCACTTGGCATTAGCAAGGGGCACTTTATCAGCTGCATTTAGATGGCAGTTGCACTAAGCTGGCAGATCCACATGTCTGGTGCCTCAGGGCTTCTCCATGGGGGATTTTTGAATGATTGAGAAACATAATTTATTTATACCTTGTAAAATTTTATGTTATTGTCATTCTTTATTTGTTTTCCAACTTATTAGTACTTGGCATTTGCAACTTAGAAGGCATGCACATATGTATGCTCCTGTCTTTGGAAGACCAGTCACGGGGCCAGCATCCTGAAATAGTCTTCTGGCTGGAATTTGTTGGTAGTCTGTAGCGGTTACCTACTGCTATGTCCCTCTCTCTGCTTCCTGTCTCGTCATATAATAGTTTAGCTCAAGCTTCTTTACATCATGGCAGCACATTCCACCAAACAGTACAAAAGCAGAAGATGGCACACCACTTAAAATCTAGGTGCAGTGTCAAAGCAGGTCACAATTCCAAGCCATGTTCAAGAGTAGAGAAATAGACTTCTCTTCTTGATGAGAAGAGAGACAGGCATGCACATAATGGGAAGGTGGGATTTGTTAACAGCCATCTTCAGAATGTGTTCTACCATATGAGGCTTCTGATTTCTCCACGTCTTTGCCTTCGACTGGGTAAGTGATGCATTTTGTACTAAAATTTTTAGTGTGTGGTTTTTATTTATTTTTTTGGTCAAAAAGTGAATGAGGTTGTTGCTAGTGTGGTTAAATTAACTGCTGTAACAAATCCCCAAATAACTTTGGCTTCATAAAATAAAGACTTTTTCTTTTTTCTATACACATCAGAGTATAATGTGGATGATGGAATGGCAGGGTGAGCAGGAAGTGGTGACCAAGAAGCCTCTTGCATGTGACTGGTTCTGCCATCCTTTCTATAGAGAAAGTCATACAGCCATCATAGAAGACTATTTGGGAAGCATTAGGTGATAGCCCGTAAATGGCATGACCGTTTTCCCACATTTCATTTCTCGAGATTCAGTCATCTCTCTCACTGCATTGCAGGGGAGGTTGGGGAAATACAATCTTGCTGAGTGCAAAAAAGGAAAAGAAAATTAAATGGAAGGACACATTAGATTTTCTCTAATACCACATGCATATTATAAGTAAGGACTAAACAATTGTATTTAAAGATGTTCTTGATAATAGGAACTTTGGTTTCTAATGTTGCCTCACAGAAAACTCATTGTGTGACTTTGGAACAGTCATTAAGAATTTCTGGTGAAGCAGATTTTCATTCTTAAGTTAGCTCTAGCATTCACATGGTTTATATTTCTTGTTTTTACTGTCTTTTTGTGTAAAAGAATCTTTAAAATTCACATTACTATATTAGAATTTAATGATCTCTGGAATTATTAAATAATCCATTGCATGCATTAAAAAAAACAAAATCTTCTGTGATATGCTTTATGTTCTTAAAACTCCCTAAATCTGATGTTTAAACTATTACTATAATAGAAAGTAAGATTGTGTTCCCACATTTAAAGTTTATTAGATTATTTCACACTAAACTGCTGTTTGCAATACAGACTGTAACCTGATTGTTCATAAATATATTTAGCAAGATTTTAAACTGGTGTTATTGGCTTCATAAATACTGAAATCTTCCTTGGCATTATAATATTCTGTAGTGTAAATCTTGTATATTCAAATTTTATAGGCATATATGTTGTATGGATCATACTGTTATTACCAGAACCCTAGGCAGTAACTGTTGGACATAAATTTTGCTCTTCTTATACAGATTCAAACTTTACTTTTTTAAGAAACTTTTTATTTGCAGATAGACAAATTAAAGTTTTTTATATTCATGTGCTACACATAGTCTAGGAAGTATGTTGTATTTTTGTTTTTTAAAGATACATTTTCATATTTATATTTCTTTTAGGATGGCAAGCACTTATTAATGCATCTCTTTTGATTTCCAGTTTTATTTATTTAAACTAGATATGCTTAATTTATCTTTTTTTATCTTGTCTTCAGAATTTCACTCTTCCATGTTAGATTATATTCTCAGAACTTAACCAAATAGCAAAACAGTGATTCATATTAATGTGGATATGAGGTAGAAAAGGTAGTGATATGACCAAATAGCAATAATTTGAGATAAATTTTTAGTTACTTTATAAACAAAAGTACTTGCTCTTAAATCACATATGATCTAGTCTTAAAAAAAAAAAGATAATATTGAACTAGAAGTTGACCTATTGTAAAGTATATTTTGTATGTATTTACTTTTATTCCTTGTCCTGTGACCTACTGTAAAGTTTATTGAATACAGAGTACTAAGCATTACTGCCTACGGTTCTGTTGCTTCTATAATAGAGCTCACACTCATCTACAACATGAAAAAGGAAAATTATAACGGAAATTCAGCTGTGACTTAATTTACCACCTATATGTGTTGATAATGTAATTTTCAACCTTATAATTGTTCCAGAGTTAAGGAAAGTGAGGCAAGCCTGAACCCTCAGTGTTGTTCATAAGACAATTCTGCTTGTCTTTTGATGTTCTGATAATCTACAATAATATAATACGGTTTGTGTATTTTTTCACTTATGATGAATAATACTCAGGAGAACGTGGGAATCTAAGAGTACATACCTTTGAGTTCTGGGAATTTGTGGGTTCTTATTTATTTAATGATTATTCCTTATCTATTTCCCATGTTCTACCTTTCCATAATTCCTATCAAGGTAATGTTTCCTCCATTATTCACACCCAAGATTTTTTATCTTTTTCTTCTTGTTTTCTACCTTTGTCTCTTACTTTTCAAGAAATTTCCTTAGTTTAATGTTACAACTTGCTTTTTTTTTTTAGGTATTATTGATATACACTCTTATGAAGGTTTCACATGAAAAAATGATGTGGTTATTACATTCACCCATATTTTCACATCCCCACCCATACCCCAATGCAGTCACTGTCCATCAGTGTAGTAAGATGCCACAGAGTCACTATTTGCCTTCTCTGTGCTACACAGTTTCCCCCTTGATCCCCACACCATGTGTACTAAACGTAATACCGTCAATCCCCTTCTCCCTCCCTCCGTACCCACCCTCCCACACCTCTCCCCTTTGGTAACCACAAGTTCCTTCTTGGAGTCTCTGAGTCTGCTGCTATTTTGTTCCTTCAGTGTTGCTTCATTGTTATACTCCACAAATGAGGGAAATCATTTGGCACTTGTCTTTCTCCACCTGGCTTATTTCACTGAGCATAATGTCCTCCAGCTCCATCCAAGTTGTTGCAAAGGGTAGGAATTGTTTCTTTCTTATGGCTGAATACTATTCCATTGTGTATATGTACCACCTCTTCTTTATCCATTCATCTACTGATGGACACTTAGGTTGCTTCCATATCTTGGCTATTGTAAATAGTGGTGGGATAAACATAGGGGCGTTTATGTCTTTTAGAATCTGAGACGTTGTATTCTTTGGGTAAATTCCAAGGAGTGGGATTCCCGGGTCAAATGGTATTTCTATTTTTTGTTTTTCGAGGAACCTCCATATTGTTTTCCCCAATGGTTAAACTAACTTACATTCCCACCAGCAGTGTACAAGGGATCCCCTTTCTCTGCATCCTCACCAGCATTTGTTGTTCTTAGTATTTTCGATGCTGGCCATGCTTACTGGTGTGAGGTGATACCTCATTGTGGTTTAAATTTTTATTTCCCTGATGATTAGTGATGTGGAGCATCTTTTCATGTGTTTGTTGGCCATCTGAATTTCTTCTTTGGAGAACTGTCTCTTCATATCCTCTGCCCATTTTTAAGCGGGTTATTTGCTCTTTGGGTGTTGAGGCATGTAAGTTCTCTATATATTTTGGTTGTTAACCCCTTGTAGGATATGTCATGGATAAATATATTCTCCCATACTGTAGGATGCCTTTTTGTTCTGTTGCCGTACAGAAACTTTTTAGTTTGATGTAGTCCCATGAGTTCATTTTTGCTTCTGTATCCCTTGCTTGAGGAGATGCATTCAGGAAGAAGTTGCTCATGTTTATATTCAGGAGATTTTTGCCTATGTTGTCTTCTAAGAGTTTTATGGTTTCAGGACTTAGTTCAGGTCTTTGATCAATTTCGAGTTTACTTTTGTGTATGGCGTTAAACAGTAATCCAGTTTCATTCTCTTCCATGTAGCTGTCCAGTTTTGCCAACACCAGCTGTTGAAGAGGCTGCCATTTCCCCACTGTATGTCCATGGTTACTTTATCATATATTAATTGACTATATATAATTGGGTTTATAACAGGTCTCTCAAGTCTGTTCCATTGGTCTATGGGTCTGTGCTTGTGCCAGTACCAAATTGTCTTGATTACTGTGGCTTTGTAGTAGAGCTTGAAGTTGGGGAACATAATCCCCCCAGCTTTATTCTTCCTTCTCAGGTTGCTTTGGCTATTTGGGGTCTTTTGTGGTTCCATATGAATTTTAGAACGATTTTCTCTAGTTTGCTGAAGAATGATGCTGGTATTTTGATAGGAATGCATTGAATCTGTAGATTGCTCTAGGCAGGATGGCCATTTTGACAATATTAACTCTTCCTATCCATGGGCACGGATGTGTTTCTATTTAATGGTGTCTTCTTTAATTTCTCTCATGAGTGTCTTGTAGTTTTCAGAGTATAGGTCTTTCACTTCCTTGGTTAGGTTTATTCCTAGGTATTTTATTCTTTTTGATGCAACTGTGAATGGAATTGTTTTCCTGGTTTCTCTCTCTGCTAGTTCATTGTTAGTGTATAGGAAAGCCACAGATTTCTGCATATTAATTTTGTATTCCGCAACTTTGGTGAATTCAGATATTAGATCTAATAGTTTGGAGTGGATTCTTTAGGGTTTTTTATGTATAATATCATGTTATCTGCAAACAGGGACAGTTTAACTTCTTCCTTGCCAATCTGGATGCCTTTTATTTCTTTGTGTTGTCTGATTGTCGTGGCTAGGACCTCCAGAACTAGGTTAAATAGAAGTGGGGAGAGTGGGCATCCTCATCTTTTTCCTCACCTTAAAGGAAAAGCTTTCAGCTTCTCACTGTTAAGTATAATGTTGGCTGTGGGTTTGTCTTATATGGCCTTTATTATGTTGAGGTACTTGCCCTCTATACCAATTTTGTTGAGAGTTTTTATCATGAATGGATGTTGAATTTTGTCAAATGCTTTTTCAGCATGTATGGAGATGATCATGTCGTTTTTGTCCTTCTTTTTGTTAATGTTGTGGATGATGTTGATGGATTTTCAAATGTTGTACCATCCTTGCATCCCTGGAATAAATCCTACTTGATCATGATGGATGATCTTTTTGATGTATTTTTTAATTCGGTTTGCTAATATTTTGTTGAGTATTTTTGCATCTGTGTTTATCAGGGATATTGGTTTGTAATTTTCTTTTTTGGTGGGGTCTTTGCCTGGTTTTGGTATTAGAGTGATGCTGGCCTCACAGAATGAGTTTGGAAGTATTCCCTCTTCTCTACTCTTTGGAAAACTTTAAGGAGGATGGGTATTATGTCTTCACTAAATGTTTGATAAAATTCAGCATTGAAGCCATCTGGTCCAGGGGTTTTGTTCTTAGGTAGGTTTTTGATTACCAGGTGAGTTTTGTTGCTGGTAATTTGTCTGTTCAGATTTTCTGTTTCTTTCTGGGTCAGCCTTGGAAGGTTGTATTTTTCCAGAAAGTTGTCCATTTCTTCTAGGTTATCCAGTTTGTTAGCATATTTTTTCATAGAATTCTCTAATAATTCTTTGTATTTCTTTGGTGTCTGTCGTGATTTTTCCTTTCTCATTTCTGATTCTGTTTATGTGAGTAGACTCTCTTTTTTTCTTGATAAGTCTGACCAGGGGTTTATGCATTTTGTTTATTTTCTCAAAGAACGAGCTCTTGCTTTCATTGATTCTTTCTATTGTTTTATTCTTCTTGATTTTATTTATTCCTGCTCTAGTCTTTATTATGTCCCTCAGTCTACTGACTTTGGGCCTCCTTTGTTCTTCTTTTTCTAGTTTGATTAACTGTGAGTTTAGACTGCTCTTATGGTATTGTTCTTCCTTCCTGAGGTAGGCCTGTATTGCAATATACTTTCCTTTTATCATGGCCTTCGCTGCGTCCCACAGATTTTGCGGTGTTGTATTACTGTTGTCATTTGTCTCCATATATTGCTAGATCTCTGTTTTTATTTGGTCATTGATCCACTGGTTATTTAGGAGCCTGTTGCGAAGCCTTCATGTGTTTGTGGGATTTTTCATTTTCTGTGTGTAATTTATTTCTACTTTTATACCTTTGTGGTCTGAGAAACTGGTTTGTACAATTTCAATCTTTTTGAATTTACCGAGGCTCTTTTTGTGGCCTACCATATGATCTATTCTTGAAAATGTTCCATGTGCACTTGAGAAGGATGTGTATTCTGCTGCTTTTGGGTGTAGAGTTCTGTAGATATCCGTTAGGTCCATCTGTTCCAGTGTGTAATTCAGTGGCTCTGTCTCCTTACTTATTTTCTGCCTGGTTTATTAGTCCTTCAAAGTGATTGGAGTGTTGAGGTCTCCTAGAATGAATGCATTCCATTGTATTTCACCTTTTAATACTTTTAGTATTTGTTTCACCTGTGTAGGAGCTACTGTGTTGGATGCATAGATATTTATAACGGTTATATCTTCTTGATGGATTGACCCTTTTATCATTATGTAATGTCCTTCTTTGTCTCTTATGACTTTCTTTGTTTTAAAGTCTATTTTGTCTGATACTAGTACTGCAACTCCTGCTTTTTTCTATTAGTTGCATGAAATATCTTTTTCCATTCCTTTACTTTTAGTCTGTGTATGTCTTTGGGTTTGAAGTGAGTCTCTTGTAGGCAGCATATAGATGGGTCTTGTTTTTTTATCCATTCAGTGCCTCTATGTCTTTTGATTGGTGCATTCAGTCCATTTACATTTAGGGTGATTATCGATAGGTATGTTCTTATTGCCATTGCAGGCTTTAGATTCGTGGTTATCAAAGGTTCAAGGTTAACTTCCTCACTATCTAAGAGCCTAACTTAACTCACTTAATATGCCATTAGAAACACAATCTAGGTTCTTTTTTTTTTCTCCTCCTTTTCTTCCTCCTTGATTCTTTATATATTAGGTATCATATACTGTACTGTTTGTCTATCCCTTGATTGACTTTACAGATAATTTAGTTTGCATTTTCTTAGTAATTAGCTGTTCTACTTTCTTTACTGTGGTTTTATTATTTCTGGTGACAGCTATTAAACCTTAGGAACACTTCCATCTATAGCAGTCCCTCCAAAATATACTGTAGAGATGGTTTGTGGGAGGTAAATTCTCTCAGCTTTTGCTTATCTGGAAATTGTTTAATTCCTCCTTCACATTTACATGATAATCTTGCCGGATAAAGTGATCTTGGTTCAAGGCCCTTCTGCTTCATTGCATTAAATACATCATGCCACTCCCTTCTGGCCTGTAAGGTTTCTGCTGAGAAGTCTGATGATAGCCTCATGGGCTTTCCTTTGTATGTGATCTTATTTCTCTCTCTGCCTGCTTTTAATAGTCTGTCCTTATCCTTGGTCTTTGCCATTTTAATTACTATATGTCTTGGTGATATCTTCCTTGGGTCCCTTGTGTTGGGAGATCTGTGCATCTCCATGGCCTGAGAGATGATCTACTTGCCCAGATTGGGGAATTTTTCAGCAATTACCTTCTCAAGACACTTTCTATCCTTTTTTCTCTCTTTTCTTCTTCTGGTACCCCTATAATGTGAATATTGTTCCGTTTGGATTGGTCACACAGTTCTCTCAATATTCTTTCATTCTTAAAGATTCTTTTTTCTCTCTGTGCCTCAGCTTCTTTGTATTCCTCTTCTCTAGTTTCTATTTCATTTATCTTCTTCTCCAGCACATCTAATCTTCTTTTAATACACTCCATTTTGCTCTCCAACAATTGGATCTCTGACTGGAATTCATTCCTGAGTTCTTGAATATCTTTCCATACCTCCATGAGCATGTTAATGATTTTTATTTTGAACTTCCTTTCAGGAAGATTCATGAGGTCGATGTCATTTAAGTCTTTCTCAGCAGTTGTATTAATAATTCTACTTTGAACCAGGTTCCTTTGGCATTTCCTATTTGTATATGGCTACCTCTAGTGCCCAGAAGCTCTACTCTCTGGAGCTGCTCAGCCCTGAAGCAATGTCACAGGTTCCAGGGGAGTGGTATTTGTGCCTGTGGGGAGGAAAGTGCTGTTTCCTGCTTCCCGGCTGCTATGCCTGTCCACTGCCTAAACCAGTGGGCTGAGCACACAGATATAAGCCTCTATGCTTTGCATTTGTAGTTGCCGTAGACAGATCTTCCCTCTGGCTGGCCTAATGCCAGGGTAGGGTTGGCCAGTTTGGAAGCCAGGTGGGGCTGGCTGGGAGAAAGGCGCAGTAGGCTGTGTATCACGAAGGGGGTCCTTGGAGCTGTGTAGCCAGCCAGGGAGCTGGAGCACCTGAAGAACATGAAAGCTCCCAACCTGCTGGGCAGAGTGCACCTGGACAATTTTGTCTATCTGTCCTTTCTCCTGAGCAGTAAGCTCTGTGCAGTTCTTGCCGCTTTAGCAGCCCTCTTGCTGTTAGGAAGTCTCTCAGACTGCCCGCCTTTCCTTTGTCCCAGAATGGCCGGGTATGGATCCCTGCTTTCCACAAGTGGCTGGAATCTCAGTATCTGCAGGAATTATGCCTGTCTTAGCTTTCCTATCCCCTACTCACAAGCGTACCATGCAAGCACCATGAAATGTAGGTTTGTGCTCCCACAGCAGATCTCCGGAGTTAGGTATTCAGCCGTCCCAGGCCTCCACTCCATCCCCAGTCCATTTCTCTTCCTCCACCAGTGAGCTGGGGTGAGGGAAGGGCTTGGGTCCCTCTGGGCCATAGCTTTGGTATGTTACTCTGTTCCGTGAGGTCTGCCCTTTTCTCCAGGTGTATGCAGTCTGGCGCAGTCCTCTTTTCTGTTGCTCTTTCAGGAGTTTTATCAATTATATTTTTATTATATGTGGTTTTAGGAGGAAGTCTCTGTCTCACCTCTCATGCCGCCATCTATAATCCTCCCAGATGGGTTACAACTTCTTAAAAGTGAGGGAACTATATCCTTAACTTTTTATTTTGAAATATTTATAAGTTCATAAAAGTTGCAAAGATAATGTAAGACGTACCATTCATCCTGCTTCTCCCACTGGGTACATCTTACCTAATTAAAGTATAATATCAAACCAGGAATTTAGCATTGGTCAGTGTGTACATATAGTTCTATATCATTTTATCAGTTGTGTAGATTCATGTAACTGCCATCACAATCAAGATACAGATTTATTCCATCACCACAAAGATTACTCTTGGGCTACCCATTTATAGCTACATTTATCTGACCCCACAACCCACATAAACACAACTCCCACCATCCCTTTGCTTATCAATCATTAATCTACTTTCCAACTGTGTAATTTTGACAATTGAGAATGTTATATAAATGGAATCTACAGTATATGATAGGCATTTTTTTTTCAAGATAGGCATTTTTTTCTCACTATGGCAACCATCTAAGTTATTGAGTATATCAATAGTTTATTTATTTTAATTGCTGAACAGTATCCCATGGTATGGGTGTACCACTGTTTAGCTATTCTATTAAGGGACATTTTAATTGTTTACAGTTTTGGGCTATTATATATAAAGTTTCTGGGAATAATATTGTTTTGGTGTGACAGTAAGTTTCCATTTCTATAGGATAGCACATGAGCAAAATTTCTAGAGTGTATGATAAGACTATGTTTAGTTTCTTAAGAAACTGCCAAATTAACTTCCAGAGTGGCAGTACCATTTTACATCCCCACGCATATTCATGATGAATCCTATTTCTTTGCAAATAACCAAGAATTTGGTATTTTTATTATTTCTTTTTATTTTAGTGATTCTAATATTGTGTAGTGGTGAACATTTTTCACATGCTTATGTGCCATCTTTCTAACCTTTCAAGTGAAATGTCTCTTTCTGTCTTTTGCCTATTTTCTAATTGGATTGAATGTGTGTGTATGTGTCAGGGGGTCTTGGAGGGTTACTGTTGAGTTTTGAGAGTTCTTTTTATATTCTAGATGAGTCCTTTGTCATTTTTGTGGTTTGCAAATATTCCTGTCCATAAGTTATGTCTTCATTCTTTTAATAGATTCTTCATAGAGAAAAGACTGTCCTTTTGATGAGTTCCAATTTACTGATTTTATTCTTTTATGGCCCACAGTTTGGTGTCATGTTTAATATCTCTTCACCAAGTCCTTGGTCCAAAGAATACATTCTATATTATCTTCTAAAATGTCTATAATTTTACATTTAAATTTATGATCCATTTTGAGTTAATTTTATTATAAGGTGTAATGCTTAGGTTAAAGTTCATTTTTATTGCCTATGGATGTCCAATTGCTCCAGCACTATTTGTTAAAAAAAATACTATTCTTACTCTATTGAATTGCTTTCTCTCCTTTGTCAAAAATTAGTTAACTGTCCTTGTACAGACAATTCTTTATTCTGTTCTATTGACCTATGTGTCTACCCTACTACAAATAACTCACAGTCTTTACTGTAGCTACACAGTAATCTTCAAATTGGCTAAATTGATTCTTGTCCACTTTATTATCCTTTTCAGAATTGTTATAGATATTCTACTTTGTTTGCATTTCCATATAAATTTTAGTTTTCTAAACTTGCCAAAAACTATTTCTAGGACTGTGACAGGAATTACATTAAGCCTGTGTATCAACTTGAGAGATAATTTTTGTCTTTACTATGTTGAATCTTCCAATCCATGAATGTGGTATGTTTCTCCACTTATTTAAATTTTCTTTCATTAGCTTTTGGTAGTTTTCAGTATATGACACCTGTACATTTTGTTAGAGTACTTCTAAGTATTTCATTTTTTCAGTGATTTAAATGTTGTTTTATTTTTAAATTCAATTTCTGTATGTTCTTTTCTAGTATGTAGAAATAAAACTTATTTTTGTATGTTGATCTTGTATCCTGTGACCTTGCTGTAGTCATTTATTAATCTTAGGAGATTGTACAGACAAGTACATAATATTGCATCATAGCTTGACAGCTCATTTCTTTGTAGTACTTAATAATATTCCATTGTCTGGATGTACCACAGTTAACTTACCCATTTACCCACAGAAGGACATCTTGGTCACTTCCAAGTTTTGACAATTATGAATAAAGCTGCTGTAAATATCCATGCACAGGTTGAGGTGTGGACATGTTTTAAGCTTGGTTAATACCAAGAAACAGGATTGCTGGATCATATGGTGAAGTTTAATTTTGTACTAAATTGTCAAACTGTCTTCTCATGTGGCTGTTCCATTCTGCATCCCCATCAACACTGGATGAGAGCTCATATTGCTCCATATCCTCACCAGCATTTGTTGTCAGGGTTTGGATTTTGGGCACTTTTAATAGATGTGAATATTTTAACTTGCACTTCCCTGATGACATATAATGTGGAACACCTTTTTATATGCTTATTTTCCATGTCTACATCTTCTTTGGTAAGGTGTTCATTAGGGTCTTTGGCCAATTTTTTAATTGGGTTGTTTCTTTATTGTTGAGTTCTAAGAGTTCTTTGTATATTTTGGATAATGGTCCTTTACCAGTTTTGTCTTTTGCAAAGATTTTCTCTTATCCTTTGATTTGTCTTCTAATTCTCTTGACATTGTCTGCCATAGAGCAGAATATTTTAATGAAGTCCAGCTTATCAGTTATTTCATTCATGGATTGTGTCTTTGGCAATATGTATCTAAAAAAGCATCACCCACCATACCCAAGGTCATCCAGGTTTTCTACTTTGTCATCTTCTAGGAGTTTTTATAAGGGAAATCCTTTTCTGAGAGTGAGACACTAAAAATTTAATTGGAATTTCTATGTTAGTGGTCAATTGATAATTGGGTTTATTGTCGTGTGAATGAGTGACAGATAAGCTTTTTAAAGGTTAAAACACAATTGTTGATATATAAAAGTCCATCTCTCTGGGGTGGCTTAGTTTCTCTAGTCCTTAGATATTGGACCCTGGTTAAGATTAGCTAAAATCCCAGCTACTTCTGTTCTAGAAACAGGTAGGGCAAGAGAGCTGGGTGTTCAATTGTCTATGTAGATATTCACTTAATATTTCTTTTCATCATCTGTCTCTTCTTTACCATGTCTCCTCACTATACTGTCTCTGACATCACTGTAGTCACAAAGTCTCTGCTCAATTTTTCCAGTTACCCATAAACAGAAGGAGTAGTTGTATGGTCTAGTCATTCCATGTCTATATTTTCAACCAATTCTCGTATTTTCAGCTTAGTTCTTAACCTAATGTTCTTGAGGTAAATTGGGTCTCCAATTTCTGAGCATTTGCAGGATTCTATGGGAAAAAGTAGATTTGCCTCTTACTGGCATCAACCTCTATAGCCACCCAACTATTAATTTCCTCCTCTAACCAAGCAAGTGATTGCTCTTCCATTATATTTACATCTTGCAAATTGTTAAAATCACTTACCTGCTGTTATTTCTTTTGTGTATTTATGTCATTATTATTATTTTATGGGAATTTAAAGGAGAGGATATATAAATATATACACATATATATATATAATCACTATGCTATATTCAGAAGTCTCACACTGTCACTATCTATAAGATTTGCTGTATTCATTAAAGATTCCTATTGAGTCACTAAACAGTTGATGCTATATGCTAAGTGAGGTTGATTAGCTGTGATTTTACTAACCTATCTGAAAACTTCAGTATATTTTCTTAATAGTCCATGCTTGAAACCATTGCACTTTAATCATATATTAAACAACGTATGCCAAGCTTCATGAATAATGTAATCACTGATAAATAATTGGATTTGACCTTCAAAGGACCAAGTGAACTTCAAATAGACACTGATAGGATAGGACCACAAGTTCATTTAGGACTAAATTTATTAAAATGCAGAAAGACAAGACCATGACTTACTAATCAATTTTGAATTTTTCTTAGTAGTCATGAAGCATAATGAAGAGTCATTAAAATATTTTCTAAGATTGCATTTTTTTACTAGTTTGAACTACTGAGTTCTTGTATTTATACCTCATAACGTATGTAAAATACTAATTTTAAATGATAGTCCACTGATTTGCACGTAACCTTCTTTTCTTAGTTATCATTAGCCTATGGATTCTAATGAGCCTATCTGAATTTTAATGTCTTTCTGGGCATTAAATACATTACAGTATTTCCTCTAAAATAAATATATTAAAGTATTTCTTCTACTTCCCTTCTCAGAACTTAAGCCCTCTTTAAGGTATTTCTTCCACCCCTTCAAATATTGCTGAGCTACTTCAGGAGCTGAATCACCTGTCCTTATAATCAGGGTGAATCATTGCTCCTTACTCTCTTAGAACCGCTTTTTCTATAAATCACCTCTTTGGACTTAAGCTCAGTTTGGAACCACAGCTCACTTTGGCCATTTTAATATTCTACCAACTACTATTATTTCCATGAACCTTGGAAATGTAGCCTGTGGCATCTTGTGTCTGAGTTAGTGGCTGTATCCCAGGGTCACTACCAACACTCACTGCCAATGGTCACTACTGCTGCAGCTAGTCCAGGGCCCGCCCTGCACCCCCTTCTCTCTTCGGCTGTTCTGACGATCCACGCGGCATCACCTCTGCTGACCACTGTGCCTTCTGGAGCTGCACATTCTCAGTCTGTGGTAAAGTAAAAAGGAAATGGATTCCTTCTCTGTGTGCTGGGCGCTTTAAGATTTCAAGGGGAACCTTGATTGGTTTCCAAGGTGTTGCAGAATTTAATAAACATAGCTTTCTCACTTTATTCTTAGGCATTTTTTCTCTGTGACTAGAATACACCTTTTAGATGTAACTGTCAGAACAGAATCAAGACCTAGAACCTCATTTCCTTATTTTTACATAGTTTTCACCTAGAGAAATTTTGCCTTCTATATTTATCAATGTCTCTAAACAACTTTTCATCGTCACTATTGGGCAGAATCTAGTAGGCAGAAGTTAGGGACACTACTAAACGTTCCAGAAAGCATAGGTCAGTTCCTCTCTCCACAACAAGGAGCTACCTACCTTTCTGAAGGTGTCCATGGTAGCGGGACTGAGAAAGTCTGTTTTGGAGGAATGGGCAGGTACACCACGGTCCTGACAAAGAAGTCCTGAGAATTCTAATCTGTCTGTGGATGATTCAGCTTATTTTCTGCAGAAATGAAAGATTTGGGAAGTAGTCCAAAATGAACTCCCTATATACCTATTCCTGTTTTAAGCACAGGACTGTAATAACAAGTTTCTCTCATGTGATGTAATCACAGTTGCAGTATTTGTGCAAAGAGGGAACATAATGCTCCAAGTACTAACTTCCTAGCAGACTAACTTCATATAAATTTCTGCTACGATAAAAATAATTTGCTTGATTTAAAAAATAAATTCAAATAAAGGAAGGTAACTGTGGGTTAAGAGAATATAATAGAGACAATATGCCTCCTTTCAGGTTCCTATGAAGGTGTAAATTTTTTAAAAGGATGAAAATGTCCAAGAGCACGAGGAACAAAGACTAACAAGAGACCTTACGGTAGCATCTGAAAGGATCGCTGTTAAGTGGGAATGGATTGAGGTTGAAAGCAACAGCACCTGAGACTGAAGACCCTGGCTTATGAGGAGTGAATAAGCCTCTGGTTTTCCTTTACTGTTTGGCATCATTTTGGAACACAGTGGTGGCTACACCAGAAAGAAATCCATCTCTGTGATGTGAGAAATAAATTGTGAAACAACCAAAAATATGTCTTCTTCCTTTACTCTCAACTCCACCTACTTCAGCCTTTCTTATTTCCTTTTCATTCATAACTTCCAGCATGCAATATCGAAAAAGGGGGGTGATGGCACTTTGCACCCTGAGATGAAACACAGCCATGCAAAACACTAAACATAGAGGGAGACCTTCAGAGTGAGTCTCAGAAGCACTGCATGGTTCTGGCTTGTCATGTATTGCATCTGGACAAAGAAGTACACAAGGCTGCCACACTGGCAGAGAATTTGGCAATCTCAACCCCAGCTGACTTCAATTCTACTCAGAAGTGTCACATTGATGAGTTCCTGCTTAATAATGCAAACTGTATTTAGGATTGTGAAGAGCAATCTCCCACCCATCATAGATTTTACAAGGGGAATTTTGAGACTGTAAGTGGACAGTGAAGGCTGAGGATAGTATGTCTGTTGCATGCCCTGGGACAGGCTAGGTGTCTTGTATTCAGTTCCTATTGCTGCTTATCACAAATTTAGTGGCTTAAAGCAATACATATTTATTATCTTATAATCTCAAGGTCAGAAGTCTAAACTGTGTTTCACTTGGCTAAAATCAAGGTGTTGGCAGGGTCACACTCCTGTAGTCTCTAAGGGATAACCTGTTTCCTAGCTTCTGGAGGCCACCGTGTTCATAGCTCATGGCACCATTCCTCTACCTTCAGAGCCAGGAGTGGCTGGTCAAGTACCCATGCCCGTAGCTTCATTCTCTGTTTTTGTCTTTACATCTTCTCTGATTCCCCTGCTCTGTTCGTTCTCTTCCAAGGATCCTTGTGATTCCTCTGGGCTCTCCTGGTAATCCAGAACAATTGCTCCAATTCAAGGTCCTTAACTGAATGACATCTACAAAATCCCTTTTGCCATGGGAGGTGACATATTCACAGGAGATTCACTGGGGATTATCAGGTGAACATCTTTGGGGGCCATCAAATGCCTACTATGCAGCGCTTCACAGGAGAATCGTACACAAACAGAAAACCTGTAATTTGTGACATCCTCATTAATCTGTCTGAAAGAGCATCCAAAGTGGAGAGCTAAATATGAATTCCCATTTCTTCTTGTTCTGGAGTGAGTTAGCTCTGCTTTCCTCAGTGCTCACATTGTCTTTCAGACTACCGACCACTGCTAGGACAAACAGCGCTTACAGATGTGCAGAATGACCTGTGCACGTAGAGCGTTCACAGTTGGTTTTGGCTCAGGTTATAAACAGGAAGACCCAAGAGCAATATCTCATCTGTATCCTCTCGAGACGTTCATTGTACTCCCCTTGACTTTGATTTACCTGACCAAGAGGCTCTTTCAACGTGTCCCTTTTGTTTTTCTCCCCTCCTTTAAAAAATAGCTGTTTTTGAGAACTTACATTGTGCTGAGTATTTCTCCAAATACTTTGTACGTATTATCTGGTTTAAAACTCTTAAAAATATAAACTAGGTATTCTCATCAGTCACAGTCAGGGACACTCCACTTCACACTCTGCCACGTCTGGCGGGTTAGCCACGCAGAGACTGTGCCCTCCTGGACTGTCCAAGAGGGACACATAGGATCAAATCAGGCACACTGCAGATATTCAATACATGTTAAATAAATTGAATGAACATTAATGTTTTATGTTTTTCCTGGTAAGATAGAAATGGTGATGCAGAGTTAAGAATTTT
Organism: Phataginus tricuspis; assembly: GCA_029783875.1. Lineage (NCBI taxonomy): Eukaryota > Metazoa > Chordata > Mammalia > Pholidota > Manidae > Phataginus > Phataginus tricuspis. The sequence continues at coordinate 3,490,148 of JAQQAC010009376.1, read as the reverse complement.
TTTCAGTAAAAATTCTTATCATCCTACAATCATATCAGTAGATGTCATTTAATCACAAGTGAGAAAGATGGTGACTACCCTTAAGGATCATCACGAAGTTTATGCCTTTACCTGTCATTTTAATTGTGACCTGTCAGTACACACACACACACACCTATGAGAGTTAGGATGCCCAAGCAGAACATGAATGTTAACAGCAAAGCAAAAGGAAAAGATCATGGTGTTAGAAAAAGAAATCATAACATGTTTCCCAATTGTCATCTTTTTGCCCATTTGTTCTATTTTTTTTTGACTTCCTGGTCTTTGGTTTCTATTTGTCTGCCTTTACTTGGGCTGGGCATCTGAAGAAATGCAAAACAAAGTCCACTTAGTGCCAGACAAACCTGGGTTCCAGTCTGGCCTTGCCACTTTCTGCACATATTTCTTTGATTTTGCCCAAGTACCTTCTCTATGCACCAATTTCCCAAATTTTAAAATTTAAAGAAACTGCCTGTCTTAAGGGTTTATTTTTGAGGTTTGGTTACTTTACAGAACATATAGTCAATGAATGCTAAATTCTTCTCCTGATATTATTTTTAATATTATTAATGATATTTAACTCATTATGTTTGAGGATTTAACAAGTAAATATGTTGAGACTTCTTAGAACAATGCCAGGCAAAAAATTCATTTCATATAAATGTTAACTATTAGTAGTACTCTTTTTAGCAATTACTATCTCATTAATATCAGTTTATTTTTGCTTCATGGCTTCTCCCTGCCTTTTTAAGTAAAAGTTTTCTCATTTTTTATTTGGGCAAATACCCAGACTTTTATTCAATCGCCCTGCTTTGTGGTACTGGCTTGCTTCTCTTGATATGTAAAACCCTTGACCTGATCAATTCCGCCTAAGCTTATAATATCTAAAAACACGCTTTCACCTAAATAGCCTCCTGGAATTGGCTTGACCTCTGCTGACTCTCCTTTGTTCCAATGTAATGAACACCTCACTATAACAATACCTTAGGCCTTACGAATATTATGAAATCATAAAGCCGAGATATCATTCGATAAGTTGTCACTCTGTGAACTGCAATACTTCTTTACATCTAATTCTCAGTCCTGATGCTGCAGAGCTGGGCATGTCAAACATTTTTTCTGTAAAGGGCCAGACAGTAAATATTTCAGACTTTGTGGGTAAGTCTCTGTGGCAACTGCTCAGTCCTGCAGATACATTACAAAAGCAGCCACTGAAATATGTGAATGAATGTGACTATTTACCAATAAAACTATTTACAAAAGTAAGTGACAGGCCATATTTGACCCACAGACCATACTTTGCTTACCCCTGTCTTAGAGCATGTTTTCCATTAGGGTTGTTATTACCCCCAGTGGGGTACACACTGGATCTGGAGGGGTGGTAAAAACTTTTTATGTGTAAACCACAGATATAAAGACAGTGCAAAAACAGATTTTTCTGGGTTGAATAGTATCCCCAAAAGTTAATTTCCATCCAGAAGCTCAGGATGTGATTTTCTGTGGAAATAGGGTCTTTGTAGGTGTAATCAAGTGAAAATGAAGTCTTTATGGGTTTAGCGTGGACCCCAATCCAATGGCTTGTACCTTTGTAAGAGGAGGAAAAGTTCAGCCACAGAAAGAAGCACGGAGGAAAGACGGTATGAAGCATAAGGGAGAATGCCACGTGACTGGAGTGATGCTTCTGGAAACCTAAGAAAGCCAAGGTTGCCGGCAACAACAGGAAGCTCGGAAGAAGCGAGATCACCTTCCCAGAGAGCAACGCTCTGCTGGCGTCTTGACATCAGACTTCTAGTCATGAGAACTTTGAAACAATGAATTTCTGTCACTGTAAGCCATGTAATTTGTGGTAATTTGTTTGGCAGCCATGGAAAATTAACACACAGATATACAGTGTATCTGTAGTTTAGAATTTTCATAAGAATATGAATGTGATTAGGGGAAAAACATTTTAAAAGACTCCTAAGGGGATGATGATCTCAAAAGAAATGTTGGGAATCATTGCTCTAGATGTATTATTTTCTTGACAAGTTTGACAGGGTTTCAGACAATAACCAAAATTTATTTTTAAAATACTCCCTGTGTTTCTAATTTGGCCCTATGTCCACCCCTTCAAATACTCTTGATGGGGTCTCAGTCTCGTCCTCCTCTTTCTAGAGTTGTTCCAACTCTTAGGAGTGATGACTTTGTGTTCCATCAGATGGACTTAATCTTTGGCCTGCTTACCTTTGTCTTCCGAGATGAAGACGTGGAACAACCAGAATTAAACTACAGGCCCAGCATTAAGGGAAGCTTCCCACTGTCTAATATGCTAAAGATTCGACTGTTCCAACTCTAACTTCCAATAGTAGGTGGAATGAAATATAATGGAACCATCACAACATCCAAATTCCAGGACACACTGAACCTGTAGTCTTACTATGGGCCAGAATATGAACTGAGTTTCTGTGGGCTAATTCTTTTAAGACTGATTTAGAGAGAACAAAACTGAAGCTTAGAGATGCCAAGAAACTTTCCCAAGGTTAAAACTTGTTCAAATACTGTATTAGATTCACCCTTATTTACTCATCAAAAAGCCCTATAAAATATATACTATTATTATTCCCATTTTAAAGATGAAAAAAAAATGAGACACAAAGAAATTAAGTGACTTGCACAAAGTTTTCATAGACAGAATGTTTTGGGACAGGACTGGAACTGCACAGCCTGACTCTTCTTCAATATGTTATGCCGACTATGATGTATCTGGCACACCATAGCCTCTCAGTGAATACTTGTGTAAATAAATGCATCAAAGTGGAGGAAACAAATAATTAAATCCAAACTACCATAAGAATGTATGAGTGGTACACGCTGTCCCCAAGACAGGTATATAATGAGGGAGGGAGAAGCCACCTACATCAGGGTGAAACACAAATCAGGGCCCAAGGACCAATTGAAGAATTTTCAGTAGTCAGGATGGCCTTTTTATTCTTTTCCTTGATAATCTGAAATACTGACAACTGGCATTTAGGTACAAGAGAATTCAGTTTTACACAATAAAAACTCCTATTGAAGACCTTAACATATAGAGTTACCCACAAATTTCATTTATTCATGGGTCTTCCTATACATTCACCTAGGACTTTTGGTACTCTAAGTATTATTTTAGGAAAAGAAATAGCAAAACAAAGGGAATTCTAAGCCAAAAGAATACCACAAGTAAAGCAAAAATATGGGAACAAACAGTACTTGCAGAAAAATGCAAGTATGAATTGGCTGAAAAGGGAATCACTGATGTCAGTCCTGCAGAGCTCAGAGCGGGTCCTAGGGACCAGATTCCAAGGCCCTGGTCTTCCGTGTAAGCAGCTCCAGCTATCTGCTCCATTCTGCTTTCAGCAAGGCTAGCCACTGAAGGAGCATTTGCAGGAGGGGCAGGACACTTCTTATTTTTTTCAGCCCTTGAAGTAAACATTCAGCAGAGAAAGATGGGACCTAGTGTTCATGTCAGAAATGTGTTAACAGTGGGTTCCTGGCTTTCTGCAACCCTCTTTTAGACCATCTTCAATGCTTATGGTGCATATTTAAACAGAGATTATGCCAAGTACCTATGATACAAGGATGCCAACATAAGTTCCATGGTGTTTCTTAAAGCAGAGCAGTACAAGAAAAGACATGGCTTTCAACTTAACAGCATTAAAATTGGTCTCTTTTGGCAAGTTTTCTTGGAAACAGAATTGTGTTACTTTTTTTCATTTTTTTGGCAGAACTGCATTATATTATAAAAATAATTCACCACTCACGAAAAAAGATCCAGCCCAGCTTCAGAGTACTTCATAGATACTAACTACCAGAACTTGAGTCAATATTCATAAAAAGGCTAGTGAAGGACATATAGCAGAGCATAAAATTATAGCCTGTATTGGATAGAAAAGGAGTCCTTCTAATAAATTTGTGTTGATGGCAAAAGCAACCTTTTAAAAAGATCTTGAGCACAACTAGTCAATATCTACTTGCCCTTTTTACCCTTTTAACCATTGGTAATTTTTCTCTTCCAATATGTCTGTCTCTGAAAATATGTTTTACAGAGATGATGGTTTGCAGAGTTTCACCTTAACACCATACCACAGCCATGCACACAGACTTGCCAGGATGCATTAAAATGGCATTTCACTTCTAATTTCTTAGGGTCTCTTTTTGAAATCAAACATAAGTACCTTCTTCATCTGTTTTTAATAAAGCATTTAGTTATAAAGGTGTAGAGTCACCAAGGAATTTCATAATAGAGTGATACCAAAAGATAAGAATCTACCTTTTTCATAATATCCTCAGAAAGATTTTCTTCATCTGCAAAATATCTCATAATGAAAGCAAGCTCAGTGGCTCAAACAATAGGTTATGCTCCTGTATTGGTCTCAAAATATGAAGAACTAGCAGGCAAATGTAATAACAATACTTTATTTTTTGAAGCATGTGATTTTCTTACAGTATTTTTCCCAAGAGTAAAAAAAGAAAAACAGCCGTTGAGATTTCAGGACATAGAATTGAAAGTTTTTTCTCTTGTTGTAAATATAAAGTAGAAATTGAGACCAACCTGTACCTACTGAGACAAATCCACCTCTTAGAGAAACAGCTTCCAACCTTTTAAATGGCCAGATGGTAAGATGCAAGCACCTATAATATTTTTATTTTTGCCAAACTCTATCAAAGATGACTGTTATGTTATTTCATAAAAGCACCTGATTTGTCCTCTTTCTGAAGGGTGAGGTGTCCCCTATGACTGGATGACTCCAATACATGTTGACTCACTCAGAAAGAGAGCTAAATAAAAGAAAATTTTACCCACACTATGCCTTTGACTTCAAAATCCATTCTGTAACCCTTGAAATTTCAGTGAAAAGTGTTCTTTCTCTCCTGTGCTTTCAGGAAAACAAACCTTACTGTAGCTAAGTTTCCCATGGGGGTGCTGCTTCAGGAACAGGGTCTTGCTTATGTGACTGTTCTAACTGGACCAGAGACATGGTCCTGCAGCCTCTGTGCTTGTTTGCTTGGTGACCCCCTCAACAAAGAGCAATGAATCACTTGTTAAGCTTCAAGGTTCTTAGACTGAGAGAGGCCACCAAATGCTCTTGGGACATGGTTTTAAGTGAAGTTACTTTGAAATCACTGTAACTGGTCTATGGCAGATGAGTTTGGTGTCATTTCTCTAACAGGCGCACACACACAGCTTTGCTTTAGTAATGCTTGGTAGAGTTATTTCAAATAGGAACAAATATAACAGAAATAAAGATTTTGTGACAAACAATCCTTTCAGATTGGAAAAACAGGTAATTTATTTTAGGAACAGTGGGCCATATCCACTAAATAGTACATTCCCACTGGAATGAAAGTCTCAAATGAGAGTGTAACTTAAAAGAATTCAGGATTGTTCTGTCTACATTGTTTACCACTGTGCCAGAAGCAACTAGCACACACTAGGTGCTCAGTAATTATACACCGAATCAATGATATCACAATTCCTTTAATGGATTTCAAAATCTTCTATTAAACTATTCAGGCATATTTTAGGTATCAAATTTTGACTTACTTGTCTTCCTGTGTTAACTTCTACAAGGTGAATTTCTTACAGCCTTGAAAAAGATTTTTATGTCTTTTGTTTTTTGATTATTATTAAAATTCCTAAGATACATGTTAATTTCTAACAACAAAAGGAAATGAATATAAGTAAACAAAATGCATTACTTTACTTTAAGCATATTCTATAGACAGATAATATTGTCTTTTACTACAGAGCTGTAGGTGATAGTTCAACTTTAAGATTATTCCTATGCATGAAATCTACAGGAATCCAGGTAAAATGATCTTAAAGATAATACATTTCCATGTATTGGTATATTTAATCAAACAATTACTTACTCACTAAATATTTATTGCTTACTGACTGTTAATGTGCCAGCATTGTTCTAACCTCCAGAAATAGAGTAGTGAACTAATTAATAAAACTCCCTGTCTGCATGGAGCTTTCATTCTAAGGAGGGGTGATGAGCAGTTCAAATTATATTAAAAAGCATATCATATATTAAAAGGTAATTATTATCATAGAGAAAAATTAAGCAGAAATGTGGGTGGTAAGGCATTCTGGGAGGCCAGCAATTTAAAATAAAGTGGCAAAGACAAATAAGTTTTGAACAGAGACTTGAATGAACTTGAGAGAAGTAAAACAGTAAGTCATGCAGGTACCTGGGGAGAATGTTCAGGCAGAGGGAAGGGCAAACATGAGGCCCCAAAGATAACATGTGCCAGGCAAGTGCTTGGAAACATAAGGAGGCCAGGATGTCTGAAACAGAAGGAAGATGGGAGAACTTTAGGAAACAAGCTCAGAGAGGTAATGGAAACCATAGGGATGGTAAAATATGGTTAGAGTATAGACATTTTTTTGACAGTAAAGCTGATATTTTTGAAAGAAAGAGAGTCCAAGGTTTTTGGTCAATGCAATGGAAGAATGGACTTGAAGTTCATTGCTATGGACAAAGCTAGTTGTGGACTAAATTTGATAGGATTTTCTGGTAACAGTGACTGTGGGGTCAGTGAACAAAGTATATAAAAACCAGTGGATGCATGTAAACTAAGAGGGTCTAAATCTATAGTGAACTGCATTAGATTCACTCCACTGGCTAAAATAATGTAAGTGGTAATCCAAGGAATATTTTCAAATTATTCATATTTATTATTAAACTATTCTACATAGAAGATTATGTAATATGAAATTATCTGTATAACTACATATGCAACAGTGATACAAAGTATTATCTAATACATACTTTATATTCAAATTTTCTGTTGCCCAAAACTGTTTATTTGTTTGCTGCTTCCATTTAGGATACAGACAAGGTCCCCGGCCACACTTGGGCTGTAACCTGAAAAGCTTGTCTGCTGTTCACTGCACTGCAGTTTTTGTAGAGTCCAGAGAAGATCCCTGTAGAATACCTTTGGATTTGTATCACTTTTCCTTGTCATTCTTCCCAGGCTTTCACTCCAGCAAGATGACCACATTATACCTCCCAATGCATCGTATCAAGGAACGTGATGCCAGTTTGTTCCACTGATGACAATAGTGAAGAGTAAATGGTGAAGGTAGCAGCCATCAGATTTTATAAGGATAAAAGTAACATTTCCCTTTGTCACTAATACATTGTTCCTGGAATAACTTCATGTATGTGTGAATATTTTCTGACCTGACGACTTTCATCCAGTGCTCTTGGCAAACATTTGATGACCTGAGTCATATTTTAGATGGGTAGTTACACAATGATGATTTTCTAACTGCGTCATTCTGTTTGTATTTACTAGACGGCATTTCTCTCCTTACTTTTTGGTGCTATCACTATCGATTCCCTGCTATAATCCATTAATATCACATTGTTATTTTTCTTTTCTTTATGCTAATTTGTCAGAAAGCTGAGCACCTTCTAACCAGTCATGTTCTCTTGACATCACCCTATCAGCTCCACGTAATATTTCAGATTCCTCATAAAAGGGGGATTTTGCTTAGAAATCAATGTTAGATTTTGTACACTGAGTAATCAAGACTAAGATTTGATGGCCTCTGATGCCATCACAGTGGTAAGAGAAAAAGATTTAAGAAATGATGGGCTCACACTGATATCTCAGCTTCAAATCTAGCACCACTGGCTTTTTTCCTCAGTGTTCCACCTTTGAATCTTCCTTCTCCCAGAGCAAAACTTCACTATAATCATATATTTACACTGTCTTAAAACAGAAAAAATAGTTTCAGGATTACTCATGTATTATTTAAAAAAGTGTTATTCAGTTTCTGAACATTTGATGATTTTTCCAGATATCATTTTATCTCAAGGATAATAACCTTAAGCTGCCTATTGCTCAATTTCTGAAAATAGGTGTTTTACATTATTTCCATACACCGTTGGTTCAGGGCAAGAGGTACCAGTTAACATGATGGGCTCTTCTTATACTATTTTGATTTGATGCTACAAATTTCTTGGACTATATAAACATAATTCTCTTTCAAAATTCAAAACTATAGAAAATATAAACTCATGGAAGCATCACTCTCATCCCAATTCTTCCACTCCTTTCCTAATTATCCCTCAAAGGCTGTCATTCTTTTTAGTTTCTAGTTTCTTACTGCCTGTCTTGCTGTTTTTTGACAAATAGAAGCAAATATGCATGATTAAAAATTTCCCTGTCTCTTCTATACATATTTAGCACTATTTATATAACTTCTGCATTTGATCTTTCTAGTTATCAGTTCATGGAAGTATTTTTCATTTCATCACTCTCTGTATCTCTCGCTCTTTACATTTGCAAAGCTATGTCATCGCATAGCATGAAATGCACCACAGTTTATTCAAACTATGGCCTCTGTCTAATATTTTGCTTGTACAAATAATGTTCCATATGTTGTTCTGTATTTGTAGAGAAGCATCTTCAGGTAAATTTTTAGAAATGAGTTTTCTGAGTCTAGGGTAAATGCAAATCTAGTTTTATTATAGTTTACCCAATTCCTCTCTACAGTGGTTGTACCATTTTGTAGTCTCACCAAGGAAGTATGCCAGTATCTACGTACTCATAGTCATTTAAGGATTTTTCAACATATGTTATAGAAAAATAATTTATTATAAGTTTATTATATAACTTTTTTTAAAAGAATAAGCAAGTAAGAGTAGCTGGGAAACTACTGAGGAAGAAGAGAATTGATGAGGTAGAGCACAGATACTACAGCATCTACATCCTCTATAATTTTAAAAGGCTTACTTTGCCACATGAACAAACAGATCTCTATGTAAGCAATGACCCTTAAAGATGAACAAGTATATATACCCTACTCTATTTTTAAACAACAATATTCCTTGAAGTCCCCGAGTTAAATTGTTTTATATGTGAACAAGAATGCATATGACAATGTTATGAGAAATAGCCAAATTCTAGAAACATCCAAAATATTCATTATAATGAGAAATGTTTAAAAATGTGTATAATTTTATGTAGCAGAGAAAAAGAATAAGTATGCATTCATATATGGAATAACATAGGTAAATCTCAAGAACAGTAATTCAAACAATGGTGAATGAAAAAAACAAACTCGGTAGACTATGTTGGCACTGTAACACTTTTATAAAACTGACAAGAAAAATAAAATTTTATATATTTTAAGTTGTGTAATGTTTAGTAAACTCGTTTTTTAAAATAGCTGGGGGACAGTAAGTACAAAATCCAGAACAGTGGTTACGTTAAGGGGATGCAAGGAATATGAAGAACATACACCAGTGGTTTCATTGGCATAGATAATGATTTAGTGATTAAATTCCATGGTGAGTTTTGTAATAATTCATCATGACTCATAATTTTGTGAATATTATGTAACAAACACTGCTAACACTTTGCCCATCTTTCTTTGGGTCCTACTCACTGTTACTTTATGCTTCATTTTAGGCTTTTGTATCCTGTTGATTATAAAACTCTTTAACCATGCTGTCTTTGATGATTTCCATTGGCCTAAAAAAATCACTCAGGTATACGCACAGAGAACCAGAAGTACCTGAGAGTTCATTTTCCCCTCGAGGGGCCCATACCTACTAAAGAAAAAATACAAAAAGAAACTGGTTCGGTTGGCCATTTCTTCTCTACCTCCTTTGCTAGCTCTCTCATATTGTTGACCTACAATATTGGAATAGATTAGGTTCTTAGTCCTTGGTCTTCCTCCCTTTGTTATCTATATTTAGTACTTCCATGAACACCTAAACTCATGCTTGTCAAAATTACATCTTTTGCTTAAAATTCTATACCAACCTTCTGAATTGTATATCTGACTGCCTAATTAACATGTCATCTTGGATGCCTAATAGGATCTTCAAATTCAACAAATCTCACAGCAAGAACCTGATATTTCTGCTAAACTTACTCTCTTACATTTAATTTCCATTTTAGTATCTTTCAGCTTCTCAGGCCAAACCATCAGAAAAATTTGGCATTTCTCTTGCAGGAAAGGGTTAATTAATTAAACTACAGTTGTTCAAGCCCTACACATTCCAAAGAAAGGCTCTTCTTCAGGACAGGCCCTCCACTGGCTCCTGGTAGATGAACTCTGAGATCTCGTAATATTCTGTTTGACAGGATTATTTTTGTATGCCTGAGACCTTCTGATATACCAGTTTGAATAAGTCTGTCCTAGCAATGTGATTTATGATGTATTAGCCAAGGCTCTCTGGAGAAACAAAACCAATAGGATATATTGAAAGATATATAAGAGGAGATCTATTATAGGAATTTGCTCACATGGTGACAGAGGCCAAGAAGTCTCATAGACTGCTGTCTGCAAGTTGGAGACCCAGGTGATGTGATTCACTCTGGGTCCAAAGTTCTGAGAATCATGGGACCTGATGGTGTAAGTCCAGGTCTGAGTCCAAAAGCCAGAGAATCAGGACCATCAATATCTGAAGGAAGAAGATGGACATTTCAGCTCAAGCAGAGAGAATAAATTTGTCTTCCTCCTCCCTTTTGCTCTCTTCTTTATGCTCCACCAACAGATTGAATGGTGCCCCCTGGCACTGGTGAAGGCAATCTTCTTTATTTAGGTATGCTAACTTAAATGTCAGTTTCTTCCAGAGACACCCTCACAGACACACCCAGAAATGTTTACCAGGGATATATCAGGAATTGAAAGACTCAATGTTATAAAACCATCTTCTCAAGTCAATTTATATGGTAAATGCAACCTCAATCAAAATCGAAAACCAAGAATAGCCAAGATAATCTTGAAGAAGAGTAGAAGACTGTTGTATAATAATGTTATTAGAAAGCTACTGAAAAACACAGAGAAAATAGACCAATGAATCTGACTGTCAACAAAGAGAATCACATGTATATGGATACAGTTATAAAGGAATGATGGGCTGCTCAATAATGTTGGCTGGATTCCATAGGGATAAAATGTGTTTTGGTCAACACCTTATGCTATACACAGAAATCAACCCAAGATAGATTATAATCTAATATGAGAGCTAAAACAATGGATTTTCTACAAGGATAAAAGAAGAACATACCCATGATTTTAGGGTATGCAAAGTGGTTTCAAATAAGAAAATGTTAATAACTGTAAGGTAATTAAAACCATAAATTTCAGTCCATCAAAATCTACCATTTATAGACTAAAAAGGCAAACTTAATAGAAAAATCGGCCAGAGACAAGAAAAGAGGGCATTCAAATGTATAATCAAATACAGAGTTTGAAGATGCAGAATTGACACACTCACGTACTTCCAGGGAGGAGACAAATTGGTTCTATGATTTGGAAAACTATTTGGCAGTCTCTATGAATGCTGAACATAAACGTACTCTATGACCCAGCTAATGATGGGCCTATTTGAGGAAAGTATTCTAGGTAGAAGGAACTGCAAATCCAAAGACTTTACAACAGCTGAATACCTGATGTATTCAAGCAACAGCGAAAGAGGCTGGGGTGTTACTTTCTCTCCTCTCACCCCCTCCAGTAGAACGTAAGTAGCTTATAGAGATGTGCCCTGGCTCTGCACTGATGTGTTCCCAGCAGTTAGGCTCCTGCCCGGCATATGGTATAAAACTCAAAGAATACTTATGGAATGAACGAGTGACAGAGACACCTCCAGTTTCCTGTTTTCATATACACCCCTCTGTTCTTTTATTAATGGTATAAATCTTTGTAATTGCCTAAGTAATTTAAGGATCATAGTTTTTGCCCCAGGATCATATTTTTAAAGTGTTTTCAATGGAGCATTAGTTCTGCAAAAGTTCACCAGTGTCACAATCATATATTGAAACTCTGCTTACCATAATTTCTTCTTGGAAAAATCACAATATTTTAGGCTAGTAAAAAAGAAACCCAAAACATTAAAACAGAAAAATATAAAAGCATGTGAAATACAAAAGCTATAGAATTGAGAAGTTCTGCAATTTAAAACTACTCCCATTCTTTTCCAGAATTTCCCAGACGGATTTGACTCCAGAATCCTTTTACTTGGTGTCTATTAACATGCTGAGAAAGCCACTGCTCCACCATATACTTTGGGGAATTTAAAAAATACTAATGAACAAGCCTTGCTGTCAAGAGCTCTGCTGAGATGGTGCTCAGTAAAGGTCAAAGACACAGGTAAGAAGGAACGTGTCATGGGATGAGGATTCTGGAGTATCCCTCTTCTTTGCCTTTATCTTTAGGTAAGAGTGACAAGGCTGAAAAAAGGACAAGTGAGCTAATACAGCAGAGAATAAAAATAAATAAATAAAATGACAGTATTGGGATTCCCACAGTACCAGTTCTAAAACTGTTGCTTTCAGGAAACCAATATAATATCGCATATCACTATATGTCCACAAAAAAATATATCCAAAAAGTAAATAAATAAATATCTGGGCAATAAAAAACATTAAAAATGAAAGTGAATTGAGACAGGCTCCACTAAGTCAGCACCAAGAGCTTAGTAGCATCTTCTGCAGGCCTTGCCTAATGCAGAGAAGGCAGACTTTTTTTATATACATAATAAAACATAAAAGGAAGGACAAAAAGGAATGGAGAATCACTCAGATCATCCCCAGATCTAAGTATCTGCTGTGTGGCTGAAAGGGTTTTTGGTGGTCTGATAAATGATTCCATATATGACTTTGAAATTGGTTCCACATATCACAAGTGTTCCCCATATATTTTCAAGTCCAATATTGCCTTTACTGAGATGTGACTCCAGTTATACACAGGATCCATGCCTTCTTAGAAGATTAAGCATTCTTAATAGCCAAGTTTCACATCCAGAAAAAAAAATCTTTCCTTTTTACTCTGCATTACACAAACAAGTCATATCTAATTCTCTGAAGTGAAAATGCCATGAAAGATATATACATATACATTCTTCCAGCTAAATTGGTGCCATAAAGCTGTATTACAAACATGAATAATACTTTTCTGCAGTGATGTTTCAGGCTATACAGATACAGTTTAGAGACACTTTGGTTTCTTCTATCTTTGCAGGATAAGCCATTAAAAGAAATCATTACTATATATTATTAAAGACAAAACTGTTGGGTTATAGCATTTTTAATATGGTGAACCTCGGCCAAATATTGAAGCTAGCATTTATTTTATTGCTTTTGACATCTCTTGTTTAAAGGCTCTCAGAAATGAAAAATTCCAATGAAAGCCATACTGAAGGTTATTGACATCTCTACGAAGGAAAATCTCAATAAAAATTTATATCACCTCATTTAATGGGAAGACAGGAAACGGAATCATTCTTGGAGACATTTTTAAATGGTCAGTCAGGTATAATTTAACTATTGCCTGGATATCTTTACAATATTGGGGATTACAGGATATATTTGCAGAAGTGTTTTGTTGATGCCTTTTTCCTCTACAAAGAACTTAATGACAGTTATTAAAACATGTGACACTACACTCACTGTACTAAAACAATCCAGATAAAATATTAGTATAGTTAAAATGTTATCTAGGATTTATAAATAACATATTAATTCCCCTATTTTCCTACAGTTTGATGGTTCTTAAAGGTCTCTGCATGTTAGTATAAATATGCGATAAGAAAAATTGATATGCTATTAAGAGCTCTGTAGAGAGCTCTGCTGTAATGCTATTAAAAATTGGATGCTTACTATGTTGAATTGTATTAAAAGCTAAGTTTGGACACATAAACAATGAACTTTTGTGCAATTATGTGTGTGAATATAACAAACCCCTAATGTTCTGTTCAGTAAATAATTATTTATGTTCTAATAATATGGATGCTATGATACATTTTTTAACAAATTTATACATGTGTGTATATTCTATATACAAAAATTTTAAATATTTTTGTGTGTGTGTGTATAGGAAATTTTTAGGAAAAATATTTGAGCATTTTTCTTTTTAATTAAATTATGTAGACACATGGGGCTGAATAACTGTGAGGTGATCTTTAAAGATAAACAGTTCTTTTTTTTTCATTTTTTCTTTTTTAGGATGGGTATAATTTTTTTTTGGTATCATTAATCTACAATTACATGTGCAACATAATGGTTACTAGAACTCCCCACATCATCAAGTCCCCACCACATACCCCATTACAGTCACTGTCCATCAACATAGTGAGATACTATAGAATCACTACTTGTCTTCTCTGAGTTTTACAACCCTCGCCGTGCCCCCCCAATATTGTCTGCTAAGTGTACTGTCCCTTTTTCACCCTAGTCCGTCCCTTCAAACCCATCATCCCCAGTCCCTTTCCCTTTGGTAACTGTTAGTCCATTCTTGGGTTCTCTGAGTCTGCTGTTTTGTTTCTTCAGTTTTTTTCTTTGTTCTTGTACCCCACATATGAGTGAAATCATTTGATACTTGTCTTTTTTGGCTTGGCTTATTTCACTGAGCATAATATCCTCCAGCTCCATCCATGTTGATGCAAATGGTACGATGGTAGGATTTATTTTCTTCCTATGGCTGAATAATATTCCATTGTGTATATGCACCACATCCTCTTTATCCATTCATCTACTGATGGACACTTAGGTTGCTTCCATTTCTTGGGCATTGTAAATAGTGCTGTGATAAACATAGTGGTGCATATGTTTTTTTCAAACTGGGCTGCTGCATTCTTAGGGTAAATTCCAAGGAGTGAAATTCCTGGGTCAAAAGGTATTTCTATTTTGAGTTTTTTGAGGAACCGCCATACTGCTTTCCACAATGGTTGAACTAATTTGCATTCCACCAGCAGTGTAGGAGGGTTCCCCTTTCTCCACATCCTCGCCAGCATTTATTGTTGTCTGTCTTTTGGATGTTGGCCATCCTTACTGGTGTGAGGTGATATCTCATTGTGGTTTTAATTTGCATTTCTCTGATGATTAGCAATGTGGAGCATCTTTTCATGTGCCTGTTGGCCATCTGAATTTCTCCTTTGGAGAAGTGTCTGTTCAGATCTTCTGCCCATTTTTTAATTGCATTATGTGCTTTTTGTTTGTTGAGTGCATTTATATATTTTGGAAGTCAACCCCTTATTGGATATGTCATTTATGAATAGATTCTCCCATACTGTAGGATGTCTTTTTGTTCTTTTGATGCTGTCCTTTGCTGTACAGAAGCTTTTCAGCTTGATATAGTCCCACTTGTTCATTTTTGCTTTTGTTTCCCTTGCCCGGGGAGATATGTTCATGGAGAAGTTGCTCTTATTTATGTGCAAGAGATTTTTGCCTATGTGTTTTCTTAAGAGTTTTATGGTTCCCTGACTTACATTCAGATTTTTGATCCATTTTGAATTTACTTTTGTGTACGGGATTAGACAATGATCCAGTTTCATTCTCTTACATGTAGCTATCCAGTTTTGCCAACACCAGCTGTTGAAGAGGCTGTCATTTCCCCATTGTATATCCATGGCTCCTTTATCGTATATTAATGGACCGTATATGTTTCGGTTAATACCTGGACTCTCTATTCTATTCCACTGCTTTGTGGGTCTGTTCTTGTGCCAGTACCAAATTGTCTTGATTACTGTGGCTTTGCAGTAGATGTTGAAGTTGGGAAGTGAGATCCCCCCTGCTTTATTCTTCCTTCTCAGGATTGCTTTGGCTATTTGGGTCTTCTGTGGTTCAATATGACTTTTAGAACTATTTGTTCCAGTTTGTTGAAGAATGCTATTGGTATATTGATAGGGATTGCATTGAATCTGTAGATTGCTTTAGGAAGTATAGCCATTTAGCAATATTTATCCTTCCTAGCCAAGAGCATGGTATGAATTTCCATTTATTAGTGTCCTCTTTAATTTCTCTTAGGAGTATCGTGTAGTTTTCAGAGTATAGGTCTTTCACTTCTTCTGTTAGGTTTATTCCTAGGTATTTTATTCTTTTTGATGCAACTGTGAATGGAATTGTTTTCTTGATTTCTCTTTCTATTAGCTCATCGTTAGTGTATAGGAAAGCAAAAGATTTCTGTGTATTAATTTTGTATCCTGCAACTTTGCTGAATTCAGATATTAGTTCTAGTAGTTTTGGAGTGGAGTCTTTAGGGTTTTTTATGTACAATATCATATCATTTGCAAATAGTGACAGTTTGACATCTTCTTTACCAATCTGCATGCCTTGTATTTCTTTGTGTTGTCTGATTGTCATGGCTAGGACCTCCAGTACTATGTTGAATAACAGTGGGGAGAATGGGCATCCCTGTCTTGTTCCTGATCTTAGGTGAAAAGCTTTCAGCTTCTTGCTGTTAAGTATAACGTTAGCTGTGGGTTTGTAATATATAGCCTTTATGATGTTGAGGTACTTGCTGTCTATACCCATTTTGTTGAGAGTTTTAATCATGAATGGATGCTGAATTTTCTCAAATGCTTTTTCAGCATCTACGGAGATGATCATGTGGTTTTTGTTCTTCTTTTTGTTGATGTGCTGGATGATGTTGATGGATTTTCAAATGCTGTAACATCCTTGCATCCCTGAGATGGATCGTGTATGATCCTCTTGATGTATTTTTGAATTTGGTTTGCTAATATTTTGTTGAGTATTTTTGCATCTATGTTCATCAGGGATATTGGTTTGTAATTTTCTTTTTTGGTGAGGTCTTTGCCTGGTTTTGGTATTAGTGATGCTGGCTTCATAGGATGAGTTGGGAAGTATTCCTTTCTCTTCTATTTTTTGTAAAACTTTAAGGAGAAAGGGTGTTATGTCTTCTCTATATGTCTGATAAAATTCAGCGGTGAATCCATCTGGCTCGGGGGTTTTGTTCTTGGGTAGTTTTCGGATTACCGACTCAATTTCATTGCTGGTAATTGGTCTGTTTAGATTTTCTGTTTCTTCCTTGGTCAGTTTTGGAAGGTTATATTTTTCTAAGAAGTTGTCCATTTCTTCTAAATTTTCAGCTTCTTAGCATATAGATTTTCATAGTATTCTCTAATAATTCTTTGTATTTCTGTGGGGTCTTTTGTGATTTTTCCTTTATCATTTCTGATTTTGTTTATCTGTGTAGATTCTCT
Organism: Phataginus tricuspis; assembly: GCA_029783875.1. Lineage (NCBI taxonomy): Eukaryota > Metazoa > Chordata > Mammalia > Pholidota > Manidae > Phataginus > Phataginus tricuspis. The sequence continues at coordinate 3,473,139 of JAQQAC010009376.1, read as the reverse complement.
TTTTCTCTTAATAAGTCTGGCTAGGAGTTTATCTATTCTGTTTATTTTTTCAAAGAACCAACTCTTGGTTTCATTGATTTTTTCTATTGTTTTATTCTTCTCAATTTTATTTATTTCTTCTCTGATCTTTATTATGTCCCTCCTTCTGTTTACTTTGGGTCTCATTTATTCTTTTTTTTTCCAATTTCAATAATTATGAGTTTAGATTATTCATTTGGGATTGTTCTTCCTTCTTTAAATAGGCCTGGACTGCAATATACTTTCCTCTTAGAACTGTCTTTGCTGCGCCCCACAGAAATTGGGGCTTTGTGCTGTTGTTGTCATTTGTCTCCATATATTGCTTGATCTCTGTTTTAATTTGGTCATTGATCCATTGATTATTTAGGAGCATGTTGTTAAGCTTCCATGTGTTTGTGAGCCTTTTTGCTTTCTTTGCACAATTTATTTCTAGTTTTATACCTTTGTGATCTGAGAAGTTGGTTGGTAGGATGTCAATATTTTTTAATTTACTGAGGTTCTTTTTGTGGCCTAGTATGTGGTCTACTCTGGAAAATGTTCCATGTGCACTTGAGAGAAGGTGTATCCTGTTGCTTTTGGGTGTAGAGTTCTGTAGATGTCTGTTAGGTCCATCTGTTCTAGTGTGTTGTTCAGTCCCTCTGTGTCTTTACTTATTTTCTGTCTGGTTGATCTGTTCTTTGGAATGAGTGGTGTGTTGAAGTCTCGTAAAATGAATGCATTGCTGTCTATTTCCTCCTTTAATTCTGTTAGTATTTGTTTCACATATGCTGGCGCTCCTTTGTTGGGTGCATACATATTTTAATAGTTATATCCTCTTGTTGGACTGCCGTCTTTATCATTATGTAATGTCCTTCTTTATCTCTTGCTACTTTCTATGTTTTGGAGTCTATATTGTCTAATATAAGTACTCCAACACCTGCTTTTTTCTCCCTATTGTTTGCATGAAATATCTTTTTCCATTCCTTCACTTTTAGTCTGTGTATATCTTTGGGTTTGAGGTGTGTCTCTTTTAAGCAGCATATAGATGGGTCTTTCTTTTTTATCCCTTCAGTAACTCTGTGTCTTTTGATTGGTGCATTCAGTCCATTTACATTTAGGGTGATTATCGATAGATATGTACTTACTGCAATTGCACATTTGGATTCGTGGTTTCCAAAGGTTCAAGGGTATCTTCTTTACTATCTAACAGTCTAACTTAACTCTCTTGTTAAGCTATTATAAACACAGTCTGATGATTCTTTATTTCCCTCCGTTCATATTCTTCCTCCTACATTCTAGGTGTTTTATTCTGTACTCTTTTGTGTTTCCTTTGACTGTTTTTGTGGAGTCTTGATTTTTTTTTTTTTTTTTTTTGCCTTTAGTTAGTATTTGGATGGTCTACTTTCTTTGTTGTTATTTTATTTTCTCTGGTGACATCTATTTAATCTTAGGAGTGCTTCCATCTAGAGCGCTCCCTTTAAAATATCCTGTAGAGGTGGTTTGTGGGAAGCAAATTCCCTCAACTTTTGCTTGTCTGGGAATTGTTGAATCCCTCCCTCAAATTTAAATGATAATCATCCTGGATACATTATTCTTGGTTCAAGGCCCTTCTGTTTCATTGCGTTAAATATATCGTGCCATTATTTTCTGGCCTGTAAGGTTTTTGTTGGGAAGTCTGATTATAGCCTGATGGGTTTTCTTTTGTAGGTCATCTTTTTTCTCTTGCTGACTGCCTTTAATACTCTATCCTTGTCTTTGATCTTTGCCATTTTACCTATTATATGTCTTGGTGTTGTCCTCCTTGGTTCCCTTTTGTTGGGAGATCTGTGAGCTTCCATGGTCTGAAAGACTATTTCCTTCCCCAGCTTGGGGAATTTTTCGGCAATTGCTTCTTCAAAGACACTTTCTATCCCTTTTTCTCTCTGTTCTTGTGGTACCCCTACAATGAGAATATTGTTCCATTTGGATTTTTCACAGAGTTCTCTTAATATTCTTTCATTCCTAGAGTTCCTTTTATCTCTCTCTGCCTCAGCTTCTCTGTACTCCTGTTCTCTGTTTTCTATTCCATTAACAGTGTCTTGTACCTTGTCCAGTCTGCTCTTAAGCCCATCTATCGATTGTTTCATTTCAGTTATCTCCCTCTGGACTTCATCCCTTAGCTCTTGCATATTTCTCTGTAGTTCCCTTAGCATGGTCATGACTTTTATTTTGAATTCTTTTTCAGGAAGATTGTTTAAATCTATGCCACCAGGCCCTCTCTCTGGAGTTGTCCGAGTGATTTTTGACTGGACCAGAATCTTCTGTCTTTTCATGGCGATAGAAGTGGTCACAGGCAGGTGGCACATGTGTGAGCTGGGAGAACAAAGTCCCTTCCTGCTTGTTGTTCCACTTGTCCTTCTCCGCAGCTTGTGCCGGATACCCACAGACCAGGAGGCAGTCTCTGGGATAATTCCCTGAGCTGCCGTGGGTGGGGCCACCCTCAGGCTAGCCTAGAGCACTGTGGGGGGGCGCAGCCACACCGGGTGTGTTCTGCTGTGAGGACAGCACCCCTTTGTGTCTTCCGTACATTGCTCTGGCTTCTGCTGACTGTGCCGGTTACCTGCACACCGAGAGGCAGTCTCTGGGATAATCCCGAGTTGCCGTGGGCACGGCTGCCCTCAGGCTGGCCGAGAGCACTGCGGGGGTGGCTGCCATGCCAGGTGCATTCTACTGCAAGGACAGAGCCCCTTCATGCGTTCTGGACCTTGCTCTGGCTTCTGCTGCCTGTCACAGTTAGCTGCGTGATGGGAGGAGACTCTGTGTGCTTGCTGTGGGAAGGGCTGCTCTCCGCTGCTCCACAGCTGTGGCAGGTCAGCTGGTCCGTTTGCAGCACAGGTGAGGGGGAAAGAATGGCAGGCTGCTTATTGCCGTGAGGGCCTTAAAGGCTGCTTTACCCGGCAAGGGTTAGGGGGCCCAAAGTTCCTCAAGATTCCCAGCCTGCTGGACTGAGTGTGCTGGGATGATTTTGTTCAGCTCTTGGGCCCTTATCCCTTTAAGACTTTTAAAAAAGTGCCTGCTTTTCTTCTGTCCCAGGGGAGCCAGCTGTGGGGACCTGCTCCCAGTCCCCGTCTCGGATCCTGCCCTTCCGTTTCTCTAATCTCCAGTACACCATGCGATGTGTGTCTGTGCTCCTGGTGCAGATCACCAGGGCTGGTTATTTAGCAGTCCTATGCTTCCACTCCCTCCCCACTCTGATTCTTTTCCTCCCACTGGTGAGCTGGGGTGGGGGAAGTGCTTGGGTTCCGCCGGGTCACGGCTTTGTATCTTACCCCCTGTGTGAGATGCTGAGTTCTCGCAGATGTAGATGTGGCCTGGCTGTTGTACCAAATCTTCTGGTCTCTCTTTTAGGAATAGTTGTGTTTGCTGTATTTTCAAAAATGTATGTGGTTTGGGAGGAGATTTCCGCTGCCCTGCTCATGCCGCCATCTTGAGCCCTCCCTCTAAAACAATTCTTATATATAAGATTTTTAACATGTACCTATGACTACAATTCTTTATTAGAGTTAGCAATACCTGGTCAATGTCATTTTGTATTTAAATATTCTGATGCATATTCATACACTTACTTCCAGAATGTTTGTGGCAATTACATCCACATCAGTAGTCCATTGAACACACTCTGAAAAAACATTTTTGTTCAATGTTTATAAATATTACATGTGAAATATCACATTATTTTTGTTTAACTTGTGTTATTTTGATTATTTTTAAAGTGAATGTACAGTCACATGTTTTAGTCACTATATTTTAGTCACCATTTTTTTTGGAAGTACTTTTAATTCATAAGGTATAATTAAAATTTGGAATATTATTTTACCTTGATTGCAATGTAAGAGGTCTTTACAAATTAATTATAAAAACTCTTTGGCTGCTGTTAGAGTTGAAAATAATTTTCATATTTGGCATTAACTTTTCTTTTCAGAGCTGTGGAAGGGATGGTACAGCACAATGGTTAAAAGATGGAGGCTTTCCTGTGTACTATGATCACTTCACATACAAACTGACTTCTTTGTGCTCGTGTTTGTTCATCTATAAAAGGAAGCTAATATTAATACCAATATCACAGGGATTTTTTTTTAAGGGTAAATGAATCAGTGTGTACAGAGAGCATCTTAGAGTTATATGTGCCTTATGATAGTTTCCAATAAATGTTACCTATTTTTAGGGACACTATTTTTTACAGGTTTTGAAATATAATTCACATATCATTTAATCTGCTCCTTTATTTATACCAGCAAAAATTGCAAAGAATTGCAATACAGAAAAAGCAAGCTACATCAAAACCATAGGCAAGTCCACAGAACAGAGGAGAAAACTGGCTCTCTTACAGAGGAATGGAAGGAGTTGGGTCCATTGATATAACAAATAGTCCACTGGATGAAAGTGGGAGTTCAAAATATCATAGCTTCTCTTTTTTTTCATTTTCTTCTTGCAGTAAAGTTGATATACAATATTATGTTGGTTTCATATGTAAAACATAGTGACCCAATAATTGTATGCATTACAAGATCCTTGTCACAGTAAGTATAGATACCCCATTATCATACAAAGATATTACAATATTATTGGTTATATATTTTATGTTGTACTTCCATTTCTATGTTGAACTTAGTACGATTTGCAGTTTGTACCTCTTTATCCCTCTCAACTATCTAACACCATACTTACCCATTATCAGTGGTAACCAATAGTCTGTTGTCTATATTTGTTGGTCTATTTCTATTCCGTTTGTCTTTTAGATTCCACATTCAAGTGTAAAAATATGGTATTTGTCTTTCTCTGCCTGCCTTATTTCACTTAACATGATACCCTCTAGATCCATCCATGTTGATGTATATGGCAAGATTTCTTTTTTATTGCTGAGTAATATTCCATTGTGTATATGTACCACATCTTCTTTATCCATTCATCTACTGATGTGCACTTTGGTTGCTTCCATATCTTTGCTATTGTAAATAATGTTACAATGAGCATAGGTGTGCAAATATCTTTTCAAATTAGTTCTTTTGTTTTCTTCAGGTAAGTTCCTAAAAGTGGCATTGCTGGGTCATATGGTATGTCTATTTTTAGTTTCTTGAGGAACCTCCATATTATTTTCCACAGTGTCTGGACCAATTCCCACAAACAGTGTAATAGGGTTTCCTTTTCTCCACATCCTCAGCGACACTGTTATTTCTTGTCATTTGGATAGTAGCCATTTTGACTGGTTTGAGGTGATGTGATACCTCACTGTGGTTTTGATTTGAATTTCCTCACTGTGGTAATGATTAGTGATTTGGAGCATCTTTTCATGTGTCTGTTGGTTATCTGCATGTCTCCTTTGGAAAAACATCTGTTCAGGTCTTCTGCCCATTTTTAATTAGGTTATTAGGGTTTTGTTTAATGTTTATTTGCATGAGTTCTTTATATATTTTGGGAATTAGTCCCTTACTGGATATATACTTTGCAAGTCTATTTCCCACATGTTAAGTTCCCTTTTCTGTTTTTTTGAAGGCTTCCTTTATTGTGCATAAGTTTTTTAGTTTGCTGTGGTACCGCTTGTTTATTTTTGCTTTTGTTTCCCTTGACTGGGGAGACATATCCAGAAAGAAATTTCTCATGCTGATGTTCATGAAATTCTTACCAATGTCTTCTATGAGTTTTATGGTTTCCTGTCTTACATTTAGTTCTTTAATCTATTTAAAGTTTACTTTTGTGTATGTTATCAGACAGTGATCTAGATTCATTCTTGTCCATGTAGCTTTCAAGTTTTCCCAACACCATTTCTTGAAGAGACTGTCAATTTCTACTGTATATTCATGGCTCCTTTGTCACATATTTATTAAATATTTATGAATGGGTTCATTTCTAAGCTCTCTATTGTGTTTCACTAATCTATGGGTGAGTTTTTGTGCCAGTACCATAATGTTATCAAAACAGTGATTACACTATAAACTTTGTAGCATAGCTTGAAATCAGGGAGCATGATACCCCAAGCTATGTTCTTTCTCAAGACTGCTTTTGCTATTTGGGGTCTATTGTGGTTCCATATAAATTCTAGGATTCTTTGCTTTAGTTAACTGAAAAATGCCATCGGTATTTGGATAGGGATTTCAGTGAAACTGTAAATTGCTTTGGGCCTTTTCTTTATATTTAGCTATCATTAATGTACAATTACATGAACAACATTATGGTTACTAGACTCCCCCCATTATTAAGTACCCACCACATACCCCATTACAGTTACTGTCCATCAGTGTAGTAAGATGCTATAGAATCACTACTTGTCTTCTCTGTGTTATACAGCCTTCTCCGTGTCCCCCCACTACATTATACGTGTTAATCATAATGACACTTTTTACCTCTTACCCTCCTTTCCCACCCATCCTCCCCAATCCCTTTCTCTTTGGTAACTGTTAGAACATTCTTAAGATTCTGTGAGTCTGCTGCTGTTTTGTTCCTTCAGTTTTTTATTTGTCCTTATACTCCACAGATGAGTGAAATCATTTAATACTCGTCTTTCCCTGCCTGGCTTACTTCACTGAGCATAATACTCTCTAGCTCCATCCATGTTGTTGCAAATGGTAGGACTTGTTTTCTTCTTATGGCTGAATAATATTCCATTGTGTATATGCACCACATCTTCTTTATCCATTCATCTACTGATGGACACTTAGGTTGTTTCCATTTATTGGCTATTATAAATAGTGCAGCGATAAACATAGGGGTGCATCTGTCTTTTTCAAACGGGACTTCTGCATTCTTAAGGTAAATTCTTAGGAGTCGAATTCTTAGGTCAAATGGTATTTCTATCTTTAACTTTTTGAGGAACCTCCATACTGCTTTCCACAATGGTTGAACTAGTTTACATTCCCACCAGCAATGTAGGAAGGTTCCCTTTTCTCCACATCTTCGCCAACATTTATTGTTGTTCATCTTTTGGATGTTAGCCATCCTAACTGGTGTGATGTGATATCTCATTGTGGTTTTAATTTGCATTTCTCTGTTGATTAGGAATGTGGAGCATCTTTTCATGGGCCAGTTGGCCATCTAAATTTCTTCTTTAGAGAAGTGTGTGTTCAGCTCCTATGCCCATTTTTTAATTGGCTTATTTGCTTTTTCTTACTTGAGGTGCATGAGCTCTATATATAATTTGGATGTCAACCTCTTATCAGATATGTCATTTATGAATATATTCTCCCATACTGTAAGATGGCTTTTTGTTCTACTGATGGTGTCTTTTGCTGTACAGAAGCTTTTTAGTTTGATATAGTCCCACTTGTTCATTTTTGCTTTTGTTTCCATTGCCCGGGAAGATATGTTCATGAAGCAGTTGCTCATGTTTATGTCCAAGAGATTTTTGCTTATGTTTTTTTCTAAGAGTTTAATGTTTTCATGACTTACATTCAGGTCTTTGATCCATTTTGAGTTTACTTTTGTGTATGGGGTTAGATAATAATCCAGTTTCATTCTCTTACAAGCAGCTGTCCAGTTTTGCCAACACCAGTTTTTGAAGAAGCTGTCATTTCCCCATTGTATATCCATGGCTCCTTTATCATATAGTAATTGACCATATATGCTTGGGTTTATATCTGGGCTCTCTATTCTGTTCCATTGGTCTATGGGTCTATTCTTGTGCCAGTACCAAATTGTCTTAATTACTGTGGTTTTGTAGTAGAGCTTGAAGTCATGGAGCGTAAATCCCCCTGCTTTATTCTTCATTCTCAGCATTGCGTTGGCTATTCAGGGTCTTTTTTGGTTCCATATGAATTTTAGAACTATTTGCCCTAGTTCATTTAAGAATGCTGTTGGTATTTTGATAGGGATTGCAATGAATATGTAGATTGCTTTAGGCAGGATGGTCATTTTGACAATATTAATTCTTCCTGTCCATGAGCACAGGGTGTGTTTACATTTGTTGGTTTCTTGTTTAATTTCTCTCATGCGTGTCTTGTAGTTTTCTGGGTATTGGTCTTTCACTTCCTTGGTTAGGTTTACTACTAGGTATTTTATTCTTCGTGATGCTATTGTGAATGGAATTGTTTTCCTGATTTCTCTTTCTGCTAGTTAATCGTTAGTGTATAGGAATGTAACAGATTTCTGGGTATTAATTTTGTATCCCGCAACTTTGCTGAATTCAGATATTAGATCTAGTAGTTTTGGAGTGGATTTTTTAGGGTTTTTTATGTACCATATCATGTCATCTGAAAACAGGGACAGTTTGACTTCTTCCTTGCCAATCTCGATGCATTTACTTCTTTGTATTGTCTGATTGCCAAGGCTAGGGTTTCCAGAACTATGTTGAATAAAAGTGGGAGAGTGGTGATCCTTATCTTCTTCCCATTCTTAAATGAAAAGCTTTTAGCTTCTTGCTGTTAAGTATAATGTTGGCTGTGGGTTTGTCATATACAGTCTTTATTATGTTGAGGTACTTGCCCTCTATACCCATTTTGTTCAGAGTTTTTATCATGAATGGATGTTGAATTTTGTTGAATGCTTTTTCAGCATCTATGGAGATGATCATGTGGTTTTTGTCCTTTTTGTTGATGTAGTGGATGATGTTGATGGATTTTCGAATGTTGTACCATCCTTGCATCCTTGGGAAAAATCCCACTTGATCATGATGGATGATCTTTTCGATGTATTTTTCAATTTAGTTTTCTAATGTTTTGTTGAGTATTTTTGCATGTATGTTCATAAGGGATATTGATCTATAATTTTATTTTTTTGTGGTGCCTTTACCTGGTTTTGGTATTAGAGTGATATTGGCCTCATACAATGAGTTTGAGAGTATTCCCTCCTCTTCTACTTTTTGGAAAATTTTACAGAGGATAGGTATTAGGTCTTCACTAAATGTTTGATGAAATTCAGCAGTGAAACCATCTGGTCCCAGGTTTCTGTTCCTAGGTAATTTTTTGATTACCAATTCAATTTCCTTGCTGGTAATTGGCATATTCAGATTTTCTGTTTCTTCCTGAGTCAGCCTTGGAAGGTTGTATTTTTCTAGAATGTTGTCCATTTCTTCTAGGTTGTCCAGTTTGTTAGCATAATTTTTAACATTATGCTTTCATAGTTCTTTGTATTTCTGTGGTGTCCGTAGTGATTTATCCTTTCTCATTTCTGATTTTGTTTATGTGTGCATAGTCTTTTTTCTTGATAAACCTAGCCAGCAGTTTTATTTTGTTTATTTTGTCAAAGAACCAGCTCCTGTTTCCATTGATTCTATTTTTTTATTCTTCTAGATTTTATTTATTTCTGCTTTAATCTTTATTATGTCCCTCCTCTACTGACTTTGGGCTTAATTTGTTATTCTTTTTCTAGTTTCACTACTTGTGAGTTCAGACTGTTCATATGGTATTGAGCTTCTTTCCTGAGATAGGCCTGTATTGCAATAAACTTCCCTCTTAGGACCACCTTGGTGCATCCCACAGATTTTGCGGTATTGAATTATTGTTGTCATTTGTCTCTATATATTGCTTCATCTCTGTTTTTATTTGGTCATTGATCCATTGGTTATTTAGGAACATGTGAAGCCTCCAAGTGTTCATGGGATTTTTCATCTCCTTTAGATAATTTAATTCTAGTTTCATACCTCTGTAGTCTGAGAACCTGTTTGGTACAATTTCAATCTTTTTAAATTCACTGAGGCTCTTTTTGTGGCCTAGTATATGACCTATTCTTGAAAATGTTCCACGTGCACTTGAGAAGCATGTGTATCCTGTTGCTTTTGGGTGAAGTGTTCTGTAGATGTCCGTTAGGTCCATCTGTTCTAATATGTTGTAAAGTGCCTCTGTCTCTTTATTTATTTTCTGTTTGGTTGATGTGTCCTTTGGAGTGAATGGTGTGTTGAAGTCTCCTAAAACGAATGCATTGCATTCTATTTCCCCTTTAATTCTATTAGTATTTGTTTCACATATGTAGGTGATCCTGTGTTGGCTGCATAGATATTTATAATAGTTATGTCCTCTTATTGGACTGACACCTTTATTATTATGTAATGTATTTCTTTGTCTCTTGTTACTTTCTTTGTTTTGAAGTCTATTTTGTCTAATACAAGTACTGCAACTCCTGTTTTTTTCTCCCCATTAGTTGCATGAAATCTTTTTCCATCCCTTTACTTTCAGTCTCTGTATATTTTTGGGTATGAAGTGAGTCTCCTGTAGGCAGCATATAGATGGGTGTTGTTTTTTTATCCATTACGTGACTCTTTGTCTTTTGATTGGTGCATTCAGATCTTTCACATTTTGGGTAATTATTGATACGTATGTATTTATTGCCATTGGAGATTTTAGATTCCTGATTACCAAAGTTTCAAGGGTAATTCCCTTACTATGTAACAGTCTAAGTTATCTCACTTAGTATGCTCTTACAAATATAACCTACAGTTTCTTTTTTGTTCCTCCTTCTTTTTTCTCCCCCATTCTTTATATAATAGGTATCCTATTCTATACTCTTTGTCTATCCCTTGATTGACTTTGGGGTAGTTGATTTGATTTTTTATCTGCTTATTAATTGTTCTACTTCATTTATTGTGGTTTTATTTCCCCTGGTAACAGCTATTTAGCCTTAGGAACACTTCCATCTATAGCAGTTCCTCCAACATGCACTGTAGACGTGGTTTTTGGGAGGTATATTCTCTCAGCTTTTGCTTATCTGGAAATTGTTTTATCCCTCCTTCAAATTTCATGATAAACTTGCGGGGTAGAGTTCTTGGTTTGAGGCCCTTCTGTTTCATTGCACTAAATATAACATGGCACTCCCTTATGGCCTGTAATGTTTCTGTTAAGAAGTCTGTTGGTAGCTTGATAGATTTTCCTTTTTATATGGTCTTTTTTCTCTCTCTAGCTGTTTTCAAAAGTCTGTTCTTATTCTTGATCTTTGCCATTTTAATTATTATATGTCTTGATGTTGTCTCCCTTGAGTCTCTTGTGTTGGGAGATCTGTGTACCTCAGTGACCTGAGAGACTATCTCCTTCCACAGATTGGGGAAATTTTCAGCAATTACCTCATCAATGACACTTTCTACCCCTTTTTCTCTCTCTCATTCTTCCAGTAACCCTATAATGCAAATATTATTCCATTTGGATTGGTCACACAATTCTCTCAATATTCTTTCATTCTTAGAGATCCTTTTTTGTATCTGTGCCTCGGGTTCCTTGTATTCCTCTTCTCTAATTTTTATTCCATTTACCATCTCTTCTACTATATCTAATCTGCCTTTAAATCCCTCCATTGTATGTTTCATTTTGGATATGGAATTTCTTAATGACTAAATATCTGTCCTAATTCGTCTCTGAGTTCTTTAATACTTCTCTGTTGGAAGATTCATGTTTTCAGTTTCATTTGGCCCTTTTTCTGGTGTTTGTGAGATTTTGGTTTGAAATAGGTTCCTTTGACATTTTGTATTTGTATGTGGCACCCTCTAGTGCCCAGAAATGCTAGGACCTGTAGCTTCTCAGCCCCTGGAGTGATATTGGGAGTTGCAGGGGAGCAGCACTGGTGCCTGGGGGGCGGAAAGAGCTGTTTCCTGTTTCCTGGCTGCATTGCCTGTCTTCTCTGTCAGAACCAGTGGGCGAGCACACAGGTCTAAGCGCCTGTGCTTTGTGTTTGTAGCAGCCATAGACTGGGCCTCCCTCTGGCTGGCCTGACGCCAGGGCAAGTACTGCAAGTTTGCGAGCCAGTGCTGGCAGACCAGGAGGAAGGCACAGTAGGCTGCATTATCACAGTGGGGTGCCTTGGTTCTGAGTAGACAGCCCAGGCAATGGAGTACCTGAAGCTACCAAAAGTTCCCAAGCTGCTTTGCAGAGTGTGCCTGGACAACCATGTCCACCTATTCCTTCTCCCACGCAGCAAGGTCCATGCAAACCCTGCCCCTCAGCAGCCCTCTCACTGCTAAGAAGCCTCTCAGACCGCCCACTTTTTCTTTGTCCCAGAGCAGCCCGATGTGGATCCCTGTCCTCCGCAAATGGCTGAAATCTCAGTCTCTCCAATATTCTGCCTGTCTTAGTTTTCCAACCCCACTAATCTCCAGATCACCATGCAATGTAGTTTTGTGCTCCCAAAGCAGATCTCCAGGGCTGAGTGTTCAGCAGTCCCAGGCTTCCTCCCTCTCCTGGCTGCATTTCTCTTCCTCCTACTGTTGACCTGCCATGGGCGAAGAGCTTGGATTCCACTGGATCAAGGCTTTGGTATGTTACCCTGTTTCATGAGGTCTTCTCTGTTCTCCTGGTGTATGCAGTCTGGCGCAGCCTTCTTTCCTATTGCTCTTTTAGGATTAGTTGTATTAACTGTATTTTCATGTTATATGTGGTTTTGGGCATAGTTCTATGTCTCACCTTTCATGCTGCCATCTTGATTCATATATAATACCTTGTTTAACAACTTCTAATTAAATGATTCCCTTAACTAATTTTTAGTTGTAATTTTTTGTTACTTTTGACTTTTTGGCCTTCATACTAGTTTCCAATAATTGATCTACTACATCCACTATATATTTGCTTTACCTGTGGAAGTTTTTCTCTTTCTTAAGTTTCTTGATCTATTTAGGGTCTTTTCTTTTTCTCTTAAAGAAGTCCCTTTACCATTTCTTGTAAGGCTGGTTTAGAAGTGGTGAGCTCTAAACTTATGTTTATTTGTGAAGTTCTTCATTTATCCTTCAATTCTGAATGATACCCTTGCTGCGTAGAGCATTCTTGGTTGGAGGTTTGTTTTCTGTTCACCCCTTTGAATATATTATAACATTCCTATCTGGCCTGTAGAATGTCTACAGAAAAGTCAGCTGATAATCTTATGGGGTTTTCCTCATATTTAATTTGTTACTTTTCTCTTGTTGCTTTTAAACTTTGTCTTTCATCTTTGACATTTTGATTATGATGTGTAAACCTCCTTGGGTTCATCTTGTTTAGAGCTCTCTGTGCTTCCTGGATCTGGTAGACTGTTTCCTTCCTCGGCTATTATCTAGAAGTTTTTCAGCTATTATCTGTTCAAATAAATTTTCTATTCCCTTCTCTCTCTCTTCTCCTTATGGGACTCCTATAATGTCGATGTTCGGGTGTTTGATCTTGTCCCAGACCTCTCTTACTCTACCCTAATTTCTTTTCATTCTTTCTTCCTTCTGCTCTTTGGCTTATGTGCTTTCCATTACTCTATATTCAAGGTCACTGATCTGCTTTTCTGTATCCTCTAGTCTGCTGTTCATTCCCTCCAGTGTATTTTTTAGTTAATCTATTGAATTATCCATCTCTGGTTTGTTCCTTTTCAGACTTTCTCTTTGTTGAGGTCCACCTTATGTTCTGGTATTGTTTACTCAGGCCCAGTGAGTATAATCATTGCCTTAAACTATTTATCTCGTAGATCAGTCAACTCTGTTTCATTTAGCATTTTTCTCCCCTTGTTCTGTCATTTAGAGTGTATTCCTCTGGCTCGTTTTGTATGATTTTCTGTGCTTGGTTCTATGAACTAGTTTAAAGGGATTACTCTCCCAGTCGTGAAGGATTGACCTTGCGTAGGAGCATCCCCTGCGTAGACCACATGGGTGCTTTGTGGTTTCATTAAGCTGGAGGCCCAGTAAATGTGAGATAGGGTTTTACTGGTGCTGAGGCTCCCAGGGGCATGGCCTTGGGAGTGGAATGGTTGAGTCATATGGTACCTCTAAGTTTAATTCTTTCAGAAACTGCCAGACTGTTTACCAGAAATATTGCACTATTTAACATTTACACCAGAAATGTATGAGCTTTCAATTTCTCATTCTTATCAATATTTGTTATTATCTGTATTTTTGGTCATAGCAATCCTAATAGGTTCAAAGCGGTATCTCATATTCATTTTGATTTGCATTCTCTAAGGGCTAGTGATACTGAGATATTTTCATATGCTTTTTATCTATTGTATATCTTCAGATCTTTGTCCAGGTTTTAGTTGGGCTATTTGTTTTACTGAGTTTCAAGAATTATTTTTATATGCTAGATACAAGTCCTTTATCAAATATGGCTTGCAAGTATCTTCTTCCATTCTGGAGGTTTTCAAAACAGTATCCCTCATAGAATAAAGATTTTAATTTTGATGATTTCTAAATTATCTATTTTTTGTTGTTGTTCCCAGTATTTTGGTGTCATACTAAGAAACCATTGAATAATCCAAGGTTACAAAACTTTAAACTGTGTTTTTTTTGTAGGACTATAATAATTTTTACTCCTTGTAAAAATTTGCATCTTTGATTGATATGATTTTTGTATATGGTGTGAGATAGTAGTCCAAGTATGTTTTACATGTGGATATTCAGTTGTTCTAATTCTAGTGACTGAAAAGACTATTCATTCTCCATTGAATGGCCCTGACAGGCTTGTCAAATTTCAGTTAGCTGTAAACATGAGTTTGTTTCTGGACTCTCAGTTCTGTTCTTCTTATCTGTACATCAGACTTTAAGCAGGTAATGCATTGTCTTGATTAAAGCAGTTTTGTAGTAAAATTTGAAATTGGAAAGTATGACTCCTCCAACTTAGTGTGACTCTTTTAAAAGATTATGGTGGCTATTAGGTTCCTTGACATTCCTTATGGATTTTAAAAACAGCTTGTCAATTTATGCAAAGAGTACAGTTGGATTTTGATGGGGGTTGTGGTGAATCTATACATCAATTTGGGGAATAATCCATCAGCATCAGATATACTGATCCATGAACATGTGCAATCTTTCCATTAATTTAGATCTTTAATTTCTTTCAACTCTGTCAGTGTTTTAGATGAATGTTGGATTTTGTGAAATACTTCCTTTTCTGAATCTATTGATATTATATCTTCCTTACCCGATGGATGTTATGATTACATTAACCAATTGTCAAATGTTGAACCAGCCTTAAAAAACTAAAATAAATTCCATTTGTTCAGAGTGTATTATTCTTTTTTATATTTTTGATATGATTTGCTAATATTTTTAAGGACTTTTATGTCCAGGTTCATAAGAGATATTGATCTGTATTTTTTTTATTTTATGTTTTATTTGATTTTTATATAGGGGTAACAATGGCCTTGTAGAATGAGTTAGGAAATATTCCCTTTTCTTCTATTATATATAATGGATCATAGAGAACTAGTGTTATTTATTTTGTAAATGTTTCATAGATTTACCAGTGAATACATCTGGATGTGCCGAATTTTTTTGTAAGGTTATTTTTTATTCATTTTTTAATAGATATGGCCTTATTCATATTATTGATTTCTCCTTGTGTAAATTTTGATAGTTTGTATGTTTCAAGGAATTGTTCCATTTCATCTGTTATCAAATATGTGGATAATGAGTTGTCCATATTATTCCTTTATTATCCTTGTAATGTCTGAGATCAGAGTGATGATAACCTTTTTCATTTATGGTAACTATTAACTAGTGTTTTCTCATTTTCTCTTTGTAAAATGACTAGGGGCTCATGAATTTTAATATTTTTAAGTGGTTTAAATTTTTCTCTAGTGATTTCTTCTTTCCATTTTCATGATTTCTGCTCTAATTTGTATTATTTATCTTCTTCATTTAGTTCAAAATATTTTCACATTTCTCTTGAAATTCTTCTTTTATACATTTAGAAGCATCTGTCATTTTCCAAATATTTTGTGATTTTCCAGCTATATTTCTGTTATAGATATATGGCTTAATTCCATTTTGATCTGAGAACCACTTTATATCATTTCCATTCTTTCAAAATTTTAAAAATGTTTTATGGCCCAAAATGTGGCTTATCTTGCTTAATGTTTGTGAGAGTATGACAAATGTGTATTCTGTTGTTGAATAAATTTTCTATAATAACAAATAAGTCAGTTGATGACTGCTGCTGCTCATTTCAACTACATCTTTATTGATTTTCTGCCTGTTGGATATACCAATTAGTGAAATGGATTGAAGTCTCCAACTGTAACAATTAATTTCTCCTTAAAGTTCTGTAGGTTTTGCCTCAATATTTTGATGCTCTGTTTATAGGTACACAGATATGGATTGCTACTTCTTGTTCACTGACCTCTTGATCACTAAGCAAGGACCTAATAATTCCTATTATTCGAAAGTTGGCTTTTTCTGAAATTCATTTAGCTATTCCCACATCCTTTAAGTAATGTTATGGTATACTTTTTCTTCATTTCTTTACTTTCAACCTATTTATGTCTTCATAGTTAAGGTTGGTTTCTTGTAGAAAACATATAGTTGGGTACTATTTTTTATCTATTCTGACAGTCTCTGTTTTTTAGTTGGTATAATTAGATTACTTACACTTAAAGTGATCGATATCATTGCATGATTCTTGTAACTGTTTTCTATTAATTGCACTTGGTCCTTGTTTTTCTTTTTTAATCTTTACCTCTTTTTTTGCCTTCATGGGTTTTAACTCAGCATTTTAAAGGATTCACCTTCTCTCCTCTCTTAGCATGTCAATTATAATTGTTATTGAATTTTTAAGAGGTCACACCAGAATTTGCAACATACATTTACAATTGCAACATGCATTTGCAACATATTTGCAATTATTCTAAGTCCCCTCTAATTAACACCACATTGCTTCATGGTTAGCGATGATACATTATAACAGTATTCACAATTCCTCCCTACCATTGTTTATAACATGCTGCCATTCATTTCACCAATCCATATGGTGTAATTACTAAGTTATTATTACATTGAATAGTTTTTTATTAGCTCAATGAATAAAAACAAATATTTTACCTTCAATTTATGTTTTTCTCATCCTCTTACTTATGTAGATATGTTTATGAAAAATATTTTCCTTTTCTGTTTATAAGTACTTACAGCATTAATTGCAATGCAGATCTACTGGCAACCAACTTCCTTTGTTTTTGTTTATCTAGAAAGCTTTAATTCTTTACAACTTTTGAAGGTTAATTTCCCTCGGTATAGAATTCTGGGTTGACATCTAATTTTAACACTTCAAATATTTCCCCACACTTTCTTATTGTTTATGTGACTTCTGATGTTAACTATGTTATAGTTATTATGCTTGTTCCTACATAGACAAGGTATTTTTCCCTCTCTTGTCTTTCAAGATTCATTCTTCATTTTATAAATTAAGATGATTTGCAAATGTAAATATCCTATGTGGTGGTTTCTCAATTTCTTGGATCTTTGGTTTGGTATCTGTCATTAATTTTGGAAATTTCTCATCCATTATTCACTCAAATATTTATTCTGCCCTTTCCCTCTTTTTCATCCTTCTGGAATTCCTACTGCCCATATGTTATACTATATCTAAATATCACACAATTACTGAATACTCCATTCAATTTGTTTCATTCTTTTTCCTCTTTGCATTTCTGTGTGGGAAGTTTCTAGTGACATATCTTCAAGCTCACTGATTCTTTGCTCAGCTGTGTCCAATCTAGAGCCCACAAAGGCATCCCTCATTTCTATTACAGTGATTTTAATTTCTAGCATACCTCTTTATCTCTTAGCATTTCCACATTTCTGTTCACATTACCCATCTGTGCTGGTATGCTGTCTACTTTTTTTCCATTTGAGTCTAAAACATATTAATCATCAGAAAAACAATTCCATTCACAATTGCACCTAAAAGAATAAAATACCTAGGAATAAACCTAACGAAGGAAGTGAAAGACCT
>JAQQAC010009376.1:3388803-3455115 GCA_029783875.1 Phataginus tricuspis | reverse complement strand
GGACTGTACAGCTCAGAGAAGACAAGTAGTGATTCTCATCTCACTACACTGATGGACAGTGACTGTAATAGGGTTGGTGGGGGGGACCTGATGAAGGGGGTAGTTTAATCATCACAATAT
Organism: Phataginus tricuspis; assembly: GCA_029783875.1. Classification (NCBI taxonomy): domain Eukaryota; kingdom Metazoa; phylum Chordata; class Mammalia; order Pholidota; family Manidae; genus Phataginus; species Phataginus tricuspis. The sequence goes on along the minus strand of JAQQAC010009376.1, from coordinate 3,454,995 downwards.
TGCTCATGTAATTGTAGGTTAATGATACTAATATAAAAAAATAAAATAAAAATAAAAATAAAACATATTAATCATAGTTATTTTAAATTTCCTATTTTATAATTACACAATCTATATAATATTTTAGTCTGGTTCTGATGCTTGTTTTTTCTCTTCATATGGTATTTTTCTTGAATGTTAGGATGTCTTATGATTTTTTTTTTTGAAAGCCAAACACGATGTATCAGGTAATAGAAACTGAGGCAAATAGGCTTTAGTGTGAAGTTTTGTGTGAATATGTATAGGAGATGAGTTGAGTTTAAGTGTTTTCTATAGCCATAGATGCCAGAAGCTTCTATTTCTTCTGGTGCACTTATTTTTTACCCCTCTATCTTTGGGTGTTCCAAAGGAATCTTAAATAGAGTTTATTACTTATAGGTTTTTCAGTGGTAATCACTGTTATTATACTGTAGCCCTGTTGATGTAGTGGGACAGGTGGAGAGAGGCACAGCATTCTGTAAGTTTTTAGTGGACCTAAGTCCCTAAGCTTCAACCGTCAGATCTGTCCCTTAGCCTATTTTACTTTTCCTTAGGTGAGACTGGAGGGCTAGGGCAGCTGGATTTGGTTAGTTACTATTTCTCCAGATAAGGTTCTGGTGAAGTCATTTTCCTTGGGTGTTTGGCCTTTATTATGGAGGAAACTCTGGGTGCCTTACAAAATTGCAATATTTACCCTCTTTGTCTGAAACACAAAAGGATTTTTCTCAGAATTTCACTGTGATATTACAGCTAGAGATATCTTATCATATCTTTATTAATTTTTTGTTTCCTATCTTTATAAGAAATCTCTCATGCCCCTACACAGCACTTGTTAGTCTGTAGTTTTTTTTGGAGTTTAGCACATTTGAAAATTGTGTTTTATAGATATACAGATGGGTATCTCCTTAAACACTATTAAATTATTCACCTTATTCTAACTGCATAATACTATCACTTATATCAAAACTGTATTTATTAATAATTTCATTTCTGGTATTTCTATATTTTCTATTGCTTTGTCAATTGCTATTCAAACCTTCATTTATTTGACTATAGCAGTTTTCTTATTATATCTATCTGATAAGGTTAATTTCTCCCAACATATACTCGTTGTTCTTTTAAATACTTTTCTTGGCCAAATTTATCTGAATTAGATTGGATAAGCAAATTTATTATTTCACAAAATATTAAGTGTGTTCTCAATTCAACAAAAGAAAAGATATTGTAAATAGAATTCAATTAAGTTTATGTAATAATTGGGAAAAGTTGTTTTATTTTCTTTTAATACAACCATTCAAAATGACAAAAAATTAAGTTGCCTGCATAATCTAGATCCCAAGAATTCTGAAATGGGAATGACAATGGTCCTACTAATAATAACACAGTGATTAAGCATAAGCAAGTAAATGGTAAAGTGAGCTGAAATATCTATTGACCAATCTGATGGCTGCAGAGCAAGGGGATAACAGAAAAAGAATTGGAGAAATGGAAGGAGGAAAAACTAAGACTGGATAATAAGTGAGATAACCTATTGTGCCACTGAATATCTGTCAGAATACAGCTAGTTTGGTATTCTTTGAAAATGTAAGAAAAATTAATTAATAATGTATATTTATTTATTGTATTTATATTATGTGTATATATACATATAACATATACATAATATATTATGTCCATGGGTATAAAATTATAATTTTCCCAAAAATATTCACATAGGACATGCAGATTTGAATTTACCTTTTACTGAGTCATGACAGAATTATAAAAGGAATGGGCACTGGGGATTATGTGAAATCCCAAGAGAAAAAATAACAGACCTATGCAATTAACTAAAAATCCATCAATTAAAGGGATAAAGCAACTTAGCTAAGAATGGTTAGTAATTTCCTTAACCCAATAAGAGATACCTACAAGAGATCCACATGAAATATTACACGGATGAATAAAATCTTTTGGACAGTTTTTTGAAATCAGAAATAAAGTAAGGATGATTGCTGTCACTACCTCTATTCAGCATTATACTAGAGCTCCTAGTCAGCTCCCTAAGTTAGGGCTAAAAGAAATGAAATGTGTAATGATGGGAGTGTCTGCATAGATAACAAATGATTTCTATTATTAATTTTATATGAATTCTATTATGAATTCTAAATCCTATAGAATTCAAAGAGTCTATAAAAAGAATTACAAAGAGAGTTTGGTAATGTTGTTCCATACTTTCAATATGTCAAAGTAATCTGCATTTATAAAAATGAAAGATTAGATTTTAATAAAATATAAATTAAAACAGCACCAAATATGTAATATATAATTAACATACAAGTGACCTCAGTGTCAGTGTAAATAATTTAGTAAAAAAATAATAAAAATAGATTAAGATCCCAAACTATGCAGAATAATAACACCTTTATGAAAAGGAAGATTAAATACTTCTCCCTGTCAGTTTTCCTCAAAATTTATCTAGATTCAGTATAATTTCAATTTAAACACAGTCACCACTTTCTATGAAACTTGATTCTAAAATTTATATGGTAATATAACATTTTATAATAGTTAAGAACCTCTAAAAGAATGAGCCGAGGAATCTTACCCTCTCAAACATTAAGAAGACTAATAATAAAATAAACTTCAAGTTATTAAGATAGTTTTTTGAAATGTAGAGGGTTCAACAAGACTTATGAACTTGAACAGAGATCTCTGAAAGAGATCCATACATTCATATTATTTGATATCTGGCAAAATCTCCATTTTAAGTCAAAGAGGAAACAAAACAATTTCCAATAATTCATTGAATCATTGTACTGCTAAAACATTATCTCTATGGAAAAATGAAGTTGAATTTCTACTTTGAACTATACTCTCAAACCACCTCTAGTGGATTAAGGATTTAAATGTGAAAAACAAAACTTGAAATTTTCTTTGAAAATTTAAAATTATGTATTTGTATTATTAAATATATTACCACCATAAAGAGGGTGAAAATCCCTATGCCTTTGGAAGAGATCATTATTAAGAAAAGAACCCCAAATGAATCAGTAAGAGAAGAATAATAAAGTGGAAAAATCAGCAAATAACTTGAATGGGCATTTTTCAGAAGAGGAAATGGGAATAAACAATGTGAAAAATGTGTCCCTCTGATTAGTTATCAAAGCAATTCAAATTACAAAAAAAGCTATGCTGTAATTACATGTACACAAGACTGCCAAAAATAAAAATTTGATAATACAATATGTTGGATAAGGTATCCAACACATATATCTGCTGGTATGAGTGTAAATTATATTTCTTTCCAAAAGCAGCTGAGTATTACTAATTAAAGCTGAACATATACACTCTATGTTCAATAACTTAAGTGTTAGGTAAAAAAAAAAAGCTTTGCTCATTTCCATCATGAGACAATTTAGTATTATTCATAATCACTATTTATAAGATCAAAAGCTAAAAACAATTTCAAATGACAGCAGTAGATAGTTGAAAATCATGCAAAGGAATATTATAAAACAGTAAAAATAAACTACAGTTATAAACTTTATATGTTAAGATGCAAAAAAGTCACAGAAGAATATATATATTTGCATATTATATGTATATATAGAGAAAGAGAAATTCCATTTCTTCTAGGTCACAAAGAAGCAAAACTGAACAAAAAAGTCATCAAATTAATTTTTACAGAAAGTTATTAACACAAAATCAAGATGGTAATTACTTCCAGAGAGGAAAGACTGTGATAACATCCAAAAGATGCCGGCAGGGGATTTTTGGCAATACTGACAATATTTTATTTAGTTAGTTAGACACAATGCATGTATCACACATACCTGTCAATTAGTCATATCTATAGGCCAGGATAAAAAAATGATAATGATATTTTAAGTGAAGTATGCCTTTTCTTTACAAAGAATATACAAACATTTATTCTCAAAATGTAAATAATGTATGTAATATTTTTTGATTGGACTCTATTTTTGGAGAATCTTAAAACTACCATGAAAAAGATGTCTTGAATAACTGGAAATAGTATCTTAAAGGGAGATAAGCGGATTTTATGAGAGGAGATCTTTAAATTTTTGTGCCTGTAGGGTGTTTCTGCCCTGGTTCTATGTCAAGAATCTGCCAACCTTTAGGATTTCCTTGTAAAATCCTTATGCCTTTATTGTTTAATTCTCCTGATAACATCTTTGTTTTCTAAAGACACCTTCCTCAAACCTAGTGGTTCCCTAAAGGTACATAGCCATCACTGTAGAAATCCCTGCACTGAATTATGAATTTGTTCTGCCCCAAAGAGGTGAACCAGGTCAGAGGAGAAATCGAATGTGCTCTGAACGAAGAGACAACATCAAGCTAATCATTTTAAATGGACAGTCCATTGCTTGCACAGCTTGGTATAGTGGGCTTGTTTTGTAAATATGATTTGCTATTTTCTTGGCATTAGCCAGTTTGCTTGAATGGATTAGAAATTCGAAAGCTGCTTTTGTCTGATGCAATGGTAAATTTGTATCCTTACATAAGAATGTGTATATCCTGATAAGTACTGATGATCCCTCCAGGTTCCCTCCCATAGTGTTGGAAGCCAAGGGGTGAAATACCACACAAAAGCCTAAGCTCAAGACCCATAAACTCTTGTAGCAGCTTGGAAATTCTTAAAAAGATATTTAATCCACTAAATTGAGTATGATATTCAAGCTGTTGGCATAGTTTGGCACTATAAAGAAGAGAGATTCAGGAACAATAAATTATTTTCATCTTTTTGCAGAAGGTTTGTCTACAAATAACTTTCCCACCATAATTAGCAGGAGCAGCTTCACGGGTATTTACCCAAATTTTCTTTAGAGTACAGAACAAAATCATATAGACATTCTAAATACCATATTTCTGATTAAGTGGGTAAAAGATATTTAAAAGGCATTTTAGGTGACCAAAATTGGGTGAGTGAAAAGGCGAGGGCTGTTCAGAGGTGTAGAAGTTAGTGACAACTTTTAAAAAACATCTGAATTACCCTAATGGATAACAACTGCCTTAATGATTAACAGAGAATATGTACCAGATATTTTGTTTTGTTTTGTCCAATAAGACCACAATAATATGTACAATCCCATATGCTCTTTAAGAACCTTGCCACTCCTCCCTCAGGAGATGTTTCTGACTGCTTCCAATAACAGAGGGGAAGTCATAACTAAGTGACTTTGGGGACTAGGTCATAAAAGAAAACACAGATATCCACCTGACTCTGTCTTGGGATGCTCACCATTAGACCAAGATGCCAGATGAAGCCAAGGCCACAAGGATTCTTATACCAGAAAGTAAAGAGGCCCCCAGACCTATCTGAGCTTCCACCAAACAACCTGTAGCTATGTGAGTGAATCACACTGGAAGCTGAGCCTCCAACCCTCAGATGAAGCTATCTTGAGCAGAGCTGAGACTTTCCCACCAAACCTGTCCACACTGAAAGTGTGTGAGCAAAATAAATGTTATTTTAAACTACTCAATTTTAGGTGCTTTGTTATGCAGCAATATGTAACTGGAACAGAAGTCCACAAGCCATGGCTGGGTAGCAACTAACAGAGAAGTGGGCTTACAGAAAAAAGAACAAAGAAAAAACACTGGATGGACTTTGAAAGAATTCTTCAGTCAAAGTTTCTGTAAGTTCAAAGAAAAAATTCTGTGGGATCATCAGACAAGGTTATTTAAAGTTAGCTTTGAATTAAAAAGGTAGTTGAGAAAATAATTAGATAATTTAATTTATGCTTTAATGAAATTTTTTTGGATGAATCACTATACTAAGCTTTCTTTTGAAGTAAAGATCACCCTAAAACTTCTTGGCTGGCCATCATTATTGAGACATAATAAAATCCTTTTCACTTCTCAAGGGCTGAAATTGTAGAACTGTTGAGTACAATGTGTAAATTATTTTTATAATGGTTTTACTGCACATGCATTAGTAAGTCAGAGTTTTGTTTTGTTTTTATGTGAATGGAAGTCAAAGAAGACGCTCTACTTAAGTTACTTCCATAAATATAGATTACTGAGTATACAATAAGTTTTAAGACTATTGATCACTTATACACATACATGGGGAAGGTAAAATAGATTCTCTTGGGTATATAATCCTGATAGTTAAGAAACATATATAATATTCCTTAGGCATTTTTTAAAAAGCATTTTATAATAATATCCTACAGCATATGCTTGTTTATTTGTGTTTGTTTGTTTACTTTAACACTGTTGGAGTCTATGAGCTCTAAGCCATGCTGGTTAAGTATCTTTCTTTAAAATTTCCTTTTCTTATGTTGTTGCATCTCCTCAAGACAGCAATTTCTCTTTGTGGCTCAGGCATGAACCAGATACTCTCCAGGCATGAACCAAATACTCAGGAATTATAAAAAGGATGATGTTGGACAGGTAAAGGATACCTGGGGTTCCTTCTATTCTACTTGATTCATCTCTACACATTATATAAAGGATAGAATGGAGTTGTTCTATTTACAGGATGTTTCAAATGTACAAGATGTGAAAAATAAAGGAATGTGAGGACAGGATAGCGCATAGATCAGTCACACAGGCACAAAGTCAATGTCCCACCACGCATACCTTGAGGGTTTTGTGAGTTTTATTTAGATTTTAGACTTCATTTTGTATAATAATAGTAATCAGGGCTTATATTATTTTATATAATAAACATCTTTTATTTCCTGGTCATGTAATGTTAAGTTATCAAAGATTTTGGTGGCACAGTCTAGTCCCATAGCACTGAATGAGTTAAACTGATCTTCATGGGAACAAGCCCTTAATCTCAGAATCATTAGCATAGAATTTTAACTAACTGTACATACATAGGATTTTGTAAATAACCTCAAAAGAATCAAATTCATGGTATAATATTATTTTATTATAAAGCTAACTATATTTTCTCATGTTAATGAACAGAAAATCTAATAAAAGATTACATTTTTGAAGCAATTTCTCTTCCTTGAAATAAGAACAGAAATGCAGGGACATATTAACTAATAAATATAATTTGATGGAACTAGTGAATGACTGTAAGGCATTTTGGAAATGGACATTTGTACACAATTACAAAACTCTGCAGCATTCAGATGTGAGACACATCAAATTCATAGAATAGGAAGCTTTAAAAGGGGTGTGTTCTTTTTCTCAATTTAAGAGAATGTCTATGTTGAAATGTATCCATTGGTTTAGTATAAACAAAAGTAATAGGAAATAATTTAGATTGAGAGAGATGTATATTCACAATACATGTTTGTGTGTACAAATATATGTACTAGGTGTATATAACCAATATATAAACAAAGTAAAGAACAAAGTATTAAACATGTAGTCTTCTCACAACTTCATTTAGTTTTCATTTAAAATTTTGGCTAACTAAAGTCAACAAAAGTTTAGTTATTTGTGAATGTTGCTTATTTTCAAAAGCAAATTTGCTAAAGAGTATTTTATATATTTATGCATTTTTTCAAAATGCTTCAAGAAGATGGCTGATTTATTCATGAAATGTTGAGGGGACACAGACAAATCCCCAAAGTTATGCTAATTTTTAAATTAAATAGACATAAATTAATCCACATAACTATGGAAGCAAAACAATTCTTAGATAATGCATGGTATTCATTATGAGCCATTAAAAAAGCATTCAGTAATTACAAGAGATGAGAACAATTGATACAATTAACTTCTACTTTTTTTGTTTTGTTATGATGAAGTTTACTTAGATTGAGAAAAATCCAATTGTTTTTCATATTTTCTTAAGAATTATTTCAAGGAGGTGGAGAAAAGATGATGGTGTGAGTGAGTAGTGTGACAGAAATCCCCTCCCAAAACCATGTATATTTTGAAAATACAGCAAACACATCCATTCCTAAAAAAAGTGAACAGAAATAGGATTGCACCAGCCTGTCTACATCTGGGAGAAGTCAACATCTCATGGAAAAAGGTAAAGTACAAAGCCACGACCCAGCAGGACCTGAGCACTCCCCTGACCCCAGGTCACCAGCGGGAGGAAAAGTTCAGAACAGGGAGGGAGTGGAAGCTAAATAGCCAGGTCTAGAAATGTACCCCAGGAGCACAGACCCATATGCATGGTGCTCTGGAGATTAGAGGGACTGAAAAGAAAAGTCTGAGACTGGGACTTCGAGCAGATTCCCACAACCGGTGGCCCTAAAACAAAAGAAAAGCAGGCACTTTGAAAGACTTCTCAACAGTCGGAAGGCTGCTAAAGGGGCAAGGGTTTAGGAGAAGGAATAGGTGGACAAAAATGTCCTGGCACACTCAGCCAAGCACGATGGGAACTTCCAGGAGCTTCAGGCACCCTATCCCCTGAGTTGGCAATACAGCCCTGAGATGACTTACCTCTATAAGCAGCCTGCTGCCCCTTCCTCACTGCCAGCACCAGCGTGCAAACCGGCTGTCCCTGCCACTGCTGCAGACCAGCCTGAGGGCAGCCCTGCCTACAGCAACTACATGGCTTAATGCAGAGGCTACGGCTTGCGCAGAGCTAACCGTCCCAGACCCAGAGGCTCTCCCTGCCGCATGATTAACTGGAAAGACAGCAGACACAGGTGCTGAGACTGGTAAACACAAAAGGGCTTTGTTAGCATGGCAGAAACTGTACCACTCACCTGCAACCCCCACGATCACACTAGGCCATCCCGAGGGCCACCTCACCCACACCAGTTTAGGGGATTAAACCAGAGGCTGCTCTCTGTGTGCGGGTAACCAGCACAAACAGCAGAGACAAGCACAGTGACTGTCAATAATAAGAAAGGGACTTTGTCCTCCCAGCTGACACCTGCGCCATTCGCCTGCGACCACTCCGATCACTCCAGGACTATGAAAAGGCAAAAGAACCTTGTTCAAGTCAAAATCCCTCACACACCAGAAAGAGGACACTGTGAGACTGAAATAACCAATCTTCTTGAAAAAGAATTCAGAACAAAAGTCATAAACATGCTAATGAAGCTACAGAAAAATATTCAAGAGCTAAAGGATGAATTCAAGAGGGAGATAACTGAAATGAAACAAACAATGGAGGAATATAAAAGCAGAATAGGTGAGGTAGAGGAGAAAGTTAAACGGAATAGAAATCAGAAAACAGAAATACAGAGAAACTGAGGCAGAGAGAGATAAAAGGATCTCTAGGAATTAAGGAATATTAACAGAACTGTATGACCAATCCAAATAGAACAATATTGGCATTATAAGGGTACCAGAAGAGGAAGAGAGAGAAAAAGAGAGAGAAAGTGTCTTTGAAAAAATAATTTCTGAAAACTTCCCCACTATGGGGAAGGAAATAGTCTCTCAGACAATGGAAGTCCACAGATCTCCCAACAGAAAGGATGCAAGGAGGACAACACCAAGATGTATAATTATTAAAATGGCAAAGATCAAGGAACAGGACAGAGTATTAAAAGCAGCCACAGAGAGAAAAAAGATACCTACAAAGGAAATCCCATCAGGCTATCTTCAGACCTCTCAACAGAAACCTTACAGGCCAGAAGGGAGTGGCATGATATATTCAGTGCAATGAAACAGAAGGGCCTCGAAACAAGAATACTCTATGCAGAAAGATTATCATGAAATTTGAAGGACGGATTAAACAATTCACAGATAAGCAAAAATTGAGGGAATTTGCCTCCCACAAACCATCTCTAAAGTGTATTTTCAAGGGACTGCTCAAGATGGAAGTATGCCTAAGACTAAAGAGCTGTCATCACAGAAAATAAAACCATAGCAAAGGAAGTAGAAAAACTAAATACTAACCAAATGCAAAATTAAACCAGCAATTCACAAAGTCAGTCAAGGGACACACAAAGAGTACAGAATATGACACATAACATATAAAGAGTGGAGGAGGAAGAAAAATAAGGAAGAGAAAAGTAAATTACTGGACTGTGTTTATAATAGTGTAATAACTGAGTTATAGTTGATTGCTAAATAGTAAAGAAGCTGACCTTGAACTTTTGGTAACCATGAATTCAAACCCTGCAAAGGCAATAAGCACATATCTATCAATAATCAGCCTCAATGTAAATGGACTGAATGAACCAATCAAAAGACACATACTTATACAATGGATAAAAAAGCAAAACACATCTATTTACTGCCTACAAGAGACTCACTTCAAACGCAAAAACATATACAGTCTTAATAACATACTCCTAAATAATCAATGGATCAATGACCAAATTAAAACAGAGATCAAGCAATATATGGAGACAAATAAAAACAACAGTGCAAGACCCCAACTCCAGGGGTGTAGTGAAGGCAGTTCTAAGAGGAGAGTATATAGGAACCCAGGCCTATTTAAAGGAGGAAGAACAATCCCAAGTGAACAGTCTAAATTCACAATTATGGAAACTGGAAAAGAAAGAACAAATGAGGACCAAAGTCAGTAAGGAGGAACATACTAAAGATCAGAGAAGAAATTAATGAAATTGAGAAAAATAAAACAATAGAAAAAAATAATGAAACAAAGAACTGGTTCTTCGAGAAAATAAACAAAATAAATAAAATCTTAGCCAGACTTATCAAGAAAAAAAAAGAGTCTACACACATAAAAAGAATCAGAAATTAGAAAGAAAAAATCAATACACATGCCACAGAAATACAAATAATTATTAGAGAATACTATGAAAAATTATATTCTAAAAAATTCAATGACCTAGCAGAAATGGACAACTTTCTAGGAACATTCAACCTACCAAGGCTGATGCAGAAAGAAACATAAAATCTGAACAGACCAACTACCAGCAATGAAATTGAATTGGTAATAAAAAACAACCCAGGAGAGATTCAAGATGGCGGCGTGAGAGGTGAGATGGAGACCTCCTCCCAAAACCACAGAGTGCAAAAATATAGTTAATACAACTAACCTTAAAACACCAAAAGGAAAGAAGGCTGTACTAGACCTCATGAGCAGAGCAGACCTCAGGAAACAGGGCAACAGCTCAGCTCCCCTACAATCCCCACCTTCACTCTAAAGGCTGAGCAGCTCCAGAGACTGCAGCTTCTAGGAACTAGAGGGCACCACACAGAATTATGAAACGTCAAAAGAACAGAGTTCAGACCAAAATCTCACGACCACCAGAAAAGGGCCAAATAAAACTGAACTCACCAATCTTCCTGAAAGAAAGCTCAAAATAAAAATCATACACATGCTTATGGAGGTACAGAAAAATATTCAAGAACTCAGGACCAAATTTAAGATGGAGATTCAATCATTAAGAAATTACATATCTGAAATGAAACATACAATGGAGGGATTTAAAAGCAGATTAGATGTACCAGAAGAGATGGTAAATGAAATAGAAATTAGAGAAGAAGAATACAAAGAATCTGAGGCACAGAGAGAAAAAAGGATCTCTAGGAATGAAAGATTATTGACAGAACTGTGTGACCAATCCAAATAGAGGACTATTCGCATTATAGGGGTACCAGAAGAAGAGAGAGAAAAAGGGATAGAAAGTGTCATTGAGGAGGTAATTGCTGAAAACTTCCCCAATCTGGGGAAGGAGATAGTCTCTCAGGTCATGGAGGTGCACAGATCTCCCAACACAAGGGACCCAAGGAAGACAACATTAAGACATATAATAAATAAAATGGCAAAGATCAAGGATTAAGACGGACTTTTAAAAGCAGCTAAAGAGAGAAAAAAGATCAAATACAAAGGAAAACCCATCAGGCTATCATCAGACTTCTCAACAAAAACCTTACAGGCCAGAAGAGAGTGGCATGATATATTTAATGCAATGAAGCAGAAGGGCCTTGAACCAATAATACTCTACCCAGCAAGGTTATCATTTAAATTTGAAGGAGGGATTAAACAATTTCCAGATAAGCAAAAGCTGAGAGAATTTACCTCCCACAAACCACCTCTACAGGGCATTTTGGAGGGACTCCTGCAGATGAAAGTATTCCTAAGGCTAAACAGATATCATTCAAGGGAAGACAAAGAGTACAGAATATGACTTATACAAAGAATGGAGGAGGAAGAAAAAGGAGGAAAAAAAAGAACCTTTATGTGGAGTTTGTAATAGTATATAAAATAAGTTAAATTAGACTGTTACATAGTAAGGGAATTGCCTTTGAACCTTTGGTAACCACAAATCTAAATCCTTCAATGGCAAAAAGTACATACCTATTGATAATCACCCTAAATATAAATGGTCTGAATGCAACAATAAAAAGAAAAAGTTACTGAATGGATAAAAAAAAAAAAGACCCATCCATATGCTGCCTACAAGAGACTCACTTCAAACCCAAAGACAAACATAGACTGAAAGTAAAGGGATGGAAAAAGATATTTCATGATACTAATAGGGAGAAAAAAGCAGGAGTTGCAGTACTTGGATAAGACAAAATAAACTTCAAAACAAAGAAAGTCACAAGAGACAAAGAAGGATATTACATAATGATAAAAGGGTCAGTCCAACAAGAGGATATAACTATAATAAATATGTATACACCCAACACAGGGTCACCTACATATGTGAAACAAATACTAACAGAATTAAAGAGGGAAACAGAATGCAATGCATTCATTTTAGAAGAATTCAACACACCACTCACTCCAAAGGACAGATCAACAAACAGAAAATAAGTAAGGAGACAGAGGCACTGAACAACATATTAGAACAGATGGATCTAATGGATATCTTCAGAACACTCCACCCAAAAGCAACAGGATACACATTCTTTTCAAGTGCACATGGAACATTTTCTAGAATTGATCGTATATTAGGCCACAAAAAGAGCCTTGGTAAATTCAAAAAGATTGAAATTGTACCAACCAGCTTCTCAGATCACAAAGGCATGAAACTAGAATTAAATTACACAAAGAAAACAAAAAAGCCCACAAACACATGGAGGCTTACTAACATGCTCTTAAATAATCAATGGATCAATGACCAAATAAAAACAGAAATCAAGCAATATATGGAGACAAATGACAACAATACTTCAACACTGAAAAAACTGCGGGATGCAGCAAAAGCTGTGCTGAGAGGGAAATATATTGCAATACAGGCCTACCTCAGGAAAGAAGAACAATCCCAAATGAACAGTCTGAACTCACAATTAATGAAACCGGAAAAGGAAGAACAAATGAGGCCCAAATTCAATAGAAGAAGGGACATAATAAAGATTAAAGCAGAAATAAATAAAATTGAGAAGAATAAAACAATAGAAAGAATCAATGAAAACAGGAGCTGGTTCTTTGAGAAAATAAACAAAACAGATAAACCCCTAGCCAGATTTATCAAGAAAAAAAAGAGAGTCTACAGACATAAACAGAATCAGAAATGGGAAAGGAAAAATCACTATAGATACCACAGAAATACAAAGAATTATGAGAGAATACTATGAAAAATTATATGCTAACAAACTGGATAACCTAGAAGAAATGGAGAACTTTCTGGAAAAATACAACCTTCCAAGGCTGACCCAGGAAGAAACAGAAAATCTGAATAGACCAATTACCAGCAAAGAAATGGAACTGGTAAACAAAAAACTACCTAAGAACAAAACTCCTGTACCAGATGGTTTCACTGCTGAATTTATCAAACATTTAGTGAAGACCTAATAACCATCCTCATTAAAGGTTTCCAAAATGTAGAAGAGGAGGGAATACTCCCAAACTCATTCTATGAGACCAACATCACTCAAATAACAAAACCAGGCAAAGACACCACAAAAAAAGAAAATTACAGAACAAAATCTCTGATGAACACAGATGCAAAAATACTCAACAAAATAGCAAACTGAATTCAAAAGTACATCCAAAAGATCTTCCATCGTGATCAAGTGGGATTCATCCCAGGGATGCAAGGATGGTACAACATTTGAAAATCCGTCAACATCATTCACTACATCAATAAAAAGGACAAAAACCACATGATCATCTCCATAGATGCTGAAAAAGCATTTGACAAAATTCAACATCCATTCATGATAAAAACTCTCAACAAAATGGGTATAGAGGGCAAGTACCTCAACATAATAAAGGCCATATATGACAAACCCACAGCCAATATTATACTTAACAGCAAGAAGCTGAAAGTTTTTCTTTAAGATCGGGAACAAGACAAGGATGCCCACTCTCCCCACTTTTATTCAATATAGTACTGGAGGTCCTAGCCACAGCAATCATACAACACAAAGAATTATATAAGGCATCCAGATGGGCAAGGGAGAACTCAAACTGTCCTTGTTTGCAGACGACATGACATTGGACATAAAAAACTCTATAGAATCCACTCCAAAATTATTAGATCTAATATCTGAATTCAGCAAAGTTGTGGGATAGAAAACTAATACACAGAAATCTGTTCTATTCCTATAGACTAATGATGAACTAGCAGAACAACAAATCAGGAAACAATTTAATTCACAACTGCATCAAAAAGAATAAAATACCTAGGAATAAACCTAACCAAGCACATGAAAGACCTATACCCTGAAAACTACAAGACACTCAAGAGAAATTAAAGGGGACAGTAATAAATGGAAATTCATCCCATGCTCTCGGCTAGGAAGAATTAATATTGTCAAAATGGCCATCCTGTCTAAAGCAATCTACAAATTCAATGCAATCCCTATCAAATTACCTATAGCATTCTTCAATAAACTAGAGCAAATAGTTCTAAAATTCATATGGAACCACAAAAGACCCCGAATATACAAAGCATTCCTGAGAAAGAAGAATAAAGCAGGTGGGATTATGCTCCCTGATTTCACACTCTACTACAAAGCTACAGTAATCAGACAATTTGGTATTGGCACAAGAACAGACCCATAGACTAGTGGAACAGAATAGAGAGCCCAGATATAAACCCAATCATATATGGTCAATTAATATATGATAAAGGAGCCATGGATATACAATGGGGAAATGACAGTCTCTTCAACAGCTGGTGTTGGCAAAACTGGACAGCTACATGTAAGAGAATGAAACTGGATTACTGTTTAACCTCATACACCAAAGTAAACTCAAAATGGATCAAAGACCTGAAGGTTAGCCATGAAACCATAAAAATCTTAGAAAAAAATATAGGCAGAAATCTCTTGGACATAAACATGAGCAACTTCTTCATGAACATACCTCCCTGGGCAAGGGAAACAAAAGCAAAACTGAACAAGTGGGACTATATCAAGCTGAAAAGCTTCTGTACAGCAAAGGACACCACCAGAACAAAAAGACATCCTACAGCAAGGGAGAATATATTCATAGTGACGTATCTGATAAGGGGTTGACATCCAAAATATATAAAGAACTCATGCACCTTAACAAACAAAAAGCAAATAATCCAATTAAGAAATGGGCAGAGGACATGAATAGACACTTCTCTAAAGAAGAAATTCAGGTGGCCAACAGGCACATGAAAAGATGCTCCACATCACTGGTCATCAGAGAAATGCAGATTAAAACCACAATGAGATATCACCTCACACCAGTGAGGATGGACAACATCCAAAACACAAACAAAACAAATGTTGGCAAGGATGTGGAGAAAAGGGAACCCTCCTACACTGCTGGTTGGAATGTAAATGAGTACAGCCATTATGGAAAGCAGTATGGAGGTTCCTCATAAAACTCAAAATAGAAATACCATTTAACCCAGGAATTCCACTCCTAGGAATTTACCCTAAGAATGCAGGAGCCCAGTTTGAAAAAGATATATGCACCCCTATGTTTATCGCAGCACTATTTACAATAGCGAAGAAATGGAAAAACGTAAGTGTCCATCAGTAGATGAATGGATAAAGAAGATATATGTACACAATGGAATATTATTCAGCCATAAGAAGAAAACAAATCCTACCATTTGCAACAACATAGATGGAGCTAGAGGGTATTATGCTCAATGAAATAAGCCAGGTGGAGAAAGACAGGTACCAAATGATTTCACTCATATGTGGAATATAAGAACAAAGAAAAAACTGAAGGAACACAACAGCAGCAGACTCACAGAATCCAAGAATGGACTAACAGTTACCAAGGGGAAAGGGGCTCGGGAAGATGGGTGGGAAGGGAGGGATAAGGGGGAAAAAGGGCTATTACAATTAGCACATATAATGTAGCAGGTGTGGGGGTGCGTTGCGGGGATACGGGGAAGGCAGTATAACACAGGGAAGACAAGTAGTGATTGTATAACATCCTTCTATGCTGATGGAAAGTGACTGTAATGGGGTATGTGGTGGGGACTTGATAATAGGGGGAGTCTAGTAACCATAATCTTGCTCATGTAATTGCATATTAATAATAGCAAAATAAAAAAATTAAAATTAAGAAAAAATAGAATAATACTGCACAAAACTTTCCACCACAGGTAGTCAGGACACAATGGCAAACCTATTTAAAGAAACCCATGGAGTAGATTTGGACAGGGGAAAAGAGTGGAAATATTTCAGTGTGGAGCAAAGGTTTCTCAACCATAGTACTACAACACCATGATACTTCAGGCTGGCTCCTTTGCTGGGCCATCCTGTGTACTGTAGTTTAGCAGCATCCCTGGCCTCCATCCACGAAATGTCAGAAGTAGCCCTGTTCTCCAACTGTGACAACCAGAAATATCTCCAGACATGATCAAATGCCACCTAGGCAGACAAAATCACTTCCAGTTCAGAACCACAGTGTAACAAATGGATCAGAATGAACAAGGTCAAAAATGAATGTAATAAATGAAATTAGATGAAATGGCTATTTTACTCATCCAGATGAGAAATGAGCAAGAGAGAAAATGCCATGAGGGTGTATTTTGGAGGGAGAATACATAGCACTGGATGGAGTGATACTGGATTGTACAGCAGTTTCAGACCTTAGTGGGGAGTCTGTTATGAAGTCTAATGCATAGCAATTCTGACTCATTTGGTGTGTGAGAAGCGGCCCAGGAATCTAGGTTTTAACACACATCACACATTTAGGAGAAAATGGATAGAAATAATGGAATGTTGTTAGAAGACAGGGTTGGAAATAATGAGAAGAGCCTAGTTAGTGGCAAACGTTAAGTAGAATGGTTGACCAAGGACTCGTATCAAAGTGGGATATATCCACTTTGAGGATTGGTAATGTTTGAATAGGCCTTGGCTTCTTGGCAATTAAAACAAGGGATACTTTTATAAAGAATCTTATTGAGCAGGGAAAGGCAAGGACATGTATGTCTTCCTCTGAATGAGGGCATTTGCTTCTTTCTCAGAAGTAAAGGTCTAAAGGCAATGACTTATAAATGAATTTCTTGAATTCTGTAAAGTTATGCCTTCTTTAAATCTGAGTCAAGGATTGTGCAGACTGAGTCATTAGGTTTTTAACAGGTTTTAACAACTCCAGGAATAAAAAATATCTAACTTACAATTTTCAAAAGTGATTATGCATCCTAAGAACATTCTAATACATATGATATGAGGTTATTTGGGAAACATTTCATGTTCATGATTTGTAGGGTCTTAAGTTCCTGTTTCTAAATGCAAAGAAGGGTATGTTCTTTACATCTGCTGGAGGGCCAGAGAGGTGCTCTATGAGGCCATTTGCCATTTGTGTAGCCACACAGAGTTTGAAAGCCGCTGAAGGCTTTAGTTCCTCGGAGAAGATTCCTGTCATAGATCACATTGCCTCCCAGTACATGCTATGGTTTACTGTGCATGCCCCATGTTCAAGAGCCCTGTGGTTGATGTTAACAAAATGAGATGACTTAAGAAGTACAAGAATGATAACAATAATCTTAGAAGTCTAGTATTCTAGTCTTGTGACCTCAATTCTTAGGATCTCATTAAGCCATCCATATTAGTACTCTATTTATGTAATATTTAATTGTACTAAATACATAATTTCTTTTTAAATATTATATATCTTAGGTACCTACATTTATTTTTCATTTTTCATATTTGTGTATTTATGTAAACATAACTCTTTTGTGCAAAGGAAAAAGGCCAATTTATTTTCCTAAAATATTGACTGCAGCTTTAAGAAAGAGTCACAGAGAAGCATTTTTTTTTTGGTTCATTAATCTACAATTACATGTGCAACATTATGGCTATTAAACTCCCCACTTCATCAGGTCCCCCCAAGCTACCCCATTACAGTCACTGTCCATCAGCGTAGTGAGATGCTATAGAATCACTACTTGTCTTCTCTGAGTTGTACAGCCCTCCCCGTGCCCCCTCCAACATTATGTCTGCTAATCGTAATACCCCTTTTTCCCCCTTGTCCATCCCTTCCCGCCCATCCTCCCCAGTCCCTTTCCCTTTGGTAACTGTTAGTCCATTCTTGGGTTCTGTGAGTCTGCTGCTGTTTTGTTCTTTCAGTTACAGAGAAGCATTTTTAAACATTTTGTTAACATTTGCTAGTATCAGTGAACTAAAAAAGCAAGGGTACAGAGGGTGGCCTATCCACGAGTCATGCATCTCCATTTTGCTAAAGAAAAGACAATTATCAAAGTATACATCTTCTGTATTGTCTGTAGCTCTCTTTAAAATTATTCCACATCAATGGTATGCAATTTGTCTTTAAATTAAAAACTAGTAAATTTTAATTAACATTTGTAGTCCAAATTGGATATACATATGTCAATGGTATTTTGATAGCATGTGGATATTAGAAATGATTTAATTTTTAAATTTGGTGATGTTAAAGATGTGTGGTTTAGATAGAAATATTATAAAGGCACTACCATCCTGGTCAAAACATTGCAGAAGAATATAAGTGATTCATAATTTTTAACCTCCAAAATGCAGGCAGATTTTCAAACTGTCTCCTAGTTGACCAAGAAACAGCTATCTTAAATTGTTGTGGTGGTTAAGACTGAAAGTAACACAGACATAAATTAGCCTGAAGAAGAAGGAGGAAAAGAGTAAGTGGAAAAAGAGGGAAAGAGAAAACAAAGGCTCAGGGTGGAGAGGAGGGCATTTGTAGGAAGCATGGTTCTTCATTTCTGGGACCTGGAGACACTTACAGATCCAGAATTTTCTCCATGTCATGACTTTGCTTCCCCATGTGCTTCTGTTTTATTCATCTCTCTTTGAAACTAAGATTGCTCAATGATTCACATCCGTGTCTATACAAAAAGTATATTCACCATTCAAGAGAACACCCAAACTGTGAAATGACTGTCATTTCAGCTCCTCAGGGAAGAGAAACTGATCGCACAGTGAGGCCTACCCTAAAATGTAAACATAGCCATAGCAACTAAAGGCTCAAATTTGAGGGTTGCTCTTTGAATAAAGGGAGTCAATAGGTTACTGGAAATTGGGAAAATAGAGTAAAATATATATACCGTTAATATCTGCTAATAAATATTAATTATTTTTCTAGATAAGGATGGCAAGAGTAGAATTTAAATTTTGGTTTCATTTAAAGATTAATTTGGCTAAAATAATGATAGCTATCATTTATGAATCCTTACTAGCTATACTGCAATCATTTTTATTATTGTGACATTTAGGCTAAGAGGTGTCTGTATACCTTTAAGATGTATAATTGACAGTAGAATGCCTCCTAACCTGCTAAATATCTGAGTATAGATTTGGGGCATAAATGCCAAAAGTACACCAAAAAGAATCTCAAAGAAAATGCAAGACATTTTCCATGGAGTTCAGACACATTTTATGCCAAGACAAGGTAGGTGAGAGAAAATTATCTGATTTTATTTAACAGAGTTTTGAAAGTAATAGCTAAAATGCATTCCTTTTTTTCTTACATATATAATTTTTATTTTTTTTATTAAGGTATCATTGATATACAATCTTATGTTCAAGGTTTCACATAAGCAACATTGTGGTTACTACATTCCCGCCTATTATAAGTCCCCACCTCATACCCCATTACAGTCACTGTCCATCAGCATAGTAAGATGCTATAGACTCATTACTTGTCTTCTCTGTGCTATACTTCCTTCCCTGTGTGCTCCCCCCATATTATGTGCACTAACCATAATACACCTTAAATACCTTCTCCCTCCCTTACCACCCACCCTTTCCTTTTGGTAACTGCTAGTCCATTCTTGGGTTCTGTGAGTCTGCTGCTGTTTAGTTCCTTCAGTTTGTGCTTTGTTGTTATACTCCACAGATGAGTGAAATTATTTGGTACTTATCTTTTACTGTCTGGCTTATTTAACTAAGCATAATACCCTCTAGCTCCATCCATGTTGTTGCAAATGGTAGGATTTGTTTTCTTCCTATGGTTGAATAATATTCCATAGTTTATATGTACCACCTCTTCTTTATCTGTTCATCTACTGATGGACACTTAGGTTGCTTCCCTTTCTTGGCTATTGTAAATAGTGCTGTGATAAACATAGAGGTGCATATGTCTTTTTGAATCTGTGATCCTGTTTTCTTAGGGTAAATTCCTAGGAGTGAAATTACTGAGTCAAATCATATTTCTATTTTGAGTTTTTTGAGGAACCTCCATATTGCCATCCACAGTGGTTGAACAAATTTACATTCCCACCAGCAGTATAGGAGGGTTTCCCTTTCTCCGCATCCTCGCCAGCATTTCTTGTTGTTTGTCTTTTGGATGTTGGCCATCCTAACTGGTGTGAGGAGATTTCTCATTGTGGTTTTAATTTGTGTTCCTCTGATGATTCGTGATGTGGAGTATCTTTTCATGTGCCTGTTGGCCATCTGAATTTCTTCTTTGGAGAAGTGTTTGTTCAGATCCTGTGTACATTTTTTGATTAGGTTGTTTGCTTTTTGGTTGTTGAGTCATGTGAGCTTTTTATATATTTTGAATTACAATCCCTTATCAGATATGTCATTTATGAATATATTCCTCCATACTATAGGATGCCTTTTTGTTCTACTGATGGTGTCCTTTGATGTACAGAAGCTTTTTAGTTTGATGTAGTCCCACTTGTTCATTTTTGCTTTTGTTTACTTTGCCTATGAGATATGTTTATGAAAATATTGCTTATGTTTATATTCAAGAGTTTTGCCTACATTTTCTTCTAAGAGTTTTATGGTTTCATGACTTACATTCAGGTCTTTCATCCACTTCAAGTTTACTTTTGTGTGTGGAGTTAGACAGTAATCCAGTTTCATTCTCTTACAAGCAGCTGTCCAGTTTTGCCAACACCAGTTGTTGAAGAGGCTGTCATTTCCCCATTGTATATCTATGGCACCTTTATCATATACTAAATGGCCATATATGTGTTGGTTTATATTGGGGCTCCCTACTCTATTCAATTGATCTATGGGTCTGTTCTTGTGCCAGTTCTAAATTGTCTTGATTACTGTAGCTTTGTAGTAGAGCTTTAAGTTGGGGATTGTAATCTCCCCTGCTTTATTCTTCCTTCTCAGGATTGCTTTGGTTATTAAGGATCTTACGTGGTTCCATATGAATTTTAGAACTATTTGTTCCAGTTCATTGAAGAATGCTGTTGCTATTTTGATAGGGATTGCATTGAATCTTTAGGCAGGATGCTTTAGGCAGGATGGCCATTTTGACAATATTAATTCTTCCTAACCAAGAGCATGGGATGTATTTTCACTTATTATGTCTTCTTTAATTTCTCTCAAGAGTGTCTTGTAGTTTTCAGGGTATAGGTCTTTCACACCCCTGGTTAGGTTTATTCCTAGGTAATTTTATTCTTTTTGATGCAGTTGTGAATGGAACTGTTTTCCTGATTTCTCTTTCTGTTAATTCATCATTAGTGTATAGGAATGCAACAGATTTCTGTGTGTTAATTTTGTATCCTACAACTTGGCTGAATTCGGTTATTGTTTCTACTTGTTTTGGAGTGGATTCTTTAGGGTTTTTTATGTACAATATCATGTCATCTCCAGCAGTAACAGTTTAACCTCTTCCTTACCAATCTGGATGCCTTTTATTTATTTGTGTTGTCTAACTACCGTGGCTAGGACTTCCAGTAGTATGTTGAAAAAAAGCAGAGAGAGTGGGCATCCTTGTCTTATTCCCAATCTTAGAGGAAAGGTTTCAGCTTTTCACTGTTAAGTATGTTGTTGACTGTGGGTTTGTTGTACATGTCCTTTATTATGTTGCGACTTGTTATCATGACTGTGTGTTAAATTTTGTCAAATGCTTTTTCAGCATCTACTGAGATGATCATGTGATTTTTTTCCTTCTTTTTATGGATGTAGTGGATGATGTTGATAGATTCTTGAATGTTGTACCATCCTTGCATCCCTGGAATGAATCCCACCTGATCATGATGTATTATCTTTTTGATGTATTTTTTAATTCAGTTTGCTAATATTTTGTTGAGTATTTCTGCATCTGTATTTATCAGGTATATTGGTCTGTAGTTTTCTTTTTTTGTTGTATCTTTGCCTGCTTTTGGTATTAGAGTGATATTGGCCTTGTAGAATGAGTTTGGAAGTATTTCCTCCTCTACTTTTTGGAAAACTTTAAGGATGATCAGTATTATGTCTTCTCTATATGTCTGATAAAATTCAGCAGTGAAACCATCTCGTCTGGGGGTTTTGTTCTTGGGTAGTTTTTTGATTACTGATTCAATTTCATTGCTGGTAATTGGTCTGTTCAGATTCTCTGTTTCTTCCTTGGTTATCCTTGGAAGGTTGTATTTTCCTAGAAAGTTCTCCATTTCTGATGGGTAATCCAATTATTTAGCATATAATTTTTCATAGTATTCTCTAATAATTCTTTGTGTTTCTTTGGTGTCTGTATTGATTTTTCCTTTCTCATTTCTGATTCTGTTTATGTATGCAGACTCTCTTTTTTTCTTGATAAGTCTGGCTGGGTGTTTATCTATTTTGTTTATTTTCTCTAAGAACCAGCTCTTGGTTTCATTAATTCTATTATTTTATTCTCAATTTTATTTATTTCTTCTCTGATCTTTATTATGTCCCTCCTTCTACTGACTTTGGGCCTCATTTGTTTTTTTTTCCAGTTTCAATAATTGTGAATTTAGACTGTTCATTTGGGATTGTTCTTCCTTCTTTAAATAGACCAGGACTGCTAAATACTTTCCTCTTAGAACTGCCTTCCCTGCGGCCCAAAGAAGTTGGGGCATTGAGCAGTTGTCTTCATTTGTCTCCATATATTGCTTGATCTCTGTTTTAATTTGGCCATTGATCCATTGATTATTTAGGAGCATGTTGTTAAGCCTCCATGTGTTTGTGAGCCTTTTTGTTTCTTGGTACAATTTATTTCTACTTTCATACCTTTGTGATATGAGAAGTTGGTTGGTACGATTTCAATCTTTTTGAATTTGCTGAGGCTCTTTATGCGGCCTAGTATGTGGTCTATTCTGGAAAATGTTCCATGTGCACTTGAGAAGAATGTATATCCTGCTGCTTTTGGGTGTAGGGTTCTGTAGATGTCTGTTAGGTTCATTTGTTCTAATGTGTTGTTCAGTGCCTCTGTCTCCTTACTTATTTTCTGTCTGGTGGATCTGTCCTTTGGAGTAAGTGGTATGTTGAAGTCTCCTAAAATGAATGCATTGCATTCTATTTTCCCCTTTAATTCTGTTAGTATTTGTTGCACATATTTGGGTGCTTCTATGTTGGGTGCATAGATATTTATAATGGTTATATCCTCTTGTTGGACTGACCCCTTTATTGTTATGTAATGTCCTTCTTTGTCTTTTGTGACATTCTTTCTTAAAATCTATTTTATCTGACACAAGTATTGCAACTCCTGCTTTTTTCTCCCTATTGTTTACACATGAAATATCTTTTTCCACCCCTTCACTTTTAGTTTGCGTGTGTCTTTGGGTTTGAAGTGATACTCTTGTAGGCAGCATATAGATGAGCCTTTCTTTTTTATCCATTCTATAACTGTCTTTTGAGTGATGTTTTCTGTCCATTTACATTTAGGGTGATTATCGATAGATATGTAGTTAGTGCCATTCCAGGCTTTGGATTCGTGGTTACCAAAGTTCAAGGGCAGCTTCTTTACTGTCTAATAGTCTAACTTAACTCCCTTATTGTGCTATTATTAACACAATCTGAAGATTCTTTTTTCTCTCCCTTCTTTGTGTTCTTCCTTCCACTCTTTATATGTTAGGTGTCATATCCTGTACTCTTTGTGTATCCTTTGACTGACTTTCTGGATAGCTGATTTAATTTGCATTTGGTTAATATTTAATTGGTCTACTTCCTTTACTGTGGTTTTGTTTCCTCTGGTAACAGCTATTTAGCCTTAGGAGCACTTCCATCTAGAGCAGTCCCTTAAAATACACTGTAGAGATGGTTTGTGGTAGGTAAATTCCCTCAATTTTTGCAATACTCCTTCAAATTTAAATGATAGTCTTGTTGGGTAGAGTATTCTTGGTTTGATGCCCTTCTGTTTCATTTCATTGAATATATCATGGCACTCCCTTCTGGCCTGTAAAGTTTCTGCTGAGCAGTCTGATGACAGCCTGATGGGTTTTCTTTTGTAGGTCATCTTTTTTCTCTCTCTGGCTAATTTTAATACTCTGTCTTTATCCTTGATCTTTTCCATTTTAATTATCGTATGTCTTGGTGTTGTCTTCCTTGCTTCCCTTGTGTTCAGAGATCTGTGTACTTCCATAGCTCAGAGACTATTTCCTTCCCCAGATTGGGGAAGTTTTCAACAATTATTTCTTCAAAGACACTTTCTATTTGTTTTACTCTCCTCATCTTCTGGTACCCCTATAATGCGAATATTTGTTCCATTTGGATTGATCACACAGTTCTCTTAGTATTCTTTTATTCCTAGAGATCTTTTTTCCTCTCTGCCTGAGCTTCTTTGTATTCCTGTTCTCTAATTTCTTTTCCATTTACCATCTCCTCTATACCTCATGTAATCTGCTTTTAAATCCCTCCATTGTATATTTCTTTTCAGCTAGTGTACTTTTTTAGGTGTCTATCTCCCTCCTTATTTCATCCTTTAGGTCTTGAATATTTTTCTGTAGCTCCATTAGCATGCTTTTGACTTTTATTTTGAATTCTTTTTCAGGAAGATTGGTGATTGCAGTCTCACCATGTCCTCTTTCTGGTGTTTAAGGAATTTTGGATTGAACAAGGTTCTTCTGCCTTTTCATTATCCTATCAGATAGTGAGAAATATGAGGTTTGTGTAGGTGGCACCCTCTAGTGCACTCTCTGCTCTTCCTAGCTGCCCAGTACCTGGAGCGATAGCAGTGGTGGCAGGCGAGAGGTGCCGGTGCCTACCCTAAAGAGCAAGCCCTTTTCTGTTTCCTAGTCTCAGTGCCTGTCTCCACTGTCAGAGCCAGAGAGCCATGAGCAGGGAGCAGCCTCTGCGTTAAGGCCCTAATCTGCCATGGGCGGGGTTGTCCTCTGGCTGGCCTGCAGTGATGTTGGGGCTTGCAGGTGAGTGGTATGTGGTTCTTCATGGAGGACAAAGGCCTTTCCTGCTTCCCGGCTGCAATGTGTGCTTCTGCAGAGGCCAGTGAGCCATGTGCAGGAGGCAGCCTGTGTGTTAAGTTGTGTAGTTGCTATAGGAGGGGCTGCTCTCCAGTTGGTCTGGGGCAATGGTGAGGGCAGTGGGTTTGTGCACAGTTGCCAGCATTGAGAAAGAAGTGGCAGCCTGCTTATTATGGTGGGGGGCCTCAGGGCTGTGTTACCCCCCAGGGGGATGGAGCACCTGAAGCTCCTGAAAGTTCTTAACCTGCTAGGCTGACTGTGCCAGAATGATTTTGTCCACCTGTTCCTTCTCTTGAATCCTTTCCCCTTTAGGAACCCTCTCACTGTTGGGAAGTCTTTCAAAGCACCCATCTTTCTTTTGTCCCAGGGCAGCCGGTTGTGGGAACCTATTCACAGTCTTAGTCTCTGACTTTGGTTTTCAGTTCCTCTAATCTCCAGAGTACCATGCAATGTGGGTTTGTGCTCCCAGAGTAGATTTCTAGGGCCGGGTATTTAGCAGTCCTAGCCTTCTACTCTCTCCCCGCTCTGATTCTCTTCTTCCCACCAATGAGCTTGGGGTGGGGGGAGTGCTCGGGTCTGCTGGGTCACGATTTTATTACTTTACCCTTTTCAGTGCGATTTCTCTTTTTGCAGACGTAAACTGGCTGGTGCAATCTTATTTCTGGTCACTCTTTTAGGAATAGTTGTATTTGCTATATTTTTGTATTATATGAGGTTTTGGGAGGAGATTTCTGCCTCACTTCTCACGCTGCCATCTTTTTTCCCCTCCTAAAATGCTTTACTTTTAAGATTATTACCAACCTTAAAATAAAACTGACATAGCGATTTCAACCTATGATTTCAAAAAACTCTTTGTTTCTCAATGTTAAGTTTTTCAGTCCTGAGATAAACAATTCTAAATTATCTTTATATAAGTCAAAGACAGAAAGAAGATAGTGGGCAATGGTACTTATTCTTCACTTTATCAATTGCCAGTTCAGCCAAGGCAGCTCATGAGCAACTTTGCCTGACACGTACCCACTAAATGTGGAGAATCCTGCCACCCAAACCAAACCCAGTTTTGTACTTTCAAAAATGTTTAAATAAAAACCAGCCTTCCAAAGATAAAATCTACACGAACCAGGATATAGAGCAAGGATAAAGGTGACAAGGCCAACCCCTAAAACATTAATTATAACCTCTTGTGGGAGAATTAACTTGAGGGTTAAAATATGTCTTACAATTTTGTGAACATGAAATGGTAACCTAATATAAAGGGAAGAGGCAGAACATCACCTTGTACTTTCCAATTCAAACACACAGAGTTTCAGTAAACATGTCTTCATACAGGAAATAAAAAAGCCCAGTTTTATATAGTTTGTAGTTCCTGGGATAATTTTCTATAAATAACCCACTGATGTCAAGTGAATTACAGTCTTCTCCAGCTAAGGAAGCTGCTGGCAAACCCAGAAGCCTATTAAGAAGGAAATGACAAGCTTCAGGTACCTAATTGCATTAGCTCATCCTCAGTAAGACACCAGAAGTCTAAAACTAATCTGACTGGGGATTGGCTAGAACTGAATATAGTCTAGGATGTTTTCTTCCCCCCTCTCAAAAAGCTTTGAATGTTTAAACAGAAAAATACGATTACTAGTTTGGTCAAAGACAATTTTATTTCCTCTTTTAGTCAATGATATAAATTTATATGCTTTGGTTGTTTTTACTATTTATAAGAGTAAGAATATAAAGATATTCTTGGAATCAAAGTATATATTTACTATGGACTATGAGTTGTTGGCAGTGGTCATAATTACAACTGGTGTATTAGTATACATTTACTTCATTGCAAAGAAGTCTCTTTTCCTACCTTCACTCTTAAAACTCTTTCCTGTCCTCTCTAATACCTTGAGCGGACACCTTCAGAATCTGATCTGTTTCTTTTTTTGTTATCAAGTAGCTATTGTCACTTGTAGAAGTTACTGATCTATGCTCTGCTCAGATATTTTGGAAAACTTGCTTAATGTGTAAAGTTCTTTCTGGTGCTTCTGTGCCTTGGCTTCTAATAGCCACACCAGAAACTCTTTTAGAATAAGAGTACTTCCTTTGAAGCAACTAGCTTTCAGATAATGAGCTGTCCAACACTGGAGTTTGCATTCCAGACCCCCTGAAAGATACAGTTACAGCAGTATGAAAGCCCAGCACCTTTACCTCCAGTCAGAAGAGATCCTGAAGACTGATTTATTTTCCAGGGCTACCCTGCCAGAATCTGGCTGAGACTTGGATTTTGCCTGAAAGAATGTCCTTGCATAACTTTCCTACCTTGCCCTGCAATGCCCCTACTCCCTACTTGTTCCCTTAGAACACTTCCTTAACAAATCACTTGCAGGTGGATTCCCATCTTAGAGCCTGCTTTAGGGAATGTGACCTAAGATACCACTTTTCTTCTCCTTTCTTTGTTCACTATTATGCTCACTGATGAATGATCCATCAGATTAGCACTCATTCATTAGATATTTCTTAAATATTTAGGGCAGGCCAGGCAATTTCCTATGCTCTGGTAGCTTACAGTTTATTGATAAAAGAGGAAAATAATGGGCGGAATTATCACCCAATGATAAAGGGTGATGGGGACATTCATTCTGAGGAACAATAAAAATGATGGCTTTCTTCTTACTATAATCAGTGTAGGTCAGAAGATATGAAATCCCATATTTAGATAACAAAAACATTGTCAACCTGAAATTGTATAACCAGAAAAAATATCCTTCCAAAAATGAAGGCAAAATATAGACATTTTCAAACAGACAAAACCTGAAAGAATTTATATCCTATAGATATCAGCTATAATAAAGTCAAAGGAAGTTCTCTAAGATGCAGAGAACTAATAACAGAGTCATGATTTTCTAGGAAAGAATATAAGCATGAGAAAGAGTAAGCAGGTTGAAAAATATAAAGAACTTAAAACATTTTCCTATTTTTACATAGATATCTAAATCTCTTTAAAAGGCTACTGACTGTTGAAAATAAAAATAATAATATGTGCAACTTATAACATATTTAGAAGAAAAGTGTGTGGTAACAGGAGTACAAATTTTGAGAGACTGATAACTGGAACCATAATGTTGTAAAATTTTTTTTTTAATTAAGCAGAATATTCTTTGAAGAGAGACTGTGATAAATTATAGTTACATACTATAATCTCCAGTGCAACCACTAAAGATAATAAGAAAGGCATAACAAATCAGTTAATAGAAGGATATCCAGTTATGGCTGGGTTGGAATAGCTGTGTTCAATGATACAATT
Organism: Phataginus tricuspis; assembly: GCA_029783875.1. Taxonomy (NCBI): domain Eukaryota; kingdom Metazoa; phylum Chordata; class Mammalia; order Pholidota; family Manidae; genus Phataginus; species Phataginus tricuspis. The sequence continues at coordinate 3,426,363 of JAQQAC010009376.1, read as the reverse complement.
AAAACACCCATAAAATCAGGCCATAATCAGGAAGCAAACACAGAAAGACTGAAATGTGGAAATAAAGCAGCTTTGCCAGGGTCCTCAGGACTGACTCAGTGTATCCCAGATGGATACTGGGAAAACCTGCAGTCTGGAACCACAGAGGTGGCTGGAACAAAAAACATTAAAGCCCCAAGTAAAGCTTGCTCCCTGGGGCTAAAGGAATGCAAATAAAGTGAAGTTTAATAAAATGAGGTATGCCATTAATTTGGATAAATGCCTAGAAGCATGGTTGCTGATTGGTAAGATTATATTTAGTTTTATAAGAAACTGTCAAACTATCTTCAAAGTAGCTGTACAATTTTGCATTCCCACCAGCAGTCGCTGACAGTTTCTATTGTTCCACATCCTCAACAGCATTTGGTGTTGCTAGCTTTTGGATTCTGGCCATTCTAATAGGCTTGTAGTGGTTCTCTTTGTTATTTTAATTTGAAATTCCCTGTATGATAAGGAACATCTCTTCATATGCTTATTTTCCATCTGCATATTTTCTGTGGTGAGGTATCTGTTCAGACTTTTTGCCCATTTTAAAAACTGTGCTGTTTTCTTGTTGAGTTTTAAGATTTCTCTGTGTGTTTTGGATACCAGACTTTATCATGTATGTACTTTGATAATATTTTCCACCAGTATATGGCTTGTTTTTTCATTCTGAGTCATTCAAGCTGAGCATTAAATTTTAAATTTTAATGAAATTCAACTTAATTGTCTTCATGGATCACGGTTTTGATGTTGTATCTAAAAATTCATTGCCAAAGCCACAGGTATCTGAATTTTCCGATGCTATTTTCTATAAGTTTTATACTTTTTTCATTTTATACTTAAGCCTATGATCAAATTTGTTAATTTTTATGAAAGGTATAAGGTCTATGTCTAGACTCATTTTTTGGCATGTGGATGTCCATTAATGTTCATACATCTTTATTCATAATAGCCTAAACTTTAAGCTACTTCATTCATATGTCAAAGCAGAAGTTTCCAGGGAAACAGAACATACATAGAACCAAATTCATCGGATGTAGTTAATACAGTACTGAGAGGGAAATTTATCACAGTAAATGCTTATGTTAGAAAAAAAAATCTCAAAATTATAATCTAAGCTTTTATCTTAAGAGACTAGAAAAAAAAGCAAAATAAACCCAAAGCATGCAGAAAGAAAGAAGGGATAATGACTGTAGTATAAATCAGTGAAACAGAAAACAAAAACATGAGAGAAAATTAATAAAACAAAAAGCTGTTCTTTGAAAAGATAAAGGAATATGTATGTAGATGTAAATCTAGCAAAACATGTATGAAGCCAGTATGAAGAAAACTGTAAGATGCTGAGGACAAAAATTATAAAACATAAATAAATGGACAGACATAACACATCCACAGATTAGAAAAATCAAAATAGTAAGTATATCAATTCTCTTCCAAACAGATGTACTGTTTTAATGCAATTCTATCACAATCTCAGCAAAATTGTTTTATAGATATAGGCAAACTTATTTGAAATTTCTCATGGAAAGGGAGTAAAACTAGAATAACAAACAGTATTGAAAAAAAAAGAAAGTGGGAGTAATCAGTCAGCCTGGTTTCAAGATGTATAGCCACATTAATCAAAACAATTTAGTAAGGTGGAGCAACAGATACACAGCCGGAACAGAGAGATGATCCATACATAGATCAGCATGGATATGGTCAGCTGACTTGTCAAAAGTGCAAATGCAAATCAAAGGAGAAAGGATAGTCTTCTTAATAAACTGCTGATCCAAGCAATTGGATATCTGTAGGCAAAAATAAATAAACAGGCACTGATCTAAGCTTCACATCTCATACATAAATTAACTCAAAAAAGGTCTTAGATCTAAATATAAAGCATAAAATTATCAAACTTTTAGAGAAAAGCATAACTCTAGGACATACCATGTTACAAGAATGAAAAGACAACTGGAAACTTGGATAAATTATTCATTAACCAAATTTATATGACAAAGTACTCATTTCTAGAATATATATAGAACTCTCAAAACTCAACAGTCAAAAGAACAAACAAAAATCCAGTTATAAAATAGGCAAAATACATGAACGTACATCTTACCAAAGAGGGTATTCAGATGACAAATAAGCACATAAAAATATGTTCAATAGCATTAGCAATTAGATAAGTACAAATTAAGGCCATCGTGAGGTATCACAACACATTTATTAGAACTGCTAAAAGATGTTTTTAAGTTAGCAGCAAATGCTGGTATGTAAAAATGTAATTTCTCCTATCACTGATAAAAATATAAGATAGCACAGCCTCTCTAGAAAATAGTTAGGCAGTTTTATACTTTCCATAGACCCCCCCAACATTTATGTTCCTGGGCATTTATTCCAAGAAGTGAAAACACATCTACAGAAAAATCTGTGCATTAATGGTCAGTGTCTTTATTCATTAACAGCCAAAACCTGGAAACTATCCAAATGTCCTTCAAAGAATGAATGGTTAAATTGTAGCATATCCATACAATGAAATGCTATTCAGAAATATAAAGAATAGACAATTGATAGCACAAGAATTTGAGTGGATTTTAAAGGAATTACGCTGAATGGAAAAGGCTTAATGTATTATTTAATTTATGTAACACTTTTGAAATGGAAAAATTAAATTATAGAGATTAAGAAAACAGCATTGCCAGGGGTTAGGAATACAGGAAATAGGGAATGGATGTGACTATAAAGGAGTGGCATGAGGGACTTTGTGATGACAGAAAATTCTGCATCTTGACTATTAGTTAAACTTATCTGTATATGTGATAAAGCTGCATAGGTCTACACACACAAACACACAGTCACAAAAACAAGTGCATGAGAACTGGTGAGATTTGAATAAGGTTACAGATTGATCATATTGACTGACCATCAATTTTCTGGTTTTGATATTGTATTATTGTTGTGTAAGATGTCCATTTTGGATTATGGTTATACATAGTTTGCTATTTTTTCAACTTCCTGTGACAATAATTATTTCAAAATTTTAAGAAAGTCAGAGAGTACAGAGTAGAATGTTAAATTAACGACCAAACCTCAATTCAATCATGGGAAGACAGAAAAAAACGCAATAGCAGACATGACAAACCAAAGTCAATTCAGTATACAAACTCAGAATACAACACGGTACCCAAACTCACACACAAACGTGTAAATTATACATGGAGGCATGCTGTGGATACAGTTCGGCAACATAAGGAACAACTTTTGAAATGTACAACAGTGATGAATCTCAAAAGAATTATGCTTGTGAAAAAAATGCAAAGCACAAGGGACACAGAGTTATGATGGCATTTGTTTGAGGTCTGAAACCAGACTAAACTACTCTATGGTGATATAAATTAGAAAAGTAGTTGCTGGGAGAGGGTAAATTTGACTGGAAATGGGAATGAGGGTACTCTCCAGGGTGATGGAAAGATTCAACACCTTGGTAGTTGTGTGGGTTTCACAAGTATATGGATGTGTCAAAACTAACCAAACGGTACACTTAATATGAGTGCATTTCTATGGATGCAAATTATACTTTTATTTTAATATAGCCTATAAGAAGAACTTTAAAAACTTGCCCACACCCAAATGAATCATTTAGTGTACTTCCTGGGAAGCCCACGCTCCATTTGGATATCACTGGAGTAGAACAGTTATGTGACATGGTACTTGTGCACACTTTGGAACTTAGATCTCAAAGACTGGGCGTCTTTTTTTTACATGACTCCGTATTAGGCAGATGCTATTCAAATACTCCACCTTGTTTTGACCTCCACATTTTGAAGAAAATACAACATGAGGAAGCTCCAATGTGTTTTCAACCAAAAAATGGAGATTTTACATCCATTTGGAAGAGCATTATATGGAGAGTGCTGAAAACTTCTCCATTTCCTTAAGAAGTAAAATAAAAGAGCCTCAGACCACTGCAGTGAAAATTCAGGTGGATTTTAGGAAATATGTTACTAATCTATAAGGACATAAATCTAGTTATAATCATGTATCTAGGTAAATTAGCAAATATACTGTATGCAAAACCTATATTGTAAAACTACAAATTTAAGGTGAAAGCCTTCCTCTCAGTTGCCATTTTTAACTCCTAAAGGATTTGTTTCCCATCATTTTAAGAATTGGTTCTGCATCCTCTTTGTCTTATATTTGCTTAATGTGAGCTGTTCACAGAGAATTATCTCTATGGCAAACATCAGTTGGAATGTCCTGTCCTTCTCCTCCAATATGTTTTTACTTAACTTGATTTAAAAGACTAGAAAATAACACAGCCAAACAATTAAGTGGACACAGTGTAACACCATTGGCAGCATTTATTAGATTATGAAAAGGATATCATTTTCTGAGAATATTTAAAAATCATTAAGTATGGAAAATATAGTACTATGGCAGTCCTAGAGATGCCCTGCCAGTTGACTAGAAACCAAGAATTGTATTAAGATCTGTTCAAATTAAGCACAAAATAAAGGATACCTGAGGTAAAGAAAGTAGGGAAGTTTAGGTGTCTGCAGCAATACCTCTACCACTTTTGTCATAGTCCAGGCTTGATTAAAGTATGAATATCCCTTTTGTTGCTATGTCCTTTGTCTTAGAAATACCAATGTTTTACTTTTTCCTCTTACACACTTAGTGTGGGTGCCTGGCTCTGTTCTATAAAGGCAAATAAACATGAAAACATATTTATTGCAGAGATTCATGAATCCAGCAACCACTCTCTTGCTGAGAAGTCTAAACTGGAAACACAGATTCCTGCCTTCATGAAGATGAGCATTTTACAGGAGTTTGTATTTGTTGAATAAATTAGGGAAGGAGAATCAGGTGTGCAAAGAAGTGTGACTGAGAACTACCGTTTACCATTTACCATGAACCCCTGACCCCTGTGCTCTCTGCTAAGCCTTTCGTCTCATTTAATCCTCAACCCTACCATTGTCTCCTTTTAGAGATGAATGACGGACACTTAGAAAACTTCAGTCAACTTTTCAAAGGCACTTAGCTCAAAAGCAAAGCCATAATTCCTAGTTGCCAAATATCCTGCTTAATTAGACTGCCATTCTATTACAATTGGTTTTGTTGTGAGTCCAAAATCACATTACTTTAGGTTCCTTTAACTATTTAAATGGTGTATTTTAGCATTTCTTTAGTTTTCATTTTATACCAGCAAAATACAAATGTTACTTCCTCAGAGAACCCTTCCCTGGCATCTCATGCTCTTCAAATACTTTGATTACATGCTCTGATGCCAAGTGTAACTCCAGGGGGAAAACAAGTTCCCAGCCTAGGGCAAATTACCTTTGAAGCCGAAATCAGTCAAAGGGAGAAATAAAGTGGGAGAAACCCGTTTATTGCTTGCAAGTAGTCATCCACTTCTGCTCACCCATGTCTTTTGTGACCCGGCTGCAAAAAGGGACCCCACCAAACCTCCCTGGTCCAGATATGTCCTCACTCCCTGATGTAATTACCTATTGATATGCTGACAGACTACTTCTCTCCACTCCTTTGAAACACCTATTGATATGGAAATGCACTGAGGCCAGGTGAGAGATTCTGGAAATATTTCAATTTTACCTATACCAGGTAATTTTCCTTTATACTAGTATTTGAATAAGGTCTACCTCTTTTGTTAGATTATAAGCTCAGAGGTTGTAGGTAGAGGGGCAGAGAATTATCTATTTTTGCTTAACCAACACGGGGCACTAAATAATGGAATAGAGTCAATGAATGAATATTTTAAGGGACTCTTAGTGGGAAAACAAAAGGCTACAGGCTTAAACCTGATACCAAATTATAGGTAAAATTTTCTGAGTTGGGTTCAGGGGAAGAGAAACAGAGGAGCCACTGAACACACACTCTGATTCAGTGCAGCAACACACCTCACACAAAGTCAGTAATTAGGGTGATGGCCATATGAATACTTGGTTGCAGGTATCTTCTTGATCAACTGAGACAATGACCCCTTAAAATCTCTGAGTTCCCTTGACCAGAATTGTGAATTCATCTTCTTGAATTCCCAGACACTGAACTGGAACACTGGAGAATTCTGTATCCCAAAATTATTCTTGGCTCACCAAAAATTTTAATTCAGAATGAGAATTGAGTTTAATGAATTTTATAGATACAAGAAATAGCTAGCCAAAAGGTTCAGTAGAGAGGAACTGGGTCCCCCTCATTCTTTCTCTCAAATAAATTTATTGAGCATTACTATATTCAGTGATATAGGAATTTTTTGGAAGAAATGAGATCACTATAGCTACCAGGCAAGGGCTGAAAGAGGGTGGTACACATGTGACTTAAACGTGTTAAAAATGATTCAAACAGAATAGCCATTAAATCCCTTTGCAACCCTTATTTTATGGTGACAGGGAACCATAAATGACTTTAAAAAGTCATTTTCTGAAATGACTTAAAAAAATTAGTGTCTGCTTTGTAATTATAGTTTTCAATGAAAGCTTATGGGTTTAAAAATATGAACTATTGGAAAAACTTTTAATTCCATCTAATTTTTTAATTATAAGCATAGGTTTAATTTCAATTCATTTTTTAGTCCTTTTGCATTCCTTACTAATTAGCTCATCTCTGTCCATATACTTGGTAGACAACAAATACTGGTTTGTAAATAAGCATATTTTATTGCTGCTTAGGCTTGTGCATGTGCATATTTGTGTATGTAAGAAAATGCCTTGTTATCACAAATAATCTCTAAAAATGTAAAATGATTTTAAAAATTTAGGATATATTTGTTACATAAATAATATTTAAAATTGCTGAAACCTGGGTAATAAAGAAAATTATAAAAGAGCTGAATATTTTTTGAGGTATAAATCTATGCTTACTTTTCTCATTTTTTTTTTTCTGTTTCCTTCCTCCCCAACCAAGAGGTGAGCAGTGTGAACCTGTTTCATCGCTTCAAGGAACCATGTTCCAGTGCCCAATGCAGAAACGCACATGATACTTTGTGGATTTTGGTTTCCAAAAATCCCCTTGAGTCATATGGGGTTGAGAGGGGGAACAAACTGGAGGAAAAAAAGAAGGAAAGAAAAGCTGCCTCCTGATGAATAATGGAAAAGTCTGTGAGCTTAGCCCATGGGGAGTAGCAACTGTGGCCCTGCTCCTCAGCAAGACTGAAATGAAGAACCACAAGCAGATCCCTCAAGAGATGGAGCCCCAGGGTTCCAGGCTCACTGAATTCTTTGTCCCAGAAGAGCACAGAGCTGATGTGACACATTCCACTTCCAGGGTCCATTCTAGGCTCAGACAATGAAGTTTTTCATCATCCTCTCCTCCCTCCCACCAAAAATGTTTCCCTGATGTGCTCAGTCTTGCCATCTGTTCAGTAACAATTATGAAAATCTAGTAGTTGTCCTTTTTCCCTCCCTTACTTTACCAGACCACTCCTCTCCCCAGTCAACCCATAACCCTGTCCTTTCCACCTGTCAAATACATTTTCTGCCCACTTTGTCCTCCTTACTGCTTCAACTTTAGACCAGCCACTCTCTATATTCTCAGCTATAGCTTCCTAACATCCTCTGTGCTGTCAACTGATTCTATCAAATAGATGTTACTTTTAATGTAAATTAAGTAACTCTTCTTCCAAAACTTCTAAAGTCCTCCTCTCATTTAAAGTAAATAAAAAAACATTACCTAAATTCCCTACATGGTCTAGTCCCTACCTGTTCCTCCAAACCCACCATTCTACTTGTAATCCTGTTTTCACCTCAGGCTTTGTTTTCTCTGCCCAAGAGATCTCTCTGTCAAAGGGACTTCCCCATTTAGTCTCTATCTTCCACTCCACTTGACAAGGCTTATGCTGCATCTGCCACAGAAGTGATTTTTATTAAGTCTCACAATGTGCCATTTGAACTATCTGAACTAAAACCGAGAAAGAGAGGAATTCAGTAACTCACCTAAAATTACCTGGTCATAAAGTTCTGAGTTGAGATTCAGAGTCTAGACAAATGTGCATCCTTATATTCTATGCTATATACCAATGGGTTCTGAAATTATTTGTGAAAGAATGAAAAATGAATGTCAGCAGAAAGCATGAACTGGAAGATCCATCCATTTCTGGTCCCCATGTTGGCTTCCTAGAGCCTAACCGTTTGTAGGGAGAGGAGGCCATAATAATAACAAAGATAGAATGTCCTTGAAAGCTGATAAGATGGGGTGCCAGAGTCAAATTAATTTTATTTAAAATAAATGGCAAGAGTCATTTATTTAAAGAAGAAAGAGAGTTAGGTTTGTGGACTGAGATTCCAATCATTTTATAGTGTATTATTAGCTTTGGGATTCCAAAATTACATCCATGCTATTATTCCTCATCTACCTCCCCAGTTGGTGTCTACATTTTTGTTATTTTTTCAGACATGTGATATTAGACAGTTTGAGAATGAAATATACTTCCCTGACAAAGTTGAACAGAAAAAAACAATGACTGAAAAATAAGGCAAAAACTGCAGGATCCTGAGCAGTTTGGCGAAGACCTGCATAGAGACAGGTAAGTGGTCTGCAAGTACTTTTTCACTGCTTTTTCTCTTGAATCACCTTTGAAATGGTGCTTTAGAAGTCATTAAGTAACTTATACTGTCCCTGTAAAGGGCAGGATTAAGGTTCCATTATTATTAGGAAATGAAGGCTTAGGCGGTTGCAGCAAATTATATGAGGCTTTGGCCAAGTGGCAGTGAAAATTACCTTCTCTGGTTCATAGTGTCTGCTGGGCATGAAAATAATTGGGAATGGCTAACAGGAAACATGACAACATTTCTTTCTAGGAAACTAAGGCAACACTTGAAGCCACATTTTATTTTTGAAGAGATTTAAAAAAATAATAGTTACAATTGAATTCTTATCCCCGAAAAGAGACACGGTGCTCTGGAAATCCATTTCACTGAGCACCACTCCTGCCCTTAGCATAGTTATGATGTTAGATAGCTGGCATATTTTGGTGTTCTGGATACTTTCTGGTGTCACTGGCATGCTCTCCGTTCTGGTCTCTGACTTCCATGCATCAACACAAATTTCATTATTCAAAGCTTTCATGATTTTTCCCCTTTCTTTGGATCCACCCCTATTCCTTGAGAAATAACGAGTAGCAGGGACCATTTCTAGACAAATTAGCTGATGTTGCATTAATAACCAATTACAAAGTCAACATTTTTCTTCATTCAGGTTGAAGTAATTCATGTTCATATTTTCATCATGAGCTGTTTTAAAAAGTGATGCTGCTGGTTTGCAAAAGGGCATGTGGTTAATGACGGTGGTGATATCGGAGGGTTGTGACAAGTTCTCATGTTTATTTGCCCCAAGAAATGTATGCCGCTGGCCCATTGGGTTTTTTCCACAACTTCATTTACTTCTTACTTTTCCACTATCAAGCAAGCATACCTTGCAAGGTCTGCTCTCTGTTCCAGCAACATTTATTCATATTTTACAATAAATATTATAGCACTTATAAATTAAGGAATTTGCTGATTAAGAAATAGGCATCGAGCTAATCGCTGATATGAAGGTTTTCTTAATTATCATTCTTTCCTAGGTAGAAGATAGCTCTCTTTGGCGGATCTCTTGACTCTGTATATATTTCTGTCTCTTCTCTATTATTACTTTCTAAGATTACACATCTACAGTTTACTATTGTCTTTAGCCAAGGTAAAATACTGTTATAGTAATCGTTGAAAGACACTTGAAATTCACATTCCTAATTTTAAGAAGACTTAGCACATAGGAATAGAAGAAAGTGGCCTTAAAATTGTTCCTGAGAAAGTTATCAAAAGCAATCAGTACAGAGTATGTTTACTGATAAAATAATTTTATTCACAGTCATAAATAAAAACCAGACTTGTACTTAATACTATCATTTATTTTTATATTTTCTGGTTGTCCTAGGAATTTTATTTAAAATAATTGAAAGGAAAAAAGACAAATTTGGCACTATTTTTAAGAAATGTATTTTGATACTGAGAAAATGCAAGGAAATATTCTGAAAAACATTTAGAAAGTGTACAAAAGGATGAAATTGCTACAACATAAATAGGGAAAATTTAATAATTTATCTGTATTAGTGCAACAAGTAGGAAAATGTAATGCAAAAAACAACCTATTTATAAAAGAAAAACTAATTTGGAGTTAAAGAAATTCCAGAATCCAGTGAGAGTTAATTCTTTCTTTTTCACTATTTATTTGTGGGCAATTTTTCAAAGTCTGATACCCACTTTGAGATTTTGTTGATTATACTCCAAGTATAGGATCTTTCATTTCCATCATTCATAGTCCACCCACAAAGTGTTATGACATTTTTTGGTTTCAATAGCTCTTAATGACTTTAGGCAAAGCTGATGGGCTACAGTCGATAGGCATAGGCAACTGAAAAAGATTTCAACAAAACCACAAGCTTTATACATATGTGCATGCATTCACGTATGTATAAAAGCCAGTTCACCCTTGCAATTTCTTGTATCTTTGTATTTAATGTGTAATTTTCTATGCTGCTCTTTGAATGTCTTTCTTGTAAATCAACTTCTGATGCACAATTCTTTGAAATATAAACACAATTGGAACAAATTTCAAAAGAGGCTATATGTGACATGCCAGAGACGTGGAACCTGATTAGAATGGGGCTTAGAATCTTTTTTATAGTGCTAAATATAATTTAAGACACCATGTTGTTACTTAGAAGGAAGCCTTATTTATAACAGCAGTACCATGCTGCACAACAGATGCCAGTGGAAAGTGAAACTATGATGAATTTAATTTGACCTTTCTCGAGCCTGCAGAACGTAAATCAGATATATTTAATAAAGATCAAGTTTTGCAAGAAATAGCTTTGATTTCAGACGTGTAAATGCTTAAGTGAAAGAAATGAAGGCAACACTTTGTAATGTTCTGAGTACAGCTTAAATTAAATAAAAATGATGAAGAATAAAGTTTGGAGATGTGTAACTTTTCCTCATTAGATATATGTGGCATACTGAGTAATTCAGTTGTCTCATTGAATTTTTCAGGCCATTAGGCATAGTACAGGTATCAAACTCTTATGTATGTAACAATAATTTAATTTTTGATGCCTATATAGAATAAATGCATTAAGTATATTTTGGTATTTATTTGGAGATGATTTTGTTGTCTCCTTTAAAGTCTATGATCTTTTTTTTAATAAGATTCTCGGAGTTTTGAAATCTTTATATATGAAAAATGATAGAGCAATTCTTCCTCAAAATAAAAGCAAAATGACTGAAGTTTTTCTGGTTAGGAGAGAGGGCAAAAGTTTATTCTGAAAACAGAGATTTTTAAGATTAAAGTCAGGTTTGGCAGAAAGCCTGCTTTATTTTAATGAAAGAATGGATAGGGGCCAAACTCATTACTATTGGAATACTTAGCTGCCCACAAGCACATAAGTAAAAGTAGGCAGATATCGCATGCATTTTAGATTGCCACAGCCAGGACAGAAAGGAACCAAGCTCATTCATTCATTATGTCACTCACACATTCAAAAACCAATCCCTACTATGTTCAGACTCGGAAAGTAAAACAAGAGGCAGATATTGCTTTCAAGTGTTCTCATTAGATTTACTGCAACCATTTACTTGACACTTCTCTTTCAAATAGCTAAGTGCTGTAATTATGGAATGTGTAAGATTCCAAGGAGCATGATTCCCCCTGTGGAGTTTTAAGAATGACTGTTTAGAGGATCTGACCTAAGCCCTTGAATATAGACATGAACTCACAGGGCTGAGAAGGAGAGAATGCATGCTCCAGGAAAAGGAAAAAGGCTGAGCAAAAAGCACAGGATGCAGAGTAAATTTGAAGGATCTTGGATGTCAAGCAATGGAGATTGGATTCTATGGTAAACGTAATAAAGAGTTCAAAGAATGAATGAATCCAGAAGAGGTGCATGCCTACATCTGCATTGGAGAAAGATGAATCTGATTACCAAGTGATTCTGAAGATGGTGTGAGGTGAGTGAGAGCAAAAGCATTAAAGCCAGGGAGCCTGTTTAGGAGGCTGTGAGAATGAACTAGAAGGGATGAGGGGTCTGCATGAGAACAGTGGTAATGGTAGGGAAGAGGGGAAGAAAGACACTTAGTGATATTTAGGAGGTATGGTTAACAGGATTCATGTCTCAGCAGATATTATAGGAAATCAAGACAAAATAAATACCACTTATGTTAAAACACTTGGATTTTTACAGACTGATTTATAAAAGACTGATTGACTGGGCCCAGAGATAGAGTTTCAGAAACAACTGGCACCATAAGCTCTTTGAAGCCATAAGAGTAGATGGGGTCACCCAAAGAGTGGGTACACTTCAACAAACAGCTGAAATAAGGAGAAACATCAACAGCGGCTGGAGAGGCTGAGTGTGGAGAGAAGGAAAGGCTGGTGTGGCAGTTGAAGCAGTTCATAGAAGAAAACAAATTTAGGGTACTTTTCTTGTGCTGGGTGCTTTACACATAGTTTCTCATTACTATCCCAGTATTTTATTTAATCTTCACACCATTAGGGGACTTCTATAGATGATGAAAGTGAAATTCAGATAGGCCAAGTAACTGTCTCTTGTTCCTAAGCTCTTATATGGAATTTGAACCTTTATCTGTTCAATTCCAAAAGCCTACAGTCACTGCAGATGAAATTAGGTGCAGTATGCATTTTTGTTCTGCGAGATGTGATAAAAATGGTCTATCTTCTAATAGGGTATGATGTGATAGAACGTATTGTCTGTAATAAAAATTATTGTGTGGTCATATTTGTATGTTTTGAACTATGCACATTTGAAATATTAAAATAGTGTTTAAAATTTGATTGAATGAAATACTTTTGCATGACCTAAACTTTCTGTATTGTGACTGTCCTGTAACACAATGCATGGGACTACTGATACAACATTGCTGGGACTTAGGAAGGTGATTTGAAAAAGGAGCAAAAGTTTCAACCATAAAGTTGATATAATCATTTTATAGGCTGATTTGAAATGTAAATTCCGTAATTTTTAAAAATCAAGAACTCTATAATTTCACAGATGATTACAAATTGTGCTTACATTTTGGTGGTTCTACCTTAGTTGGTAAACAACAATTCTGTGTTAGTAACGTCATTGTTAGCAGCTTGTGAGAAGGCCTATTGTTAACAGCATGAAAAATTCTGAGTTATTTGGGTGACTATCATGCTGTTATTTGAACATTCTTTGTTATTACAACTTAAAATATTTTTAATGTCCTATAAAACGTCTTCCAGTCATGAGTGAACTGGTGGACTTGGTGCTGAAAATAAAGCTGGAAATCAGTAAGGTTAAACATAATGTAGATGCAATAAGAATGTTATGAAAATGGTCAATTACCATGATATGCTGTGAATTTAGTAAAAAGCACCCTATGAAATATTAGGGGTAATATTGAGAAAACAGGCAACACTAGAACAAGTAAAACTCTACATATGCAAAAATTATCACACAACCAGGCAAAAATAATGAAAAAATTGTTAAAAAAAATCTTGGCAAGTATAACATAACATAGCAGAAATGTGCTCTTAAGAGTGGGATTGGTTACAGATTAATATGCTCCTAAAATACTTTAGCCACTTTCAACCTCCCCACAAACTGACAGTCTTTAAAACTGGCTTGAATGAAATGTTTTTGCATGCACTACATTTTCTGGGACTGTCCTGTAACACGATCCCTGGACTATTAACATAACATTGCTGGGACTCACGAAGGTGATTTGAAAAAGTAGAGGAAGTTCCAACCATAAAGGATATGAAAGCAGAGTAGAACAGCACGTGATTTTGTTGGGAAGGGAAAGCAAACAGGGGAACACGAGAGTGCAGGCAATCTGAGCATTGCTTAAGCGTGCTGTCCACTGCCATGCAGAGCCTGCCTTCCACATCCTCATGGTGTCACTTGATTCTCTAGGAAATTCCAAGTAGCAGCAGTGGCCAGCAGCCTTCCTGGGAAGCCCTTAGACTAGTCTCTTCTGAGGCAACCGTACTCTCTAAAAAGGTTGTTTCTAATACTAGAACTTGGAGGAATAGAGAGGTCTTGGTCCCCACACAAGTATTTGCCAGAATGCTGGGGAAATTAGAACAACTAAAATAATCCAGTTCAGTCACCAACCAAGTTTCGACTCAAATATCAGCAGTGACAGTATTTGGATTTGAATCTGGCTTGTTGACAAACAGTTTGGGGGATATTCAACTGTGCACTGAAAAATAGTCATGGTTCAGATTTCACCAACAATGTGTGCACAACAAAGCAATACTTGGCTCTACGTGTCTTCATAGTACCTGGGTACTCATCTGAAGCTTAAGTTTTGCTTCTAATAAAGTGTCACCCTGACATTGTTGAGTATATCTTGGGTCTTATAGCTTATGATAATGACCAGAAACTGTATAAGTTCACAAACCTAGAAGAGATCATTCAGGTGATGGGTAAAGATTCTTCTCTGTGTAGTTTACAACTGCCATATCTGATTTTCTTTTTTTTTTTTTTTTTTTTTAGTTTTGCAATTTATTTTATTTTAGTATCATTAACCTACAATTACATGAGCAATATTGTGATGATTAAACTACCCCCTTCATCAGGTCCCCCCCATCAACCCCACCACAGTCACCGTCCATCAGTGTAGCGAGATGAGAATCACTACTTGTCTTTTTTGAGCTGTACAGTCCCCCCCGTGCCCCCCCACCCTATGTCTGCCAATCGTAATGCCCCTTTTACCCTCTTATCCCTCCCTTCCCTCCCATCTTCCCTAGTTCCTTTTCGTTTGGTTTATTTTAGTCTTTTCTTTTGTTCTGTGAGTCTGCTGCTGTTTTGTTCCTTCAGCTTTTTTTTTTTTTGTTATTGTTGTTGTTGTTCTTTGTTCTTATATTCCACACATGAGTGAGATCATTTGGTACTTGTCTTTTTCGGCCTCGCTTATTTCACTGAGCATAATACCCTCCAGCTCCATTCATGTTGTTGCAAATGGTAGGATTTGTTTTTTTCTTATGGCTGAATAATATTCCATTGTGTATATGTACCACATCTTCTTAATCCATTCATCTACTGATGGGCACTTAGGTTGCTTCCATTTCTTGGCTATTGTAAATAGTGCTGCAATAAACATAGGGGTGCATCTGTCTTTTTCAAAGTGGGCTGCTGCATTCTTAGGGTAAATTCCTAGGAGTGGAATTCCTGGGTCAAATGGTATTTCTATTTTCACATCTGATTTTCAAATGTCTGAGTCCACATCCCGTTTTATGAGATAGTTTATTTATAAATATTTCTCCTTGAATAGACTTGATATTTTATTCTTAAAAGAACCATCTGGAAATGCTTGTGTTTCCTGTTTAAGTTACCTCAAAAATAAACAAAATAAAGTAAACTTTTACTGGGATTTTACCTGTTTTTCCATAATCAAATGTCTTTAAAACTGTGTTCTATTAGGTGCCAAAATAACAAGAAAGCTAAAATTCATGTACCTTCAATAATGTGATCAATTTTTCAAACACTGTATATCAAAAATCCATCCATTATTCCAGCCATGATTACCTGAAACTGTTGATGACAATGTCAAATATTACATTTTTTAAAAAATATAAGTATGCTGTTACCTCTCCATCTCTTTTTTTTTCAATATCTTCATCATTTTGAAAGGACCATGCTTTGAACAAGCAGCAGATGTTAATATAGAAATATAGAACATCTCAATTTTCTCACTGCTAACTCAGCTTACTGAGCCAATTTCACAATTCTCACATTCCCGAGTCCTAGGAGAAAATGCTAATTTAGATTGTTAAAATTGACACGGGTTAGGGTATAAAGGGTAATTAGCATAAAATCCTACACAAAGTGTTCTTAGCACCATTAATCAACACCCACCTAGGCATACACTTTTTTAGTCAGAGCTGATGTTTAAAGGAGCTGAAAAATATCTAAAATATCCTCTTCCAGTTAGGTAATAAAAAATGCAGAGTTTGTCCTCAAATCAAGTTTGAGGGTTTTTAAGGAAAAATACCTAATGTGCAGTTCAAGCACAACTTTCATTTTACACTTAGGAATTATTTAAATCATATAAAGTGCTCTCTTGAGGAAAACACCTTTTAAACACTTGTATTTTTGACATATTTGTGTCAGTGCTGTTCGGTACATGTGTTGTTATTGCTGAGAAAACTGATCTGTTTTCTTTTTCCTCCCTTGGTGCTTGCACAGGCTGTTGCACTTGGCACTCCTGTTCCCATTTCCAGTACAGGATGCTGCTGGAGTTTCTGCCTCTTTTTTCTGCCAGACTCCTAAACCCAAAAACGTCATTCAGATGAATCTGCTCATCAGGACAGAGGTGTTCGTGGTTCTTCAAAGTTCTGCAAGCCTGCTATATTTATTAAAGTACAACCCCCTTTTTTTCTCTCCTTCCTAATGATGTGAACGCATGGCAAGAGAACTGTCTTCCAGTTAGATGAATGATTCAAAGTCACTTAAAATTCTCCACTCCTTAGTTTTTTTCATTTTCAAAAAAAAAGGCAAAAATAAAAGGTAAGGATGACAAAATACTTAAATTTCAGGGGCACAAGGAATATATGTTCCTGGGAGCCAGTCCATATGCGTCCTTGGTGATACCAGTGAGACCCATTTTTAGAAATTCTATCTTGGAAGGCCCAGTGACGGGAACAAGGCTGCAAACATGTTATGTTACCCCTGAAAGCCTTTACTCTTCATAAGAAAATGCTGCTTTGTATAAGTCAGTGGTTAGGCACAGAGGATAGTAGCTGACAGAAATCTCAGGAGAGAGATTGTTTAAAAAAAAATCCCAGAACCACAGGATATGTGCTCTTGATCAATGCTGGTGCGGTAAGATTGATGCTGGTGCAGTAAGACCACGCAGTGGGACACCTCATTGAAACTGGGGGAAAGGACTAAGAGGGAGCACCCATAGGATTGGTCGTGGTGAGTACAAAAGTGAAGAGAATGCCCTGACACTGAGAAGAGCATGTGCGAAGATCAGGAACAGCGAGCATGGTGAATTCTAGGAGCTCAAATCCCCATACAGCTGGAGCAGGCAGTACACAGTGGAAGTGGCCTGAGACGAAGGTAGGGTTAGGTGATGAGGAGTCTCATGCATTGAGTTACAGAGGTAGACTGAGTCTAAAAAGCAATGGGAAATAAATGAGGATATTAAGTGTGGACCTGCACATGCATCCTTGCATTTTAAAAAGATCACTCTCACTGCAGGGTGGAGAACAGACTGAATCCTGGAAGGGCTTGGAGGTAGGAAGTCAGTGGAGAAGCTACTGAAGCGATCCTTGTAAAAAATACGTAGGGTTGGAGCACAGGAGTCAGGTAAGATGGAGAGTGGGACCAACGATGAGAACAGCTCACACAGGGGTCTCCATCCCGACTGGAGCTCAGTGGGACCATCAGATCTGTACAAAGCTGGCTCCCCAATATCACTGCCTCCACCCTGACACATCAAAGCTGAGTTTATTGCTTACTACACTGAGAGAGAGCCACCTCTCAAAGCTTTGCAGGGCTTCAGAGAAAGGTGAAATCAAATTTTTGAAATGTGAAAGTTTGATTCAAGTCAGGTCTTTCAAAGGATGACATCATAGTCCAGGATTAGTACAAGCAGCCAGGTGAGGATTACAGGTAAGGGATTCAAAGAATTTTAGGATAGGTTTTTAAGGAAGGTATTGTAATGAACAGTCAATTTGCTCAGGTAGCAGACTCCTAGGAGAACAAGGTCATGCCCATGAAGACAAGAGTAGCACCAAGTCATGTTAACATAAACAGTCTTCCTGTGGCTTTGCTTCAGTGTCCAATCTAGTTTAAGGGTAGAGGGCCTCAGTTCCTCCATCTTTTCTGTTACTCTCAATGAATTTATGAGTTCAATAAAGTCTTTGTCATGCATTTATTTTTAAAAAAAGAATAGCTCACATGTATTGAGTATTTAATCATAGGCTAGAACAAAGCTTTTCCTGTATTGCTCATCAAATTGTCACAAAAAAGTCCTATAATATAAGCACTATTTATATATAAAGTTGAAGAAATTCAAGTTTAAAGAGGAAAATCAGTGCAAACTCAGGCCTTCTCAAAAGGCTAACGCTGTGTTTAGGAAGCCAGGAAGTCTTACTCCAGAACTCTGTCTTTGGTCTGCCTCCCAGACAAACTTAGGAGGAAGAACTGAGAGTGCTCAGTGACACACTAGAAGAGTGGTAAGTGACAGGGAGAAGGAGGTCACAAAGATGAGCACCTGTGTTGTTGGGCTGTGAAGGAGGTAGTTCACTTGGATATTTAATGTGCGAGAAGACTCATGGGTGGAGAAAGGGAGGGGGCAGATAGGACCAGTTCAGTGGGCCTGCAGGACATCAGAGTGCACAGGTAGCTGGAAGGGTGCATCCAACTGGAGAAAGGGGTTTGCACTGGACACACAGGTTTTGGAGTTCTCAGTGGCATACTGGCATATGCCATGGGTCATGCAGTGGCAGAGGAAGAGTGTGGAGTAGACGATAAAGTCTGAGAAGAAGCAACTGCAGAGTTAGGGGCAAAATCAGGAGGCTCTGCTGTCAGAAAAGCCAAGGAAAGCGGCACTTAGGAATAACTGAAAGCATCAAACACTCCTGATACGTCAATAACATATGGAGAGAAAAGAAGCCATCTGAGTCTGTGAGAAGAGGGCTTCTTCCTAAAGATGCAGGGCGTAGTGGCAGAGTACAGTGGCCACACACGGGCCTTAACTGCTACTATTCTATGGGCGGCACAAGTACATGATTCTACAGATTACACAGTGCAGCAAGGGGGTTCTGCTGGGCTGTGTGATGTCCCTACAACCTCCAATATTCTCCTCCATTCATATTTGTCACTTGACTTACAAATTCCAGTGCCACTGAACTTTGGCTTAACTAGTGGTAAAGCCATGTCATAAGCCTCTTGTGACTCACCAGAGTTGACCACTAAGGCTAGATATTTATTAAAAAGTGATAACCCATTCTCCCTAAAGGTGTAATTTCCAAAGAGATATCATGGCAAGACACTTCCTTTAATGGAAAGCCTCTCCCAGTAACACTAATTTTATTTCTAAAGGCCACAATTAGCTTTTGTTCAGTAATTATACCACACTCAGGAATTAGTAATATTAAGAAAGTTTTTCACTATTGGGGTACTATGTATTGTTCACAGCATTTTCAAACTGATGTTTTCCTTTAAGATCATGGGGATCAAATGAGTTGGTGGCAAGAAGAGAATAAGGAAAAAAACGTGGATATGTAAAACAGTACTGTGAAATATCCAATGTTTCTAATTCTTGGTTTTTTCAAAATCATTATAAAATAAATGTAATTTTAAGGCACCCATCATGCATAAGGCTCTCAACAAATTAACAACTTATAAAACGCCTGTGAGGCTCCATAGGAATACTCATTTACTAAAGGGAAATGATGCATTTATATTACTTACTTCAGGTCACTTAAAATGTCAGTAACACAGTGGAGAAGGAAATCAAAGAGAACATGTTCCCACGTACTAGAATTCTAATTTCTCCAAGTCTGAATCTTTTGATTTAACTCTGCTGCACAGAGGAGTAACAAATTTAGTTTTCTCAGAATAGGGAAGATAAGATTTATTTTATTTCTGCTCTGCTTGAAATTATGAAACCAAATTCAGTTTCACAGAATATTATTTGGAAGCAAACCAAGCCCATTCGCTATGTAAGGAAGTCTCTCTCTGCCAACCAACGTTCACAAGATGGAAGTACAGATGAAAGATAAGCAATTTATTTTTATTTTATACTGAGAATGTCAATTTAAATCACAGTGATTTGTCCTTTGATGGAAATGCAAATTATAGGTCAAATATCTTTATATCTTTATCAATATGAAAATAATATATAGTAATCAAACCAATTTTGAGCTATGAGACAAATATAGCAATCACACATTTCACAATGATGTTAGTATCAGTATATGAAGTATATACATATTTACACATAAGTTTAAGAAACCACATTCCAGTTTCAGTTAATTTGTGGCTTATACTGCAAACCAGTCAAGCATTAATTGCTCTAAATGAGACATGAACAAAACGAAATTCTACTGTGGGCACTGTGTACCACATTCTTTTATCCTAAGTGTGTAAAAACAATATTTAAAAAATAAAGAGTGCAAAGAGATGGAAATAAAATAATATTTTCAAGCTGGAAGGGATCTTAGAGAAACACCTAATAAAAATCCTTCATTTCACAGATAAGTAAAAAGATCCTAGCTAGTGACTCCCTATACTTACTAGGCTCCTAAGTGCCACGTGTAAATTCCATCAGAGGAAAGCAACTCTGGGCAGCACTCTGGATCAGAACAAGTGACCCACCCAGAAACACGGCACAAATGCAACAGTGCGTTCCAGGACTGTAATAAAAATTAAAAAGAATAGTTTTCCAAAGTTCCAAAAGTTCATTAACTTCATTTCTGACTTTGAAACCCCACAAGGAAAGAAGAGGGATAAGGATGTGTCGCTGAAAATGTTCTAATAATACCAAAAGAGATGCACATCCAGAAACACTGCATTTTACCATGAACAATTAAATGTATCTCAAAGCAGCTTATTTCAGAATGTTTTTGCTATTATGATCATAAATGTCTTGAAACCTAACTTGTTATGGTGGTATTGAAAATATGTTTTCTCAATTTTCATTTCAGATAGCCTGTATTAGAAATATCTTCTATTTTTAAAATGGTTTAGAAGAAGCTGCTAGTACCTATTTCCATTCTATCCAAAAGATCTTATTTACCTTATTCTCCTAATAGCTCTGTCACTAATATTGTTAACTTCAAAGTGGAAAAGGTGTGGATACAGAGTAAATGCGATCTGCTTGCTTTTCACCCTTGGTCTCCACCCAGGAAAATAGATACATTCTCTCAGAAGAAACTTCCATACTGTAAACCAACTTTCCTTGTTAGAAAAATGCTTCTTAGTCGTTTACCCCATTTATTTTTTACTTTTAATTAATGTGCTTTGAGTAAAGAGAATCCCCTTCCTTTTCCCCTCCTCTCTCTCCTCCTCTTTCTCTGACTCTTTCTTTATTTTCAGCAGAAAGCATCATGTTTTCCTACAGTTTATTTTCAAGTTTGTAAAGAATATGACATTGGGGACACATTATAGAATACAAAGTTCTACACAAACGATCTTCTAATACTTGGATATTACTGTGAGCTGGTGATCTTTGGACATTAATTTCATGACTTTAGAAGTCTGGTAAAGCACACAGGCCCTTCTGTTGCTCTTCCCCAACACTTGCCTAATCCCGTGTTTCATTCTTAATGGGTATCACCATTACTGGGAATATGTCACCTAGAACTTTTTCTTGGTACTGAACATGAGAATTCATTCAACCTACTATGCAAAAATAGTCTAATTCTACTATATCTGCTTAATATCTAAGAGAAACAACAAAAGGAAAAAAGGGAACCTTATCAGAATTAAATGTATATCTGCCTACCTGCCTTTCTATTATATACCTCTTTATCAACATAAAAGATTCCCTGTCACATAGTAAGTAGTAATTAAATGTTAACAACTTATTGTATTTTTGAAATAAAGTTTTCTAGTGTGGTTCAACTTAACCTAGTCTCAGAAGCATGTATGGGCAATCAATGAAAAAAAAATATGGACCATCAATGAAAAAAAAATCACATAGGCTTACTTCATTCCCCAGATAAAAGGCATTAGAAGACCATACAGTCTTTTCAAAGTGGTCTGGTAAGAAAAGAACATTCCAGTGATTATGTAACCCTCTATCTAAAAAATAGAACAACTTTTAACCTAGCAATTACACTTTTAGAAATGTAGCCCAAGGACATAATTATATTCATAAAGGCAAAGCTACAAGGGTGCTCATTATAGGATTGTTTATAGTGGCAGAAAAGTTGGAATCAAAATAAATGGCCAACAACATGAAATGCATTGAATAAATCATGGCAGCACTCTGCTTGAAGAGCATTTAACAACACGGGAATATCTTCACAAGTTCATTGTGCAATGGAAAAGCAGAGTATAAAACTGTAAGAACACATGACCAAATAAATACATATCTAATCCCACATTCTCCAACTTTCCAATTTTTCTTCTACCTGATCATGCTATTCCATTCAATGGGAAATCTCTGATCTTCAGTTTACCTGACATCTCAGTAGCAACTGACAGAAGGAACTCTTTCTTGAAAACCACCTTCTCACATTGGCTAAAAAACCCAACACTTTCTTTTTTCTCTCTCTCATAATTTTTAAAATTATTAATATTAAAGTTTTATTTTTTACAGAAGTTTAATATTCACAGCAAAATTGAGATGAAAGTACAGAGACTTATTGTATATTCTCTACCCCCGACCATGCACAGCCTCCACATTGTCAGCACCCCTCACTACCCTGGTACGTATGTCACAACTGAAGAACCTACATACCACATCATCACCTGAAGTCCCTGGTAATTAGGGCTCATCTTTGGTGTCTCCTAGCATTTTGAACACCCATTCTCTTTGCCTTTGTTAAGCTTTGCCTTTACTACCCACCATGAAATGCTGGCATCCTTCCATCCACAGTACTGGACCTTCTCCATCCATTCTCCATCTTCAGGGGCTTTCACGCCCTTGGCTTGAAGTACTCTCTGTACACAGATAACTCAAATATTTATAACCTTCATAGAACCTTTCACTCAAGCTCAAACTGTATGTCTGAAAATGGAGTGTACATATCTAAAATGAGACACATTTTACTCCCTGAATCGCCCACTTCAAACTGCTTCAAACTGGGCACAACCTAGTGCTTTTTCAGAGGTTCCTAAATCTGAATGGAACTGCCACCCATTTACTTATGCAAAACACAATAATGAATGCTATTCTTAATATTACCCTTACCCCCAAATAACAAATACAACATAAGTCCTGCCCATTTTCCAGAACTGTGCAAGATGCAGAAATTAAAGGATGGATGGAACATGGTCACTGAATCTAGGAAGTCAAAATGTAGCTGAGAAGAGAGATAAGAAAATAGTGGTAGTGCACAGTATCACCAAGAGGCATGGAGTAGTGCTCAGCAGAAAGAACACTCTAAGCCAGACCTGCAGGATGAGTCGGAGGTACTCAGGCAAGGGAGAAATGGTTGATGAGAAGGAGGGATTCTAAGCAAAGCCAAGACCATACACAAATGGACATGTGGGAAATCCACAGTATTCCAGGAACTCCCTTGCTTCTATAGCAGTATTTCCAAGTGTGGGAATAAGTAGGAGATTACCTTGGATAGATGAGAGGGCATATTTTTTGGCTCATTAGAAGCCTTGCTAAGGAGTTGGACCATCCTGTAGTGAGGCTGGGGAATCAAATCACATGATCATAATTATGCTCAAGAATGATCTCCTCTATGGCACAAACAGGGATCTAGTAATTCCAAAACAATCACAGCAAGCTTTCTAGCAGGACTACAGAAAGACTATAAAATGTCTTCAGTGCTCTCTGGTATCAATATAAAAGGCAAATGTATGGGAAAGACTATGGAAATTCTTAGCTGATGAAGGAGTAGAGTGGTTAAGACCAAAGCTTTGGAGTTAGAAAAAAAGAAAGTTCTTATTCTTTTTTTTTAATCTTGACACAACCAGTTAAACCTGTATCATCCTAGAATAGTGCTTATTTTGTGTTTCAGTTTCCTTTTCTTCAAACCCATGCTACTTCAGTGATGGACTATGATGATCAAATAAACATCAGTGCAGTTTAAAGTGCCTGGCAAAGACTGTATGTTTAATAACTATTTTTAAATAGTTCAATATTCTTTTGAAATTATTTTTATGTACTTTATCAATTTGGATATTTGTATTCATTTGACATATTCCATTAGAAATTTAACAAAGTTGATATAATATTATGAAAACTTTTCTTTAGACAGATATGTAATCATATTCAACAACAGTACCTAATAATTCCAGTATTAATAATTTACTTTTATGTGGGCCAAAAGACTTGACTTGGTTGTCAGATGTCTTGGAACTAGTGAGAGTATTAAAAGGAAAATAGGACCAAAGAAAAAAAGGAGTAAATCAGTTCAATTTAAAATATTCCCTAGGAATCAAAGTGATCATTAGATCATAAATTCAAACTGAAGGAAAGTAATGACAAGATCAACCATAAATCATATTGGACATATTTCCAATCTGCTCAAAAACTGAAAGCATTTGAAATCCCAGTACATAAGGTTGGATGAGTAATGGTGCCAAGTGTCATATGAATGAAATTCCCAGAGGGACATAATAAGTAAATCCAAAAAATCAATGTGCCATGAGGTTGACATTTCACATATTGATTTCCTAGCTCCTTTTTTCCATCTTTGCTATGTAGAAAGGAATAGAAATGTCCTCTGACAGATGTCCACATGAGTAGAAATGGATTCACTCCAGTTGAGTTGGAGGTACCAGATACTGCCAACTTGGTTTGACTAACTCGATGCCAAACATGCGTGTACAATTTGAAAGAGGGGCCATGGGATGGCATCTGGATGATAAGAAGGAGAAATAACTCAGCTTAATAAAAACTAGTATTTTTAAACAAAGGGCAGTGGTATAAAAAAAACTCTCAAGTCCCCAGGACTCTCTTTTATTTATTCACTTTTTAATGTTCAGGTTCTATAAACAGTTCTCATTTTATTAACCCAATTTTATGCTTTGCAAAAGAAGGCTCCTCCCCTAAAACAGCCAATATATTTCTTAGTGATTCAATGGCTACAACAATTTTCTTCTGATCTCTCTATAAGTCCTCTGGATGTTTTCTGTCTTCACTTCCTTTCATTCAGATTCCTGTTACGTAGGGATTTCTCTCTCCTCCCCCATTTACCTGCCTAAACCACCATCTCATTACTGAATGTCACCCCAAACCAGAGCTGCCGGACCAGTCTGGTGATTTGGGTAGAAAAGGGAAAAACAATGATATCATTGCCCAGTAGAATCCCTCCCTTGATAATATTAACACTCTCCACTCAACTCCTTCCTGCTCTATTCTAAAGCCCTTGACAGCATTCAGTGTCTGGGGTGAAATGTAAATGATCTAATCTCAATCTTCTGAGTGACCAAAGGCCCACTTTAAGGGGGAAGAGACATTCCTTTTCACCAGGGCTGTCTGATTTACTTCTATTGTTCTAGTGTGATTATTTAACACCTTTTTATTTTCAAGCCTCTTACTTTTGGAAGAAAAAATTATATGGGCAATGTACTTGTAGTGCCTAAGTGAGAAAATTTAATGAGCATTGGAAAAATTCACTGATCCTGTGTCTGTTTTGCATCGCTGGCAGAAAAATAACTCAACACTTTAAAAAGGCAGTAAGGAAGAGCGGAGGAGATAAAACAAACAAACTAAACACACACACATACACAGCAGAGAAAGAGAGTAGGTCCTCTCTCTGTCCAGAGAGGGAAGGACCTCCTGGCCAGAAGCACTGCTGTGGCAGGGGAAGGGAAGCTGGCAGGTTAAATTCTACCTGATGGAGGAGAAGCAGGGAAGGGCACGAGAAGCAAATTGTTTGGAGTCCTCAAACTTCCTAACACCTGGAGGACAACATGGGCAGGGAAGAACGGGGAGAAGGTCAGAGAGGATGAGCAGAGCTGTACGGCTGGGTTGCAGGAAGTGATCTGCTTTCTAGTCTTTCCCCTCGCCTTTAGAATTCATAGCCTATTTCTCCAGGACCATTGTTATACATGGTGATTAAGTTCTATAATTCCATTACCAGAGTACTAAGCTTCAAATATATTGGGCTTCATTAGGCTTTTATGGAAAGGCCTGGGGAATTAATCCAATGTATAACATTGTTCATTTGAGAAGATGTAGTCCCAAATGCAAAAAACTGCTCTACAAACTAACTTCTGGAATACTATTTCTTGGAAAGTTACATATTAGAAAAGGGTCTATGAATTCTTCTCAACCCAGGCTGCATATATGAAATCGTTCTCTTATTGGACACCGCACCAAAAGATCTGATCTAAGTGACATGGGATGAGCTTCTCTTAAAAAGCCTCCTTGTGGCGGAATCGAGGGCCGCTGGGCGAGCACATGCTTCTTGGATCTGTATTTGAGTGTCTCTGGAGGGTTTGTTTTCTGACAAAGTGGTCTTTTTTTTCACAATAGGATTCACTTCCAGTTTCATTTTTCAAATGTTATTCAATCTAAAAAAAATCTCTTTAGCCATACCTTTTCAAAAAAGACACACCAGCAGTGTAAAAGAAATACACCTTCTTGCTAAATATACAGTTATCATTGAGCCTTTTAAAATTTAGCACACAGTTAAAAAGGAAATAACCCCCAACATACTGACAACAGAAAATCTAGTAAGAGAGTAATTCTATATATAAATTTCAAATATGAATATATTTGAAAAATTTCACTCCTTTCCAGTCTATTCATCAAGATCCTGGCAAATCTGAGGGCAGATCTGAGTCATGAATTGCTCCCTGAAGGTCATTTGAGCAACAGTTTGCTGCTCTACCAGAAACTAGGGTTGTGGAGATAAGATTTATTAAGCCCACAAACAAAGTTCAAAATGAAGGGCTAAAGTCAGCCTTTGCAAAAGACAGAGTGGATAGTATCATCTTCACTGGTAACATCCAGGCAACAGAATGCCCTGAGGTCTGCACCAAATCTTAGTGTCATGAATGAGGTGGCTGAGGGTTAATGAAGCAACCTCACAACCATTCCACCAAGTCACCAAGTCCTGTCCCCCAGCCCCACTGCTCTCATTCTGTTGCTGAGCAATCATCTTGTTTTCCTGGTTAGCTCATTTTTTCCTTCCCTACCAAACAAAGCATTAGGGTATCTTCTGAAAGCACTGCCTGGAAAGTAAAATTCCATGTACTGAAGCCTATTTCCTCCATTGACTTCCACTCAGTAACTGCAAAAGAATGTATACAAGGTTTTTTTTTTTGGTATCATTAATCTATGATTACATGACAACATTATGGTTACTACATTCCCCCCATTATCAAGTCCCCACCACATACCCATTACAGTCACTGTCCATCAGTGTAGTGAGATGCTATAGAATCACTACTTGCTTCTCTGTGCTATACTGCCTTCCCTGTGCCTCCCCCCACATTATGTGTGCCAATCGTAATGCCCCTTACTCCCCTTCTACCTTCCTTCCTACCCACCCTCCACGGTCCCTTTCCCTTTGGTAACTGTTAGTCCATTCTTGGGTTCTGTAAGTCTGCTGCTGTTTTGTTACTTCAGTTTTTTCTTTGTTGTTATACGCCACATATGAGTGAAATCATTTGATATTTGTCTTTTTCTGCCTGGCTTATTTCACTGAGCATAATACCCTCTAGCTCCATCCATATTGTTGCCAATGGTAGGATTTGTTTTCTTCTTATGGCTGAATAATATTCCATTGTGTGTATGATATACAAGGTTTTTGTTTTGTTTTTAAGCTCTGGAATAAATGGTGAGTGGTAAGGAAAAGCTGAGGTTTCTCAATAAATTTCTTTATCTCACATCAGATGCCTATGATCCATGCTCAGCTGGTCTCGGGCAAAGTGTGGGGAGCAAGTGAACACTCTCACTTTGCTTGTGTGTATGTAGGTGTGTGTGCATATTTCATATGTCAAGTTATGAAATGCACCTTTACATTTATAAATTATATTTCAACCCAATTCCCATGAAATACTTCTATTCATTCAGTGCTTATTTTCAATTCATTCATAAGATGACTTAATATGACAGTTTTATATGGTAAACAGATAATCAACAGATAACCAGGTCTAATTTTTATCATCCTGAAAACAGAGCTTCCTGTAGAGTTACTTAGTGCTATTTTGAAGGACATAATAAACTGAAATTTATGTGTGCAATTTATTTGGTTTCAGTCAGGCAAGTTATGAAGAAGAATGTTCATTGAACAAATTTCTACTGAGCAACTACTAGGTGCCAGGCATGCTTCAAGCCTCCGATAGGCAACTGAGTACAGGCTTCCCTTAAGTTACTGTGCTTCACTTTATTGCACTTCCCAGATACTCTGTTGTTTTTACAAATTAAAGGTCTGTGGCAATCCACACCAAGCAAGTCGATGGGTGCCATTTTCCAAAGGCATTTGCTCACTTCATTTCTGTGTCACAGTTTGGTAATTCTCACAATATCCCAAACTTTTTCATTAATATTATATTTGTTACAATTATCTGTGATCATGACTATGAACTATGGAAAGCCTGGACGATGGGTAACATTTTTTATCAAGCATTTTCTAATTAAGGTATGTACATTGTTCAGACCTAATGCCATTAGACATTCATAGACCATAGTGTAGTGTAACCATCATTTTTACATGTGCTAGGAAACCAAAAAATCAATTTGGTTTGCTTTATTGGACATTGCCTTTGTTGCAGTGGTCTGGAACCAAATCTGCAATCTCTTTGAGCTGTGCCTGAAATGAGTCAAAAATCCCTGCCTTTGTGGGACACACCTTCTAGGTGCAACTTAGCCTTGTAACATGCATGGTGCTCTTGAAAAACTAGGTTTTGGCTATTGTAATATATGCTGTGATAAACATAGGGGTGCATATATCTTTTTGAATTAGTGATTTTGTTTTCTATAGATAAATTCCCAGAAGTGGAAGTGCTGGGTCATATGGTATTTCTACTTTTTATTTTTTTGAGAAACCTCCATACTATTCTCCGTAGTGGCTGTGCCAATTTACATTCCCACCAACAGTGTTATGAGCGTGCCCTTTTCTCAACATTCTCACCAACACTTGGTATTTCTTATTTTTGTTTTGTTTTGTTTTTGTTTTTTAATAGTAGCCACTCTGACTGGTATGAGGTGATATCTCACTGCAGTTTTAATTTGCATTTCTCTGATGATTTATGATGTTGAGTATATTTTCATATATCTAAGCATTCATCAATAAAGGAATAAAGATGTGGTACATATATACAATGGAATGTCACTCAGCCTTAAAGAATGAAATCTTTCCCTTTGCAAAATGGATGGATTTAGAGGGTATTACGCTAAATCAAATAAATCAGACAGAGAAAGACAAATACCATATAATTTCACTTTTATGCGGACTCTAAAAAACAAGACAAACAAACAAAACAGAAAGAGACTCATAAACACAGATAACAGACTGGCAGTAGCCATGGGGGGGGGGGGAGGGAGGTAGGAGAAAATAGATGAGGAGGATAAAGAGCTACAGACTTTCCATTATAAAATAAATTAATTAAAAGGCTGAAAGTACAGCATAGGGAATACAGTCAATAACACTGTAACATCTCCTGTATGTTGACATATGGTAACTACACATCACAGGGAGCATTTAATAATGTATATAATTGTTAAATCACTATGCTGTACACCAGAAACCAATATAATATTGTATGCCACCTATACTTCAATAAAAAAGGAAAAACTAGATCTAAATTTTGTGTTTTGAACTACACTTTAAACCAATATTCACCCAAGCTAAATTGGTCTGCTTTCTTCCATAGACATTTGAGAGAGTGAGAGTAAAGCGTTTGGTCAATGAAAAGAGAACAGTTTCATAGGCATGGGAAGTTAGAAGGGTAGAAAATCAATGGACTGAGAAACAATTCTCACTACAAAATTCTATAATCCCACAAGTTGCAGGATCAGAGCCGGGTGCCCAAAAATTAAAAATACTGAAATCCAACCCATTTTTAACATGTATTTTCTCATTTTTAGTTCACATGCATGTATTTAAGACATTAATGGCAAAAGCCCCAATGCCATACACTGTCTTGCACAATAAGTCATGATCATGATAATAGGATGGGGAAAAATTAATTCTTCCAAACTGGACAGCTAAGTATAGGCCTAAAAAGAGTATAAAGAAGCCTCTGAAGGATAAATAAATGGGCAATTAGTTAGAAAGGAACATGCAGGAAGTCAACAGTGTAATCAAAGCCTAACTGAAATAACTTTGCCAAAGACATGAAGGGTAAGAGCTAACTGCTGGCAAGGAGCAGTCTGGGACGCAGGCACAGCTGGGCAGGCCAGAAGGTGGTGGAGTTGTAAAGCTGATGAGAACACAGTGGTTGTGTGAGCCTTTGAGGGAGGGAAGCTGTGATCATGAACTGCCAATTCCCAGGAGGCTTTCCAATAGGACCCTATTTCAACCTTATTTCCATCAACAAATACTAGCTTTTAAGACCATGACCAGCAGGCCAAGGGAACCATCATCCCTCTCTTGCTTAAGCCATGTCAGATTTAAAACTCCTTATAACATAATGCATGGAAAGGGCCAATTATAACTTCTTTATATCAAATAGACTCTTTAAGTTTCTTGGGGAGAATGTAATATATGCATTTTCTTGCTTCTCTGTAGATTAAGGTGGTTATACCATAAAACATGGCAGAATGCTTGTAAGTGGGAGTTTCAGTACAGTAAGAAAAACTGCTATATTTTTAGTGATAAAACATATTTCCCCTTAAAATGCTTATTATCAGAGCAATCAGTATCTTACTAATAATGAAGAAAATGCACAAATCAATCTTTTCTATGACTGAACACACAAATACAGATGGGGGATTATATTAGCCAAGATCTTAAGAATAAGATTGTTTTATAATGTGTAGATGTCTGTTCAATATAGACAAGATTTAAATGTTTTACCTTTTCATGAATAAGTAATTTGACCTAAAGCTAAAATTAATTTTCCTTTTACTTTAAAAAAAATCTTAAGATTCAAAGACTTAAATGTTGTATTGAAGAATATCTCTTACAAAGAAAAATAATTAACTTAATGTAAAGCTTTATATAAAAACTGCAAAAAATCATACAGACACACACATAAAATACTTGTTTCTTTGGGCAATTAAATAAAAATGTTTCAACATTAATGAGAGTACAAATATTTTGGAGTAGGAAGTTTTATCTTTTTATTTTTTGACTCTTTAATATGCCTCCCTTAGTATAGCACATATATTTTAACATATATTACAGATTGAGTTAACTTCTTTAAAATATTTTAATTTAAATAGTGCAGTCTTAAAATTTAAAAAAAATATTATGTAAACAATATTTAGAAACTTTTTAATTTTCTATCAGAAGTTTGGGTTTCATTCCTTGATGTGAAGAACTCATTCTTTTTACGTCTGAACCATCACTATATATTTTCCATGGTGTCAGTGTTTCCTAAACATAGGATGGACAGACATCCTGGTGAGTCTAGAGTGCTTCTAGAGTCCTGCTGTAATTATTAATGACTTCCCCTTTCTCAGATAGGGAAGTTGCATGAAAAGTGATGTGGTCTCTCAACCTAAATGGCACTAACTTTGTGATCTTGACAAGTGTTTACAAAATAAATTAGTGACTCCTTAATCTGGAAAACAGAAAATTGCATGTTTATAATACTATTCACAACACTAGCATTACTGAGTGCTACAATTTGTAAGCCACCATGCCTTGCCCAAATATATTATTAATCTACATATTATTATTGTCCCTAATTTATAAAGGAAAGTGGAATTTGTAGAAGACAAGTGATTTGTTCAACATCATATAACTATCAAGGAGTAGAATGGGAATTTGAAGCCAGCTCTATCTGATACCAAAGCTCATGTTAAGTTGGTGAACATTGTAAACATCAACTATAATATTGATACCAGCAATATTGTGAGTGAACGTAGGCAGAGGAGAATGCCATGTATCTGTTTTGCTTTTCCAAAGTCACAAATCTTAGTGTGACTCCAACTGTATCAGTTTCCATTTAGAGTCTCTATCTTGTATCTTCACAGCTAAAACTTAATCTAGGCACTTCTAGGTATGCTATTCAGCATTCAGCAATGCTCCTCCCTTATCTATTTCTCCTTGGTACTGGTTCTAACATCGAAGGTTTCTACAGTTTGAAAATATTAGTGACGACAAACAACACTGCTTGACCTGATCCATCCTGTGTTAGCTTTCCTGAGACATGTAACTGTTTCCTTATGCACTTTATTGGCACCATTATCCAGACAGTCTAAAGATCTAAAACCTGACATACCACTGAATGGACAGCCCACCCTTTAATACCCTCTCTCCACAGACTTGACAAACTTCTGGTTCTATGGCTTTCTTATGCTATCAATCCAGCAATCATCTATCTGTTTATCATCTTCCTCTCTTTCTGAACAGTAGAAATGTTTAGCTGCTCAGTACTGTGCTGATGCAATCAAGCTTCCTCAACACTGTTTCTGCACCTGTGATTAATCCCCTATTATCAGCCATGCCATTGTGCTGTAGGACAATGTGAAAAGCTGCTGCCTTCCAGATTTCCCCAAGCAAAGCAAATGCAGTCTTTTCTACTCTCAGATATCCATATTTTAAGGAATATCTATTATCCATCTCAGTCTTGTCCCAGACCAAAAAAATGGGGGACTGGCAGAGTTGTCTTTATCATCCACACCGGCTTCTAACATTCTTGCTTCCCTAGCTATTATTCTACTTTCCAAATGTGGAGCTTCTTGTCTAGAACTCAAGGGCGATATAGTTTAACTCTTCTCTCTATTACTGCTAAATATAAGTTTTTGAACCAAAAAGTACAAAATCAGTCACTTTTCTTTGTTCCCTCATTCCAGGGTGCCCAGGAGGGAAGGGAAACCCTTGGATACAAATGAATGAAGGGACAAGTAGATGTTATGTACAGTTAATGCTTCAAAAGTACTTTTCCCCCATAGTAGCAGAGTACTTCATATACTGAAAATAGTAAAAGAGTTTGATGAAGAAGAATATTAAAGTCAAATAAGGCAGGAATGGAGAGAAGGGCAAAAATAAGAAAAACAAGAAAGGTGGTAAGGAAAAATAGAGAATAGAGAATGAGGATAAAAGAGAGTAAGTATAGTGGTGGTAAGACATAGCAGAAAAGAGGGAACAAAAAAAATAGGACAGAAGATTCAAGAAGGATAGAAAGGCACAAAAAAAGAGAAACTAGAGGCTGAAGAAGAATGGGAGAAGAGAAGGAAACTCCAATGAAGAGAAATGTGCAGAAGGGACAAAACAAAAAGAAAATAAAAGGAACATTTTCAGAGGGGAAAAACATTTAATTTCCAAATTCCAAACTGACACAAACAATGTAACATGGTAGCGTGAATCCATTCTCTCCATTCCTTCTGCCTCCCATAGGATGTTTCCTGCTTCTCAGGTTCACCGCCATTCATTTTAAATATATACAGTTGGGTATGTTATTGTAACTTTTAACTTAAATTGCTGCCCCTTAAAAGCTAACTATTTCCTCACACCCCCATGCCTTTCTTTTTTTAGTACTAATTGAGTTTTAGACACTGATGTAAAGGGTTTATGCACATTATGTACATATCTCATTCAATCCTCACAACCACCACTGGGGAGAGAGACTATTCTTTTTCCTACTTTAATATTGAGGAATTTGAGGCTTGGAGTGACTAAGGACTATGTCTAAGATTACATACCTGGCCAACAATGAAATAAAAATCCAAACCAATCTTAACCCCAGACTTTGTCTTCTTAATGGTTTAGCTACATTCTCTCATATCCCAAATCATTAAAACAAACAACCCACCTGCCTACCTTTAATTTTATATATGAAACAGTAACACAGTGCTCAATTCAGTCCATGGTTTGGGCAATTATTGCAGTTTCCTTTGGTTTTGATTCCCAATTCAAACTTCCCTATTTTAATGGTCTTATTACTGGTCATGGAACACAGGCTTATTAAAACACACCATGGGCAGTAAGCTATGTTTGTGTGTAATTAAGAAATGCTACTTTATACTCCCAGAGACAAGTCATTGTCCAAGACCCAGCTGGTCTCCACACAGGTGAGTATCCTTTACATGCTATCTGATGAGTAAAGATATTGCTACATCCTGAAGCTGAAATGGGTCTTTGGTAAGTGGTTCATTCTTATGCCAGGCATAAGAGCTGCTCTTTATTTATCATAAACCAAGGCATTTGAGAGATTTTAGCCAACCATCTAACTTTCTTCTCAACAATGAAAAGATGAAAACATTTCCATATATCAGGATTCTGTGGAGTTTTCTCAAAGATATGTCAATGGCAGTGTTATGAAAACTTCCTCAAAAGTTCATGCCCCACCTTCAATGTGATTTTTTGATTCTTTATTTATTCCAAGATGCTACAGTTTGAATTACATGTTGTTTGCATGACCCTTTTCTTACCATATACAACTCCTTGAGAGCTGGCATGGCTAAACTGAGTCAGGGAGTCCTGGACTTAGTTTCCCAGTTGTTATATTTGTAATTTAGACAAGGTCTTTAAGTTCTCAAAGACTGATTTATCCCATCTGTATGTTGGGGAAAATAATAGTTGCTAACCCATAGAGTTGTTATGAATATTAACTGAATTTGGCAAGTAAAGTTCCTTGGTATATTTAATAAACTTTAACAATAATAATAATCATTGTTCTTGTAGTCTCAACATTTGTTAGAGCATTTTTCTTGTACTCTCAATAATTACTTGCTAAATGAATGACTCATATGATTTGAGAGTATACACAATTAAAAACAAAACAATGATATAAAAACAGAAATAATATTTTCAACTTACATGAGGTTTCATCATTTTTGGAAAGCTGGTGCCTCAAAATATTACCCCATAATGATTTTTAGCTTAATGATTCCCTCACTGTTTTAAAACTAAGGCAGAAAATGAATGGGTAAGATCTGGTGGATCCAATAATTTACCAGTTCCCTGCTACCTATGGGAAACTCAGAAATTGTTCTTATTCTAATAAATTATATTCTATTACTATTTATTACTCTAATAAAGCTATAAACCAATAATCAGGGCCTCGGTTGATTTACTTTCACTTTGGTCAGAGAACTTTAAATCAAGAGCTTCTACAAAACAGCTCTGTTCTTTCCCATACCTCTTCTGATATAAATCAAAGACTAGCTTAAGCTTAGCTAATTCAGTGTGTCATATTGCTAATAAAAATATATGGTAAATGAATTTTGAACAAATTTATTCTGTTGAACACAACACTAAAATTATATTGCACTGAAATATTGAAACTGAAAATCAAATGACCACAAATTAAACACAGCAAAAACTACTGTAATGTTAATGGTGCATCAAACTTTTATTTCTTTGGTAAATAGCAGAAACTTACTCAATTAAATAAGACATCTACATTGGCTTAAAACTATTCAGATTTTCTTGACTGATTCTGACCTCTAAGTGTCTATGAATTCTTGATTGGATATGAACAAAGTTTAACTAAAATTCAAAGCAAGTGTCTTTTTTTTTTCAGCACAGCTGAATATTAGAGCTATTTCCAACTGAGCTGCTTATTGCAAAATTTTGAGGCAGTTCATTTCCTCAATCTTTGTGTATTTGTCACTCCCAAAATTAGGCTCCTTATTAATCATCTCTGCACAAATGTATAGTTTTAAAAAGCATACTGTGTTTTTTACCTGTTAATATGTCATCAGTATGTTACCATGGCACCTCTTTCATTGATGTGGGATGTATACTAACTTACTTTGATGATCAAGAAAAGGAAACACAGCTTCTTCCAACATGTAACACTTGGAGTATTTGAAGCTGCATTTCCTCAAATTAGATGGAAAAAACTATACATTAGGAATATTAATGGCTATATTTTTGTTGTATATGTTGATTTACTGTGATTATAGTTTATAAGGAAGGTATCTTTCATATTGGCATAATTAACGTCTCAGTAGATATTATCACAAATAGTTCGATTTTAAGTTTTTTTTCTGCTGAAAAGATTGTGCCACACTTTTCATTTTTTTTCAGCTATATTAATGGAAATACTGAAAATTTCTCCCCAATCATCCCTTCCCAATTTTTTCATGCAAGGCTTATTTAGTAACAGTTAAGTTCTTGGAAGACAGACTGTTCACAGAGTAGTGCCAGTACTGCCAAATATAGGCAGGAGCACTTTCCATCTTATAGATTTAATAGGAACTGCTCCATCAAGAAGAAGGAACTTCATTTATGAAAGGCTATCTGCATTGCAGGTCTCTTGATTGGGCCAATTCCTCTTCTCCACCCTCAGAGGAAAAGATTCCTCCCTACAGAGGTTGGATCTTGACTAACAAGGTCACCAAATAATGATGCTTCACTAGATTTTCTTGTAATTAAGTAATAAAGAAATGCAAAATAACCTTGTTTCCTTACATACTGATCAAGAGAGATAAATGGTTTCAGAGCTGTTAGT
The DNA here is from genome assembly GCA_029783875.1 of Phataginus tricuspis. Lineage (NCBI taxonomy): Eukaryota > Metazoa > Chordata > Mammalia > Pholidota > Manidae > Phataginus > Phataginus tricuspis. The sequence goes on along the minus strand of JAQQAC010009376.1, from coordinate 3,390,164 downwards.
TTCAAGACTTTGGTGATGGGCTAATTTCTCTGAAATGTTGATTTGATTCTCTTGTAAAAATGTATATATAGAATGATAACCCAGCTGTGCCCTAACCATATGTTCAGATTCACACAAAAGTCAGATCAGCTTTCTTTTTCTAAATTACTTCCTCCCTTGATGCTGGACCTTATTTATAACCTTCCTCTGGGCAGCCCTAACACTATCACACAGGGCTTAGTTTCTGAAAACCATAGCAATTGCCTGAAAATTGATTTGATGTCTTTTGCCCATCCTTCCCTTCAGTCCCTAAGACATTTTAATATGAGCCATGACATTATGATGGATGAAATCTGGCATTTTACTGTAGCAATGCTACTCCCATGTGGAAAATAACAGCTTGTTCAAAAGCTGGTCTTCCAGCCAGATTTAGGATTTACAGTAAGCCACATTTCCAATCTTACCCCCATTCCTTCCTTTCAAAATATACTTTCCTTTCAAAATATACTTTCCCAACTTCTGTTACCAAATTCTCCAGGTATCACAGGTTGAATCTAATTGTGTGCCACATAATGAAAGTGAAAAATATGTCACCAAAAGGCAGGGTTAATAGTGAACAGGAAACAATCTAGATATTTGAACAGAGAATAATTTTCCAATACAAACTCTACTTTGCAAAAACACCAGATTTCTGATTTGTGAAACAACTGTACCCTTTAAAGATACATTGTAAGGCTGAGAAGAAACAGTCTCTCTAATACCAGTAGACCAGATTGAAAGAAAAAAATGAAGCTTATTCCTTAATAAACCATATGTTCTTATTTGTAAATTGCAATTTTTTAAAATTTTATATTAACTACCATAGTCAATTCTTTTAAGGCTAATATCTACAAATGTATTTTCAAAGTTCCTATTGAAAAAGAGGAGAAAAGGTATTTAAATGTTGGTGTACTCTGGATGTTGGTGTTATAAATATACTGGTTAGTAGGACATCTCTGAGGATGATTAACTGTAAGTATGTTCCTATTTGTTCTGGGTGTTTTGTACAGGCCCATATTCCCTACTAAAATGTAATTGTTGGAATTAAGGAAAATATGGAAGTATTTTATAATTAAAGTAACTAGTATTTATGCCTTCTCCAAGAGAACTCAATACTTACTTTAAGGCCTTCACCATGTAGACGAATTTGCAGTGGATGAGGTATGATGGTCAATGCGTGTTGAATCCAGAAGGGCCTGACTCTCCACCAAGTGCAGTCCTGAAGCCTTTAGATCTGCTCCATCTCACCAGAGAATAGAATGGTTTCAGAGGCCCCACATTCTTTCATGCTTAAAAGATAAAATGAGGCAATCATTGCCAATAAATATATACCCTGTGAATTA